>VZRO01002004.1:316991-344181 GCA_013397915.1 Daphoenositta chrysoptera
GCCGCGCCCCCGCGGCCCCGCCCCGCCGGCAGAGCGCTCACCCACGGCGGGCAGAGCAGCCCCTGCCCGGCCCGGAGCACCCGATTCCTTACGGTAAAACAAGCGAGCCCGAGCAGCCGCGCTGGGCGTGAGGAGCACAGCATCAGGCCGTGATGGAAAGCCTCGCCGCTGCTGCTGGGGGAAAGGGCTCCGAGGGAGGAGGTCGGTCCAGCAGGATCCACGGGGATATGGCCACGTCTCTCCAGCAAAAAAGGCACTCACAGGGGCTGCGAGAGACACCCCAGAGAAGAGCAGAAGAGCGTGGCAGTTGTTCCACCGTGGTTTGAACAAGGGAGCAGCTTTCCTTCTTTCATGGCCTCGATTTTAAGAGAAGCAGTGTTTTTCATCAAGATTTAATCTAGACTAGATAATTGCAGGCTTCTACCAAAGGTTGATTTTGCTTGGTAGCCTTCTCCAAAGGCCAAGAAATTGTCCTGCCAATTCAATCATCAGTTTGAACTACTATAATGCTCTCTTCACCCAGGGGCTTGCAGACTAACGCCTAAAGCTCCACATCCTATGAACAGCAGGAGAAACTCCCTTTAAGTTAGCAAGAATAGAGACTTAACTATCATTAATTAAACCTGGCAAAAAGGGCTTTGACAAAAGCACTGTGACTGACCTTTGATATAGTGCCTTCAAGAATCTAGCACACATGGTTATGGTTGCATTTTTCCTAGCATGACATTTGTTTACAATCACACTAACTATTTACAGGGTTTTAGGTTTGCTTTGGGACTTTTGAAGTCTCTCTCCTCAGCCATATCAAGAAATTATTTCATTTCAGGCAGTAAGGTAGGATGACCTCCCCTCAGTATTCTCTTAGTAGAACTTAGTAGAACTCTTAGAACTAAAATTAGTAGAAAGATTGGCTGGGTCAGCGCAGCTCCCCGAGGAAGCAGCGAGTGCCACGCGACATTATGTGGTGCACAGGAAGAGCTAAGTGAGGGTCAAAGTGCTGCTTACCTTGGAAATGTGACAGCCTGGAAAAAACAAACTTTCTAAATAGTTCAGAAGCTTCCTCATCCACGTAGTCACTGTACATTAGCAGACAGTAGTGAAATCCTGCATTTTGAACTCCTTATAGTCTGCTCCAGCTGCTTCCATGATTGCTATCCTAATTCAAACGGAGCAATCTGTTGCTGAACCCTGGCACAGGCAGGCAGATGTAAGACAGGCTCCCTTTCTGTTCCTCAATACATCTACAGAAAGGAGGAAAATAATTTTGGAAGTCTACCGATTTTACAACACCTAATAGATTTCCCCTCATAGTCCACCATCTGTTTTCCCATGTTAATGAGGAAAATACACAATGCCTCAGAAGTCAAAAAAAAAAACCCAAACCAAAACCACCAAACCAAAAAACCTGTCACCATTGCTGCTGGTGACTCTCTTAACATTTCAACCTAAGATGTATGTACCAGCACTAGTTTTGAATTATCAGATGACTCCCTGAGTGGGTCTTACCAGCATCATGTTAAACAGCAGGAAGACAGCTTTTAGCCCACATTCGGGAGTGTTCCTGCTACCTGCTAAACATCAGTTGAAGAAATAAAGGAAAAAAGGGCAGCATTGTTTTCTGACATCCACAATTTCTTGGCAGAGTGCTTGTACTGCATGAACTGTTCTGACATCAGGAACTGAATCACTGCAAGGTCCCTTAACAGTCAGTCTGTGCTTGTGGGATAGATTTTCATAATGCTTAGAAACAATTTATTGCTACTGTCTTTTAAGTCTTTCTCCTCAATTAAGCATATCAAGAAATTCTTGTCTTTGAGAGAGTAAGTCAGGAAGCCTTGCAAACAAGGCCCAGAAAATGAGGTTACTGAGGTTTTTTGCTTGGGTTTTGGTAGGGGTGTTAACAGCTGACTTGAGGAGAGGTCTGAAAAAGGAAAAAGCCAAATTCACCTATGGATCACCTCCTCTGGATTCCCAGAACTCTGACTAGGGAATACAAAACAAAATCAGTTTGCTGTCCAACAGTTCCCCAGGAAGTTACACTCTTTTGGGACACTAAACATCTCAATTTTAATTTACTCTGAACCAAACACCTAATCAAAACAGGTGACACTACAGCATTTTCAAGTTGCCTTTAGCAGGGTACATTTCATTTTAGCCTAAATTAGCCTCAGACTTCATGGCAGAACCTCAAGGGCAGTTTAGTTTAGTGATACTTCAAAGAGTTTTAGAAGTCTCTCCAAAGTTCATATAGGTTGTTTTTACTCACACTGTGCTTGAACCATTATAATAAATAACAAAATATAGATTACATAGTGACTAGTCTGTTAATAGTAATTCAAGTAATAAAATACCCACTGCATCCTGCTCAAAGCAGCATTTATTAAAGATAGCATCAAGATAAGTCAATGTATAATGAAGCTTTCCATTCTACAAATATGTAAACAAGTTGACAGCAAGTTATTATTACAATATAAAAATTAAAGCTTACATTGCATTTTTTTAAAGCTACTACCTTCAGTCCAAATGTATATTCTCTGGTTTGTAGCATTTAAAAATACAAGTTCTTGAAAAATGTTAAAGTATTGCCTTTGCACATACATTTTTGTAGAAAAAATACTTAAAAATACCAACTTCCCATTAATAAAAGCAACACCAAAAATAAAACACATTTTTGTCATGAACAGCACATTAAATGTGTCCAGCATTTTCTCCACCACTCTGTTTTACCAAGTTATCTTCTATTTTAAAATTCATTATAGTTTGCAAAATGTATGTTGGATATTATTCAGTTACTTTCACATACCAAAGGAATTAGCAATATTGGCAATTACATTGTAATCAAAGTCCAGCCTAAGCTTATTTGCAGCTGAGGCCATCAATTTAATCCTCATCTCAAACTGGGTATTTTAACAAGTACAGTAGGCTCTTGCTAAGAAATCTGAGTCAGTTCAGATATATTTTGTAAAGGCTTGAAACCTTGATATGATTTAAACAGAAATACATATTCTCTTTTAAAGCACTTTTAACCCCGAGTCCTTGTTTAACTACATTAGCAGTTCTGTTGGTGGCAGTCAGTCAGTTCTCAGGAAACACTTTGTTCACAAGATTAGAAAATTTGACATAAACTGCATTTTACATTCCAAACCCAAAAAGAATGTTAAACATCGATTTTTAACTTTTTCTTCAAGAAGTTTCCTGGCAAGAGTTAGACAGATGACTTCTGCACTTGCTAAGGCAAGAGAAGTTTGAAAATTCCCTGTAACCAAAGTTTGAAAGATTGTAGTGTTTCAAAACCAAGTTAAATTCAACAAGGAGAGAAGACTACCAGTATCACTGGGATGAAAGTTGATCATGCCATTGTGCCCTGACAAGCATCAACTAACAACAAACAGTAAGAAGAAAAAAACCAAAGATAATCCAGTGAATCAGTTTGAGGATGAATTCAAAGAGCAAAATCAGGCTGGCAACTATTTTTATAGTTGGCTATTCGACTGAAGAAAACAGCTAGGAAAACATTGAAGGTTTGATCATGTCAGTTATCTGAGAGAACAGAAGTGCATTTATATGCAAACAGTAATGAATATGAATAATACTGCCAGCTTTCCTAATTCCATGCAAGGTCCAGAAAGAGGAGGATTTATTTAGCTTTTATCACTACTGAGTTAGCAAGTCAAGTCTGCCAGAAATTACAGCCTCAGGTACAAAGAGACACATAGAGCAACCTCCTGACAGGAGTATGGTAGAGCCTAAAATACTTCATGATCTCTAGCCCTGGAAATGTGTTAAAAACACAACCCCTAAAACAGGATCTACATGAACCTGTAACAGGAACTATAATTCTGAGAAAAGGGCTTACCCTACTCCCTCATGGAGGATTCTGATTTGCAGAAAGATGATCCTTTTTTTGCCATGCTTGCTGGTAAAACAAGCATGATTAGTTACAGCAAAATGTGTCAGCAAGTGCTAAACTGGACAGTAAAGAGTTAGAGATTCCATCCCAGTCCCAGGTTAGTCTACTATTCAGAGGGGGCTGAGATGCAAATAGAAGAGCTTTGGTTTCCCTGCTGTCTTACATACCTTAACACACAGACAAGCCTCAGGGAATCACATGAGAAGCAGGAACATTCCTGGGGCAGAAGTCCCACACCCCCGGGAGGCTGCCTTTGTGATCACTCCCTTCCCACAGCTCCTCGGAAGAGCTGGATAACAAGGTGCAGTTTTGTTTGGGGGATGGGATTTTTCCACTGTACTCATTTGGGAGAGAGCAGCCTTCCTGTCTTCTGGTATCAAACTGTGTTTCTGAGTGAAGTATTACAAGCTTTAGCCTTTTAATCACACATGGCCTGCTGGGACTTCTCACTAAAGCACTGAGGTTCCTCAGAGGTGCTGAAAGTGCTGTTGCATTTGAGCACAGCTTTGCACAGGCCTTGCAGCCACCTCCCACAGCCAGGGAGGAACAACACCAACACAGACCAGCTGCATTCGTACCCACAGAATTCAAACCCCGGCCCGAGTGTGCAGAAGAATACTCTGAATGCCAGTCTGTGCCAGCAGACCATCAAGTGCCTACCAGCAGTGAATTGCTATGGCTGCAGCAGAAAAAGAACTGCAGCAGGCCCAAGCCTCAGGAACACATTTAAAATCTCTGCAGTAGACTTGCAGATGACTGTCAATACCTGGGGGAAGGTCTAAGGATTGAAGTCAGAGATCCACGGATAAGAGGAATCACATGCCATTTTCTCTTCAAGGGAAGTAACAGTCTGTCCCAAAGATGTCTAATAAAATACTATCTGCAAAAAGTGGGTGGTTTCTCCCTGAATCCACAGTAGAAATATAGTCACACAGAAAACTAAAATCAGCCTAATTCTCAGAACTGCAGAAAATAGTGTCAAAGGTGACCTAAAAAAGTAATTTTGACAAGTCACTGCCTTAAAAACATTTCAAAATTAATTTCTGTGCAGATATGCCATGGGACTCTTGGTTATAAAATTACTGACTAAATCAACTAGACTTTTAGAAGAAGCTATTTATATGCAAATATTTTAGTAATAACTTCAGCAATAAAAGAAAGTACTACGCAGACCATTTTAGAATCCACATAGATATGAAATATACACTCCTACATGTTCTGAAGTACATATATATACACATATATTCGTTCTTAAAGCAATGTAGAGCAAAACCAAACCAGGGCCTGACTAACCTATCACACATGCCTTTATGGCAGCATGACTTTAACACACAGCTCATGGGCTGATCAGATCCCTGAGGCCTATCACTGGAATTGCTACAAGTTTTACTTACCACAATGTTAACCAAAAACTGACTGAAATCGTGTTACATCTCTTTAGATGGAGGAAGACAGACACAAACAAAACAAAACAAAACAACCCCACCAAAAAAAAAAACAAAAAACCAAAAAAAACCCCAAAAAACTCCAAGAAACACACACAGAGACAACATCCACACAGCCCTATAATACATAGAAAGGCACCTGATAATATTGTTAGTAGCAAATATCTAAATATCTATAGCATCCTAAGTGTACTTAAGCAGTCAAGATAAATTTTAAAAAGATCACGAAATACAAGAATTGCTGGCATTTAAAATGTAACTCTAACCTATCTAGCAAGTCAGTAAAATGACATGTGCAGTTGTAAATCATTAAGAGTGTGCAAAACTATACAGTTTTGCATAAAGTGCTCTATGTACCCCCAGTTTGCACCTGTTAGTATTACATAAATTTGTTAAGCTTGGCAATATGATGCAAGATGATGATGTTAAGGATACCTACCTCATCTTTCTTTTTCTTTCCCACCATCATCCACTGTCCTTTATACTGTACATTTAAAAATTACACAAAGGCCTTTTCAGGAATTGTAGTTCAGAAAAATATTTCAAGTATATCTATTTTTCCATGTAAACTTGGGGTCACTATGGTTCCATTTTCACAAGCTCTAGATACTTACAGCTTCTGCTAATTCAATTGGAGTTGCAATTATTTCAGCCTGTTCAATACCTCTGGCAAGAGTGTTTCCTGTTACTCATTTAACTCCCATTTAAGGAGTGCTGAAATTCATGCTGTAACTTGTCCAGATTTAAATCTAAACAATAAGCAATTATAGAAAAACAGAGTAATACTTTATCTGATCACTTAGGCTCACAAAACCAAGTCCTACCATATCTATTCATACAGACTCGTTCTAGGAATTGTGTACGATCTTTAACACTTGAATTCAAGTTATTATAGTACAGCAGTTTCTCTTGCAGGCATTGTGCAGTACACTTAGAAGTATACAACAGGTCTCTTCTTTACTCTGTATTTCAGTGATCCATATCGTATCTGAGGGGAAAAATAAAATTATAACAAAGGTGAGTCACACCAAGCAGAAATATGATTCACCTCCCCACTAATCCTATTTAGCAAATGTCTTTCAGTGTGCTCTGGACACCCCAGTTACACTAAAAGAAACTACCTATGACTGAATAAGAAAGTTTCAACAGAATTGGGCAAGAAAAGTAAGTATCAATTGTTTTCCTGGAATGACCTAAAAACTTTTATGAGACTCCACAGAGATTTATCCTGAAGTATCTTTAAATTTTGTGATGCACACATATATAAAGTGCATTGAACCCTACCTAGGATCTTCTCTTTGTAGGCTACCAACAGTCAGGCCATGTATCTATGTGAACAAAAAAATTCTGAATATTCTTTATTTATTAAACAGCAGATGTTTAAGTGTCCACAACATGCAGATGTTTAAGTGTCCACAACATGCAGATGATAGTAATGCTATCCATACCCCTTTCAAGGTGAGCAGTTCCTGAAGTTTGGGCTTGGTGGTGCCAGAATTAGCATTACAAGCACAAAGTCTATTTCATCTCCTCTCCCTTGTTCCTTGCTTAGCTCATTTCATTCATGTATTTCCCCTAAACACTCCAAACTACGAAAGCTCCAAACTTAGATATTGTTATCACATACTTCCTTCCCCCATTTAGCATTCTACAACACAGTTATTGTTGACAACTCCTCCAAGATTAAAAATAAAAATAGATTTCTAAACTATGAAAAATGCCAATGTACACTGGAAAAACAAACTCAATTAACCAGGATTATACTTGCCTCTTTACGGCCTTTAATAGTTTTCACAGATTTCATACTCTGAGTTCTTCGAAGGCCTCTCTGAGCAAACATTTCATCCTCTGAATGTGTCCCCTCCATCTCTTCATCTGTTTTATCATCTCCAGGATTTTTTTCCAGTGGAGTTTTGTAACCTTTAAAAAAAAATTAGAAAAAGAAGTAGCTGTAACTTTTAGGTTTCTAAGAAAGCCATGATTTTCATCTTTAACATACATGATTTATCCTCTTAAATGATGCACTCATTTCAAAACAGAAACATCTACTCTGCCAGGAGTTTGGTACTTCTAATCCTGCCACTTGGTTCCACAGGTATGTGATGCAGTGATTCTTCAGTTGTCAAAACTGAAACCACAAGACTGCTGCCATCTTCTGCTTTACACTGAACTGCAAAAACCTCAGTGGTCATCTCAAGAAGTATTTAAGATGTTTGGACACAACCCACATGAGAGGGAGGTTACACTTAGATAAACCTTTAAAGGTCCCTTCCAATCCAAACCATTCCATGACTGATTCATAGGATCTTTCTTCATACTCTCATCCCCCTCCTGCATATTTAATACCAAAGCTCCTTTCAGATGGGTAACATACTAAAGTACTGTTAAGGGTTGTTAACAGCCTGCAAAACCAAGACCAAGATTATTACCCAAGACTCTCACTAGAGGGCACAAACTGCTTAAAAACACTTCCCGAAAAGCTCCTTGGGGTCCAACGGCCCCGAATCCCCATCACAGATCTATCACAAAGCTCCCAAATGCAGTCTGGTTCCTTCCTCTGCCAAGCCCTTCTTTTATCCCAGAAACTACAGGCTGTAACACTCAGGAACACCTTTTAGACTCTAAACCAAACTTTATTAATGACCTGTGTATATTTCATCTTAAGCCAATATTTTATTTAGGCTTAGCTAATTTTTTTCCTTTTTTTTTTTTTTCCTAGAAATTAGAATCACATCATCTATTCCACAGCTACTTGAGGCAGACATTCTGTCATTCTCTTCTGCCATTTTAGAGGCAACACATTCCTGCTTCCAATACAGTTTAAATTCATCTTTTTCAACACAGAAGATTTCAATCACATCTGTTTCTCAGTTTCAGACTCAGGAAGTTTGCAGTGACACCAATACTTCCTTATCTCTGTTTGTAACACCTGATGCATCAGCATCCCATCTGCCTTTTTCCCAGCAAGCACACTGCCAGCTCAGCATCATCCTATGATCCATGTCCTACTACCAGGCCTTTTCAACCAATTTGCACAGAACTCCCAGCTCAGACCACAAAAAATAACATCCTGATAAGCCTAACAGAATATTGCTACACAGTGTTCCTAGATCTATGTGTAGTTTTGATCTTTTTTAAGTTCCTAATGCTGAAGAAAACTCGAAGAAAACAGGAGAGGTATATGCTAGATTTGAGTCTAGGAGCAGAAACAATAGAGTTCAACTAGGCTGTAAGAAAGCTTTTTGACATTTGAGATTGAATCTCGCAATCAGTGATTATTTATACAGTATAAACTGAAGTAGTATTTTTAAAAATTAAATTTAGAGCATTTTCAAGCTATTTCAGATAGATAAGTAATGCTCTCTTACTGAGGAACAGTCCCAGCACAATGGCTGCAGGGACATCATCTCTAGTGCAGCTCTGCATGAATTCTTGGCTTTCTCTCCAGCCAGAAGCTGCAGCTCACACTGCCCTGCACAGGATACCTTTGGGAACAATGTGCAATTCAGCTTAGGGCCCTTCAGCTGGCCATCTATTCCTTAGAAACATCAAGGGCTACCACACAATTCATGGAATTCCTTGTACCCCACAAGTGCTTCCCCTCCCCAAAATGGAGGGATGAGAAGCAATGACAGGCTTAGGTGAAGAGAAATAGCCCAGATCTACTTCTTTTGTGGGAAATATCAGCTCCTTTACATCACAGCCTCACCATTTAAAAATGTGCAGTTGTCAGACTTCCAGCAAAACCTTCCTTCAAGCATCACAGGCTCAAGAGCAAAGTGATGATGACAATAACAATACATATAATAATAAAATAATAACATCTCTGAATAGAACCATACATTGGTCACCACACACCATCTCCTGAGTGTTGATGGGCATCAGTCCATTATGACAACTTGCTGCCTTTCTTATTCCTATCACCATATAGGATTTTACATTTTGATCTCTTACTACAGACCTAGTGAATTCATTCCTATTAATTTTCTCTTCTGTTTACAAAGCTTCCATGTGTTCTCATGTTTAACTTTTTGTACATTTGTCACCAAAACACCACTTAATCACACGATTTTTGAATTCCAATTAAGCTTTACTTTGGTAATAAATTCTTGTTGCCAATTGGCAAGGACAGGAGTAATGAGTGTAGTATGATTACACTGAGAAGGGCTGTGAGAAGAAAGTAATTCAGGAAGGATTTTTTAACTGTCAAAATTTACTTTGCTCTCATGTAGTCTCTTTAAGTATACTGGAATTCTTTCAGGCATTTTCCATTTAGAACTGGGGTAAGTGTATTTCTGCTCTTCTACTTTTGCTTTGGGTAAATTGTTCTACCTAGGGAAAAAAGAAATAGATACATACCTGAAGATTCACTTGCAGAGGCTCTGGTTTTCTTCTTAGCTTCTGGCAATGTCTGATAAGGTCTCTGTCCAACAGGCTCGTCTCCTTGTATAGTAGTCAAATCATGCATACTGAAACTTCTCAGTTTCTCAGTTATTGCACCTTGGCTCTGAAATACAACAAGAGGAGCTTTGAAAACCAGGCAGAGGTTTAACTTTGCTGTTCAGCTTAGGTTAAAATGTTTAAGCCCATGCTTCCTCCTTGCACAACAAAACACATTGAACATCCACATGCAGTTGCTTTACATTTGCTTTAGGTATTGCTTTACCCAAGCCTAACTGTGGATTGCTCCCAAATGACAAAGTTACACAAATTAGTAGCTTAATTACAAATGCTGCATTTCACTCCTTTAATCTGAGCAAATAAAGGCTTCTTGGGTGAGGGCAAGTGTTTAAAAGAAACACACATCAGAAATGTTCCAGTCACTTCAAACATGGAAGTTCAAGGTAGCATGACACTGAGTGTAACACCTCCACTTTGAAGAGTATGGTTGAAGATAGTTTTCTGCTGTTTTATATTTTACCCTCCACAAATTTGAATGCATGTAAGGAGAAAAGTGTTAAAAATACACTCTAACATTAAATCAAATAACTGAGAAACTGGCAGCACTACAAAAGCAACTCTAGTTGACAGAAACTTGAAACCACACACCAAAGAGGTCCTGCCTGGACTCCAGGCTAGCAGGTCCTCTTACTAATATAGCTTTACTGACATAATACCAACCCAAAATCTAATGCTACACAGGAGAACAGTTAATCACATATGAACATAAGTATTCCTTCTCCAATTGTCTTCACATCTTTTCTATATGGAACATATGGAAATTTCCCTGTTGGAAAGAAAGGTCATCCAGCAGCTCTTTCATCTTACATCAGACGATGTTATTATTAAAGCATTAAAGATTAATTTATTGCATAGGCAACTAAAAGAATAAGACCATGAGAACAAGTACTCAAAGTCATTTTAAAATAACATTTAATTCTTCCCTCTCTGGCATAAGGCAAAAAATAACCATTTCAGGGAAAGGTTGTCAAGCCTGTGCATGAATCCCACTTCAAGCAAGTGTTAAACACTTTGTTTCATTCTTTCAAATGAAGCTTTTAGGTAAAATTCTTCATTTGAGCAGTATGTTAGCTAGCAGGAGCAGAAACCTGGGTACAATTCCATACACGTTTCTCTGCAACAGCACCAGCAGAAGGCAGCTCTGGCACTGCTGGCCCCAGCCATTTGTTCCCACTCTCATGACAACAACTGCTTGCATGTGGTAGACCAGCACACTGAATTATTCCCCTTTAAAAATAGCTATGTAAAGTGAAGACACAGTTGAATTAAAGCTCCTTAAGTGTGCATGGGTACCAAAAGGCAGGGGGAAAAGTGGCTGAAACCTAATACTCATTCTCTAATGACCAGTCATTAGTATAGCACATAAAATTAAGACAGTGGATAGTGTGTTACTCAAGCACAACAAACCTATTCAAATTCTTACCCCAGCATTCATATATTGTCACCAAACAATAACAAAGAAAAGGTTTCTTATGAGAGAAGTAGAAGCCTTAACTTTTCTATCTCTTCCTACATACTTGTAGGATGACTCACAGTTCTCAAAATTTAAGTAAAGCTTGCCTTTGTGTTAAAATGCATTATGGACACTGTACAGTGCCTGTATTAAAGATTGTGGAAATCCTGAAGCCAAATTTATTCCCCAAAATGGTTTATTTAGGGCAGGTGTCCTAAGATTCCTCCAAGGGAAGGAAAAATCCTGCCCTTCCACTACTCCACTTCTTGAACTGAAAAGCATTTCAAGTAAACTGCATCAGGAACCAGCTATGCCTGAGAACTTTATCAGCTGCTAGGACACGGAGAGGAGAACTGGAGAAAGAACTGCTTCTTTTGACAAGTAACAGCTTACAGTATCTGCTGTACCATACAAGACTGTTCATTAGTCTGTGTCCAATGCTTGCAGAGGTTGAACAGGACTCAAGTCTCAGTCACTGAACATGGATGAATGTGTAAAATGGACCTAGTTGGTTCTCAGCAGAATCCATACAAATTCAGCACAACTCCAGTCACCAAGTGTGAGCAGAGTCTAGTTAAAATAGGGACAGAAGCTGGTTTTGGCCAGCAGCAGAAGTATAGAAAGACACACTTGTGTAACAGTTGGCCAGCAAGTTCATTCATCATGTGATATACTACAAAAAGACATTTGGAAATTGTACAGGATAATGCAATTAAGATTATAACGACTAACATACTAAGAATTCACGTTACAAGTTTGTATTTCTTATTCCACTGTAGATAGAGGACTAGATCCAAGACTAGATCCAAGAAAAAATAAATCAGCCCTATTTTCCAGTGCAGCTTTTGGATACAGAATTTTGTTTTTCAAAGGGGAGAAAAAGTCAAGTATGTGCCATAAAATAACATTGTGCCCTTAACCAAACTGCACGGTTGAGCTGGAGCTCCTGTGGAGCACTGCCTCGTTCAGGGAGGACGTAAGGGATTTATACAATGGGCCCTTCATTCCAGAACTACTTGCCAAGATGGAAAGTTTTACTCAAGTTACACACAGAAAACACTGAGAAGTTTGAAAGGATATATACACAACTAAAAGATGCAGCACACATGCCTGAGAGTCAGAGCAGGAATGGGGGCTGCACAACCACTGCTGTGCTGGACAGTCCCCATCACACACTGTACTAATAATCCTATGCAGGTACTCCCTACAGTGCCCTCAGTCTCCATCCCACCTCTGGGAAGATCCAGTCTAGCCCAATCAACTTCATTTCTACTTCAACTTCACTGCATAGACTGAAGGACAAATTTCAAGGTGTTCTGTGTGGGTGTGCATATCACTGTGCTCACACTGCATTTAAGACTTAAGAAGATTCTTCCACCCCCATTCCCAAAAGCAGCAGTAAATTGCTTTCTGCTGAAACAAAGCATTCTGTGAGGATCTGGATTACTATCAGCTCAGGATGAAAGTCTGGCTGAAAAATATTAAATTCCTTCCTACTGCAGGAAATGTGAGATTAAATACCATCTACTGCAGGAAATGTGAGAGTAACATTCACATTTAGAATAATAATGCTTTAAGAGCTTTGATATTTTGTTTGAAAGGTCAGAGAGTTACAGCTTGAAAGCAGCATGTTTGCCCTAAAATCTGAAAGCAGAGGAATTCAATTGTAGGTGGAGCTGAAGGGCATCTCCTGCTTCCATTCCCATGCCATGGAGATGGCAGCAGCCATCACCTCTCCCCAGATACACACACCCCAAGATGCTGCTCAGGAGAAGATGGCAGAGCAGTAACCACTGGTGGCCCATTATGTCTACAGTTCCTACCAGTAAGGAAGGAATACATCGAGCTGCATACAGCCCAGAGGCTGGTAGCTAAATTACAGCACAAAAGATTGAGACACATACATTTACAATTACAATGCCAGGGAAAAGAAATTAATCACACAACAACTTCAGCACTAAAATTTCTACGTAGGCAAACACTGAAGAGAGATGAGCTGTGAAGTCTGTGTGTTGTCTTAAACAAAATGCAAGTTTTAAAGAACGATTTTGCTTCATTATTCAATAGTATTTCCTAAAACATACTTAACTTTTTCAGAGTCCACATTCATTAGCAGTGACCAATGTGAAAGACCAATTAAGGTTGTAATATGTTTCTAAATCATTTTTAAAAAATAAATATAGTCTATTTAAGGGTCTCCTTTCAAGACTACTTAAGCTATTAGTATGCAGTCTCATCAGCTGACCCTCATATATGAAATGCCGTTTTCTATCCTGTTATTGAGCATGTACTTTTATAGTCTATATACTTAACCCAGGGAAGTTGCTGCAAACAAACACCACATTGTCTGAGTCAGGGACTCTTTGTTGTTTAAATTGGACTTGCACCCCTCAGTGGCCAGGATCACTGCCTGAAGCTGCCTGCCTTCCTTGGACAAGTTCTCAATGGACTCTGCAGCGAGGAGCACCCACATTCTCAGCTGTTCTCTCCCTGATCCGATCCAAGCTGACAGGGAACGACTTCTGTTCCCTCTCAACCTGCAGAGGGACTGCTGTCCCGTGAATGACCTCTGCAGCACGCCAGGCAGTCCCAGCAGGGAGGAGGATGAAAGCAGTGGTGCTCCCCATAGCGGTACTGGCTGTGTGCCACGGCTGGCTGCGAGATACCTCCTTCCTCTGCCATGTCCTGAGTGGGGACAAGGGGAAGTCTGAGCAAGGCCAGGAGAAAAATACTCAACCAGCAAAAAGGCAGCAGATTCAGGATGACTAGAAGGCATTCAGAAAACACGGCGCTCAAAACATATTACCATCACCACCATTTACAAATTAACACTATTTGTGTGACATCATAAAGAAGGACAGAGTATTTCACAGCTTAATTAGCAGCCACCCTGCTCACAGATATAAAGACACCAGTTCTCACTAATAGCTCAAGAAATCAGAATTCATGGGTTGGCAGAAATTGAAACATATAGGTAACCATCATCTCAGAAGACCTGAAAAGCAGATGCAAAGTATGAGATGTATCAGTGGAACTTAAGTGTTGTGGATATAATTTCCCCAAATCCATAAACTATTGAGCTGTTGAGGCATCTTGTTTCTGATTCTTTTACTAATAAAAATTTCCTTCAGTATATAAAAATTCAGTACAGTCTATCTTTCATCTCTAAGTCTCCTGAAATCAGGATTTTACAAAGATTTGTTTTCTGACATGCTAATTTAACACAATTTATTTTGCTAATGTATGCTATTTAGCAGGTTTTGAAACACTACATTTTAAATGAACAGTGGCTAACTAGTACCAGCTAAAAATATCATTATGAGAATGTAAACTATAAGCCACTACTCCTGCCAAACACATTTCATTTTAACTGCAGGGGAGCAGGTTTAAATCTATGTCAAATTTCAGTAGACTGACCTGGCTGGCTGCTCCCACCTCCCTAATAGAGCCAACTAGCCTTTTAATGGTAATCCCCTATTCCTTTGGCAACCCTTGGAGAAAATCACTCTTTCCCACATTTGATCTTCAAAGTATTTCAGCAAGTTTCCAAGCAATTTTACCACCCTCCAAAAGTCAGCATAAGCGGTTTGCTTGGACACTTTAGTGTCTTTTGACATAGGTTTAATCTCACACACATGTTTAGCCTCTCCCCCTCTCCTAATTTGAGATCTGCAATGTCAGAATAAGCATATGTGCTCTATTAAAAAAAGGGTAAAAAAAAGAACAGTGATGCAAGTGTGTCCTCTTTCCCATCAATACTGATCCCACTACTACGATTCCATTCCTGAAATCCTATAGCATGCTCCACCAGCTCTTGCTGAAGGGATAATCTTTTCACCTGCTGGAGGCAGCAGTCAACTCTTAAAAAACAGGGAACAAAATCAAGAACACATGCATTGTGTCCATTTGCTTGCATGGAGCAGGCACACTCAGCTTTTTGGAATGACAAACCCAAGAGGCTTAACATGCCAAAATAAAGATTTTTTTTCAGTGAGTCTCCTCTTTCATACTGTTTAAAAATCACATCTATTTTAGGTCTTTTCTATTGTGGTAGTTGTTTTGCCCAAGCATCTGATCTGCACTGAACTAATTCTGTACAAATATTCTTGAGTGTGTTTAACAAGTTTTAACAAATAGAGCAGGCATCTTGCCAGTCACAACTGAAGAGCAATGAAATCTAAACACAGACATTTCAGAAAAAGTTATTATTTCAGAAGAAAATGGGAAGAGATATTGAAGTTACTTCTTTTACAATACTTCTTTAACACCCTAAAAATTAACAAGGAAATATCCAACTGCAGCCAAACATGAGGAACACACACAAAGCGTAAGTATCCTTACAGGTGCACATTGTAATAAATTTGTAACGCAAAGCATTTGCATTTTAGCATTTAGCACTTAAACTTTTTCCCAGTAGAGCACTTTGGGTGTTTGTTTGTTGGGTTTGTTTGGTTTGTTTAAATAACCTATTTTCACTCTGGATACTTTTATTCATTTGGAGGTGCACTCTATTGCATTCTAAATTATTTCATGTCTCAAGGCAATACTAAGTATTTGAATAACAAAAGAAACCCCCACAGTGATCAAATGTAATCACTTTCTCAGTATTTTAGGCTCATTATGACCATATTTAAAACCAAAATGTTATAATGCAACCACCCACATGTATCTTTAAAAAGAGGAAAATGAACAAACAAGATATGCATGACAACTTTTTGAAAGCTTTTTGAGGTAGCATGTGAAAATGTAGTTTTAAGGAGTGTCTTTGATTTATAACACAGGAAGTTCACATAGAAGCCCAGGCATTTAAGTTAAATGCCAGCTGTACATACTCAGCTTTGACAGCCAGGGATCTCTACGCTGTTTTCTGTTATCTACTGACAGTGTTCAGGGTTTCAGTGCTGTTACTATGAGCACAGTGGTTCCATTTATTCCCAGGAAGAAATTAATCCCGATTGCCTTTAAATTGTGATTTCACTTGGACATACACTTTTTCTCTCCGTACTTTTTATTTGTGTTTGGTTTTAAATTACTGTTAGGTAGGATACATATTGTCTGAAGTATATTCCTTTCAGTGGTGCACAAATTGCTTAGAATCTTACATACAAGCTTGTATTTTGTCTTGCTAGACCCAGAGCCCTCTGAAATACAACTAAAGGTAAAGAGTTTTTGTAGGAAGGTAATCTGGGAAAAATGACAGATTACTTTATAATTTAATGGAAAATACATGACAAAGCAAGTGTATGCTAAACACCAATAGGCAGGCTTATGCTAGTATATTAATTTAATAATTCACTCAACAAATTGCAAACCAGTTAATTGTGTCAATTTAACTTTTATCCATGGTAGTAGTCTTTCATGCCTTAATTAATATGTGGCATTACCTCAGGTTGATTGGAGAAAAACAGCAGAAAAGTGAGAAATCCTTTTAAAAGTTTGTTTACCAACAAGAAAGCACAACAGAGACAGAAAAGAAACAATGGTCATTTTTACCAAAAGCCTACACAGAAAACTCTATGGTACCTTTTGAATTAGAATAAACTGATCCCCATCATCCAAGAAATAACTGCAAGCCATCTTAAACAAACCAACCAACAAACATGCTATGAGGAGAAGAGGGCTGCAAGCCTTTAATTGTGTCCCAGGTTTTCAACACACTTGCAGAATTTATCTTTTTATGTAAGAATGGTAAATCCTCAGTACAATTATACTGTTTTACATCAAGCTCAAAGCAATTAATGCAAGCAGAACATTACCTTTACAGCTGCTGTCACTGCAGCAGTTGCTGCCAAATTCAACCCTTGCCTTCCAAAATTCACCATGGTCTCATAGCCTCTTTCTTTGGCTTGGACAATGTACTCATCAATCTCCTAAAAGCAAAACATATTTAAAGTTTAGAAGGCTGTTCATAACAGAGCAATGTTATCCCACAGTATTATTTTTCCATCAATAAGGGAAGACAGAAGAAATATTTAAGAAAATACTTATGGGATAGTTACTGTCTTTGTATACAAATGTTTCATTCATTACAACTCTCTCATTTAAAGAAAGGATTATATGTGGTCAAACAAGAAGATAAAGATAAGAAGATAGATCACTTTTGTACAGCTCAGAAATTGCCACAAGTTCCTTAGAGAATAAGCTTAACTTATTGGACAGAAGTTTTTCAAGAAATAACATGCATTTCAAGAAATAACATCATCTAACATGAAGAAGTCAGAGAGCTCCCTAGAAAGGTAGAGCTGCCTTACAAAGAACTTCCGAAGCCACAGCTCTGACGTAGTTAAGTACCAAGGACAATAGTCATGTCACTTATCTCCAGCTCAAATGCCTGGAGTTGAAGATAAAGTCTGCAAAGTACTTCCCAACAGCTCGCAGACTACAGGGAAGTATCCCTTTAGCTTACAAAGTTGCAAATTGTTTATAGCTAAACGTTCAGAAGGTCAAGATGACCTTACTGTTCTATCAGTAGCAATCTTGTCAGCTACCTGCTTTGCTTAATAAAGGCCAAGCCTAGCACTGACCTTTAAGAATGCTATTTTCTGTAGTGTGAGGTTTCTCGTTTCTTGTCTTCACACCTTTCCTAATCGCTCTTTCCACACATCCAAACAGGATGCTGAAAAAGAGCTAAGCAGAACTGTGTCCCTGTCATACTTCGACTAAAGTTAACCATCCTCTAAGCTATTTTTGTTTGGGTATTTACTATTGCAGACTGGTCTACCCTTAACATTCAGTAACAAGTCTCTGCCTCTTATCTTGTCAAAGTCTCTGCTCTTATCTTTGCAAGCCAAAAAAAGTCATCGATGCCAATCATCCTGAGAAGTGTTATTACTAGTTTATGCTAGAAAAAAATGTTAACATGAGTAGCTTTTAGTAAAGCTGTGTTCATTCTTCTGCGCAGAGTACTGCTCATGTGCTTGCAGTAGAAAGTCAAGCTGCATCACTTCCACTCAAACGGGCTCCTCAGAGTGCATCAAGTAGAGCAGGGAACACCAAGATCTCGTGTCAATAGGAGCAGGACCTTGTCGGCTCAGGCAAGGTACACAGGAGCATAGACAGGGACAGCCATATACACTTGCCTCTGCCAGTCCAAATTCATGCTGCCTGGCAAGCCAGTAACACGCTGCTCTGCTTTTATAGTGGATCTAGCAACAGCTTTTATTTCGGCATATGGTGTTTCCATATTAGGCATTAAAAATCTGAGAAGTTATTTCTTACCCTTTCTTTAGAAGAAAGCAGTGGGTGGAGGAATTTTCTGTAGATTAAACTTGCCCCTCTAGTATACGGGGAAAGGAGCCAGATAACAAAAGCTATCTTCAGTTCATAGTACAGTGGAAACCTACAGACAAGTTAAAGGTTGCACAAAATCAACAATTGCAGTAAGAAAATGCACAGTAATTCATCATTATGAAGAGTTCATTTAAAAAACTACAATTGTATTAGCATATAGGATTCTTCAAATAGAAGAAGTTACATTAGACAACAATTAAATGAGTTATGGATTTATGGACTACTGTCATTTAAGAAGTGAAAACAGTTAATATACTTGCTTTGCACTATACATTCCTGCACAGAGAAATTCTAGCCCATCCTTTTAAGAGTTCCATTCCCCTATTCAGTTTCTACAGTGGGGCTAGAAATGTTACAGTCCCTATTTCAAGTGACAATGTACAGCAAACTTGAAAACAGATGCTGTTCATCCATGCACCAAGATCTTTGCCTGTAAAAAGGGCTATCAACGAGCACAACTTCTTTATACAAAAGAAATCATTACAAATCAAAAAACATCAGAAACAAATATGGTTTCCTCTAGAGTTCATAAAAAGCGGCTCTTACCAAGAGACTGTAAGGTCAGTTATCGTTTCAGTAACTGTATAAAGAGCAAACACAATCCAATACATCATCCAGCGAACCTGAAAATTAAAACACCATCTTCAGTAAGAGTTTTGATTTCACCTTTACACATAATACACTATACACTGTGCAGTTTGTTCGGAGTTGTCAAAGCAAGACATTCAACAGTATCTCAGTCTTCATAAACCAGGTTTCAGGTGAAATGACGTGAAGGTTCTGAAAGAATTCTGTTCATAAGTAGAACTGGTGGCAGCTGCAACAAGCTAAGTGAAATGGCTGGGTCACCAGGGTCACAACCTCACCTAGGCTGGTTTCACAGATTCAGTTCTGTCCCTACAAAGCTTTAGTGATATGAAAAAATAAACAGTGCAAAGAGTTGGTAGGTTACCATAAGTATGAAGAGCAACTCCCACCATAACACTAAAGGATATTTCATTCTTTTCCATACTCAACCATATGTTCATACCACACACACAAAAATCAGCATTAGTGAAGCAGCCCTTGCTTTCATTTCACAGTATGTGTTACTCAGCTTTCCATTGCCATTAAGTTCCACGTGTGTGATTAATGGTATGGTATTAACACTGAGGCAAGGCAACAAAAAAAGCATTTTCAAGGAGATTTTAATTCTGTTTATATGCCAAGAACTACAAAATTCTTGTTAATAAAAAAGCTCACATGCAAATGCTCAGGGGTTTACAGATATATACTGTTTTTGTTTAAGGTTTACACTATGTATCACTGCTATGAAATCAGACAATGCTCTTAAAATAGTATCGTTTGTTTTGTAATGGTTAACAGAATCACTCATTTTTCTAGTGCATTTGTTCAAATTTTGTTGCCTAAGCTGATTACATCTTTCAGAATAGATACTACAGAAATAGTTCCATGCATTTATCTTCCCTTTAGATATCAGATGCCAAACGCAATGTATTTCCAAAATGGGTCACTGCAAACCACCACTGGTTATTTGTACAAACTGAACATCCACATGTTCTTTAAATTTAAATGCTATCTATGCTAGGAAAAAAAAAAAAAACCTGCAACAACACAAAACCATTTAAAACAAACAAACAAACCCCCAAAAAACCAAACCACCAAAGAATAAAACCACCACTATTGTCAGAGACTAGTTTGAGCCCTAAATTCATGGTACTCTCTTTCAAAGGGTGGAATATATATATATATACCTCCCCACAGAGGATGTGGCTCAGATTTAATCTTCACTTTTAAAACAGTCTTTTTTGAAGTGGACTTAAATAACTACTCAAAACCTAATGATACACTGCTGCCTACTTCGTGGATGTGCATTATAGTTTAAAACCACTTCCTCTGTCAGAACCTGAGACCCATTTATCTTAAATGCTTTTCTGTGTTTCAGTTTGAAAAGAAACTCAGTCATGTGATAACATTTTTCACTTCAACCTCTCAGAGGATTTAGATATTTCAGGGTTGAATAAACTAAGACAAACGTACACAACAGCTGAAGTCATTGCTGACAGGCCATGTGATACTTAGACTGGTGACCCTTCCATGAACCAGAGTCAACACCTGAATGAAAATAAAATTAAATCCAACCTTGCCCCATCAACTTAAGCATAATGCAATGCATTTTTAAGATGCCATGCAAGACTGTACTTTTTCCCCAATATAATTTATCCAGGCTACTCTTTCATTCTTTATTCAACATCTATTTATCGAATTAAGAACTACAGTGGAAGTGGAATTTCTCCTGGACTGCTAGGAACAGTTAAAAACACTCTGTAGAAGGGCACATGATATCTGCCAGGAGTCCTGCTGAGGTCTGGGCAAAGATTCTATAAAACACAAATCATATTCTAGTACAACTAACGCAGTAGGTACCACAAGTATCCTTGACAAATGAACCTGAGTGACTTAGAGGGGTTTTCATACCAGAAAAAAGGACAAAAAATTGAAAATCAGATTTTGCACTACCCAGAACACTATCATCTACTTTAAGTAACAGAAGCCTCAATTGAGTTTTACTTTTCATGTTAAAAGAGTGATTACAGATTTGTTTTGTTGAGGGTTTTTTTCTGGCATCCAAGTGTTAAGCTCATCTTTGTTGGCTCTGGCTGAAGCACATTCTTTCAAGTCAGGATTTTGAAGCCAGGATTTGAAAAGGCTGGTCTGTTCAGTCTTCTAAGCTACATTTCAGATGCTTATTTCAAGTGCTTTGGTGCAATACAGTGAAAAAACTTCTCAAGTATCTTAAGTCAACTCCATTAAACCAGGGTAATTACAAGAACAGCTAAATCTCCTCAAAGGCACAGAGTCTAATTTTTAGCATTGAAGTTCATAAGTCTTAAATTACCATGATCACCACAACACTTTTTCCCCCCAGAAATAATCTTTGAACAATTTGCTGCATCATGACCTGCATAGCAAGTCAAGATGTCTGTTCTTTTTGTTTGGTTGGATTTTAGTGGTGGAAGCAGTGGCTGAGTGAAGTATTTTAGTGTTACAAAGCTCTTATCAATTCAGCAACAAACACAGATGGCTCCTGAGCCACACAAAACCCTGGAAAGGAAGTCGTGCTTGGGCCATAACGTGACCATTTGAAAGCTGCATTTAAATCTAAACCCTTTACTGTGAAAGAAAATGACCCAGCTGGGAACATGACAGCCATGGATCATCCCTAAGACCTATCTGGACAGTCAACCCAACCAGCAATGGAGTGGTAATTCACTGATGAATCACTGTCATTCCCTGCTAATGAAAAAGTCACTGTGATGGGTCTTATTCATCTCAGCCCCATGAATATTTTGTATGCGACTGCAAGTTCTGGGACTGCTCAAAGACCACAGGTTCACACTAAAAGATGGAAAAACCTAATTCCAGGCCTTACTAGCAGGGGTCCTGTGTAAGGATGCCCAAGAAAGAGAACTAAATCATGGGTAACTGGACAACTGAGGTGACCAAAGTATCTCAGCATTCTAAAGTATTACTTCTCTTTTTCTAGAAAACACAGTGCAAGAGGTACCTCAAAGTAGTTACCCTTATTTCAGTTGGAAACTGCTTTCCTCTGCTTAGCTTGTAGATTGCTTTTGAAGGAGCAGGGAGGAAAAGCAGATTATAAATTCCTTGCATTATAGATTTTCCTGACAGAATAATAAAAGCATGAGACAGAAAATTCTTCTCTTAGTTTTGATGATTTTTTTCTCCCATAAGCTTAGCTCTGGCAGGCACCAGCTCTATTTCACAAATAAGCTCTAATCAGCTTGTACACAGAAATCAGAAGTACAAATATGATGTCCACTTTGGGGCCTTGATAGAGTGATCAGACTAAATTAAGACATTGAAGGGGAGGAAACAACAGCTACTACATTCTACAACTACAGCCAAGTACAAAGTGGAGCCATCACACATCAGACAACAGCCTTAGGTCACAGCTATGGCTGCTGAGTTTGAGCAACTGACTCCACCCTGAGTCAGGCAGCCAAGTAAGGGACAAGATTCAGGACAGGTTAGTTGCTGAAATCAAGCCAGGCTGTCTCTTAAAACGGGGAAGTAGCTCAGTGACTAAAGCTCCTTGTGACTGCAACTGGGTAACATTCTTGTAATTATCATCATTGCTCACACTGACGAGTAAATAATTTAACAGCTTAATTCAAAACTGCGGTAACTATAGTTGTGTTTTTCTCCATCTTTCTCTTCTGTCTGTTCTGCTTTTCTCCACACCACCTTAACCAAATCTTTTCCTTCCCTGGTTACATTTTTTCTCCTCTTTGAGAAACAATAGATTAACAAGAACTACCCCCTTCTTAGGTAGATTTTTGAGTCCCCTGTTGAACTCCATACAATGACATGAAGCTGCTGCTGCTCTTCTAGTGGTCACTGAGGATCAGTTTGTCAATACTTATACTTGAGGTGTTGGCAATTAGGAAACTTTCATTCCACCCACTGTCCAAAAGTGCATTATTTCTTGTACTTTGCTGAAATGGAGCCAAGACTTTAGGGTTTATATTAAAAATACTCCTAAAAAAAAAACCTCTTTGCAGCATAGTGTGTTGAACATGTTTCAGCATAAAACTATGAAAAGTCTGAGATAACTTTAGCCCTCCAAACAAAATCATAGGATTACCACTAGGTTCACACAAATGTTGTATCTAACCGTAAGACAGTCAATGCTTTCAGATGATTTATTGTATAATGAAAATGTCAGAGATCTATGTCAGCAGAGCCATGTAATTAAACAATTATAAGAATGAGACTTACATATTCCTTCACATTTTTTGTCTTCACAGCTTTGTAGGAGTAATATGCAGGATACAGCATCCCAAACACCAGCCTGTTGGAAAACAGAAAGAGCCTTCAGGATCTGTTACACTGTGTATGACAAAACAGTGACAATATATCATTAGAACAATGCAGCCAACTTCATATAAAAAATCCTGTTCTCTAGCATTAAAAAAAAAAAAAAAAAAAATCAGTGCTATGTGTTCCCTGAAAGAAGCTTCATGATTGGCAAAACTAGAACAACATGAACAAAAAAGGGTGTATGCCCTAAAGACAACAAACTGTTTCGTAAGGCTGCTTCTAACAGATAATGTAAAGCCAGTTGTTGTTCTGGTTCATTTACAAGTAAAACCAGTCCTGCAGCCTGTCCACACCAAAAGTTTGTTTCCACACTGGCAGTGCTATCACACTTGAAGAGTCTCTGCAAATATCAGTAGTTAATCACAATCATCTACTTTTATCAGATTACCAGAAGATTATTTCCAAAAGAATTTTAAGACAATACTGTGACTTACAAAATTTCATCTCCTTTTGCTAGAACTCTGCAACAGCAGAATTTAGAAATAGAGGCAAAGTGGGAATTAATCCACTTTTGCTCACCCAGCCAATTGCTCCTGAAATTCATCAAAAGCAAGGTGCAGAGCAGGATGAGAGGGTGCCAAGCAATCCATGCTGAGAGCAGGGTCAGAACAAAGATCTGCTCTTACTCAACTTTGTTCCAACACAGCACTTTCTAGTAGGAGTCTTAGCCAGAGACTAGAACAATCCTTTATGAGAAATGGAACAGCAGTAGTGACCATCTCCTTGATAAATGCAAGAGCTCCATATTTCTATTTCACCACCTTGTTACACTTTGTAAAGTCAAGCAAATTGCCTGCCCTGAAGTTCCATCTGACTTAAAGCAGCCATTAGAGAAAAGTCTGGCTACACCTCTGCAGCATCACTTACAACTTGCTCTGGGTGGGAGAAATTTACACTTGTAGGGATATCCAGAAATCCTTTAAGTTCAGAACTTATAAATAATTTAACATCTGATAGGCAAAGGAAGATGCATCACATGTTTTGCTTTTTTTTAAAAAGTCCACCTGGGACAGACTTGGCATGCAAGATTTTAATTCAAATGAATTTACCAGAGTAAATAACTGAAATTTCAAGTTTTATTGTTGTCTCAGGTAGCTTTAAGTAAGTAGTTCTTCCTACACAGCCACTGCAGAAGACTGCATGATACTACCACAGAACTTTCCTAGTATACAAGACAACAATGTAAGTTTGGATTCAATCAGTTTGATATACACCATCTTCCACACTACTCTGGTATGTGGGCAGAAGTCTTTTGCTTGGTAGGAAGCCAATTTAGAGCACTAAAGTCATCCCCAACAGTTAACATATAGTACATAAGTGGGGGAAAAATGGAATTTCTAACAGCAAAGATGAAATACTCTCTTCAACAACAGACACCACACAGAGAATGTTTCTCCACCCTAGTGCACACAGTTACCCCTGGAAGGAAGCCTCTTGCAGGGGGATACTGGCAAAGATTCTAAAGTTAAGCTGTAAATGCTTCAAGTCAGAGAGATGTTGATAAAATTATAGAAGCATAATTGCAGAACCCTTCGTGTTTGGAAGGGTCTTGTGAAGTCATCTAGTCCAACCTCCTGCTCAAATCAAAGTCAACATCAGATTTGGACCAGACTCCTCAATGTTTCAGCCAGTCAGGTCCTGGAGGCTTATGAAAAGATTCCACATCCTCTCTGGGCAACTTATTCCAATGCTTAATGAACCTCTTAGTGCAATGGTTTAGTTATATTCAGTCAGAACCAAAAGTTTATGACTATTGTCTTTCTTGACGGAGTAGCAGAGCAAGAGAATGGGCCTGGCTCTCATAACCACTAAAAAGTTACATGAGATTACTACCAATTCTCCTCAAAGTCTTCTCTTTCATGGCTGAACAAGCCCAGTTCACTCAGGCACCCATCACAAGTCATGTGCTGTGATCACCTTGATGGCCTCCACTGAACTTTTTCAAATAAATTAACATCTTTCTTGTACTAAGAAGCCCAAAGTTGGGCACAATTAAATATATAAATCTCACATCTACATCGCCATCCTCTTTTACACATAATTTCCTCTTAATTTAAAAATTACAAGACTCAAAGAAAATCCTCAAACACTGATGCCTGTATTTTTTTAAACAGCAAAGGCAGCTCTAAGATAAATAATGGGTTTGAATACAGAACAATAAAAAAGTTACTACTTGATTGTAAGTAAGAGTCAAAGCTAGTTAATCATGTATAGCTCTTTCACAATAAAAGGTGAGATTTGAACAAAGCTTCTGGGCCTCATGTGCAACCCTGGCACACATTGGGCCTTTACTCATCCAACAGAGTTGTCAACAGCTGATAGTACAGAGGACCCAAAGGGCACTTCAGGCAGGTCTCCACAAAATCAGATCCCTCTGGAGTGGGAAGGGATGGTCACTGCAGACCAGTACTGATATGGAAAAGCAAAACAGGTGCACCACAGCAGCACTTTGCACCTGGATCTGGGTGTTCAGGACTCCACAGTTCATGCTCCACTGGAGGTAACAGGAGATGGATCCTGGAGCTCTTTAATATGAGTAGGCAAGCTGCTACTCCACTGGAGCAAAGCTTATCTACCTTCAGATGGTGAAAGGCCTTTTGATAGAGTCTAGACTACCTGAATTCCAGCTCAGCATACAAACCTGTAGAAGCCTAACCAAATACAGCTCCACTGCAATCCATAGACCTTTTATCCTAAGGCCAAGAAAAGCAACATTAAAAAAAACCAACCTGAATGGTTTTATTCCCATTATTATTATTATTATGAGAAAAGCCTGACAACACAAGTTAAAAAAATCTCACTTCACCCCAATACCGTGAGATCCAGAAACAGAAGGAATAGGAGACCAAACACCTTTCATTTTGTTGAAATTCTGTAGACAACAGCTCTTCCTTTGATTTTTGTCCCTGTGGAAAACCCTGTTCAGTAACAAACTAGCTCTAATGTCTCTCACCTTCCCTTGTTCTGGCTGAAATTATAACCATTAAGTATCAGAGATAAGAAAAGCCTTGTTAGCCCTTTAACCAATAAAACAGACTTTATAAAGGTGGAAATTATTCATTCAAAGAGAAGATAAAGAAGAGGTTCCTGAACACCACAACCACCACCAACTATGTGACATGCAGAATTATATGCCACCAGTTACTGGTCATCTATGCACCTCTCCCAAATTCTAAAAATACTACTCCAAAGTTATTTAAATAACTATTAGTAGTCTGGTAATGTAAGTGTCTTGCGATTAAGCATACGAAAGGGAAACAACTTGAGTTTTTCACTTTACAGATTTTTCAGCTACACTTTTCCACTCTACTGTCAAGTAGCATCACTTCTATAAGAAAAAAAACCAACATATTTTTAAATTTAAACAGCAATTTATCCTCTGAACATATCATCCTCAAACTGCCATAAACATGAACTGGGACAAAACAGAGTTTTGAGAACACTTCTTCAGAAACAACTGATCTTCAAACAGAAAGCTTATTACAGCAACAGTAATAAAATCATAAAGCTAAAGATTACCTCAAGTTAAATGAGAACACTAGCACAAGACAAACACAATAAAGGTAGCTAGTTTTTCCCATTTAAAAAAATCTTTGAGTTATTCAATACTAGTCAAATCAGGAGTTAGAAAAATACCTATTTTAGTAACCATTTTTTCTTTTAAAGAAGTTTTCTAGAAATCACTTAAAAACTACAGAGGGGAGAGTGGTTAACACCACAGTATAT
>VZRO01002004.1:344277-377609 GCA_013397915.1 Daphoenositta chrysoptera
AAATCACTTTAAAACTACAGGGTGGAGAGTGGTTAACACCACAGGATATCATTATTATATTATTCTATTATATTGTTATTATTTTATTATATTATATATACCCAAGATATAATTTGTTATTAGTGTTCAATACTGCTGTAAAATGGAATTGTTAGAAAAATTTCTGTTTGTTCAGTAGAAGTGGGTAGATAGGTTTAAAACAAAACATCAGCAGATTTTGTCAGTAATAAGAGGAACCAATACTGTGAAGTTTTTACCTCCTTACTGCCAGAGCTGACATCAAAAGTGTGGCCTGATGCTGCTGCCAACTCTGGCACCACTACCTTCTCCACACAGGCAAAGTCCTCTAACCTTTCTTAAAGCTACCAGGCAATTTTACAGTACAAAAGCCAACTTGTCAACGGTGAGTGTAGCTGAAAGGCAGCAAATTCCCTTTCACCCTCAGTCTCTGCATGATAGGTCAGTATACTGGCAAAAGAGAGATCACTGCAGCTGACTGAGGCAGAAACACCTAGAACAGGAGCAGCAGGGAGCCTGGGCACACAGATGGCTGCAAAAGCCCCACATGTTCTAGTCCTTTCCCTTTTTGGATCTGTACCTCCAAAAAGCTCAAAGCTGTCAGCAACACCTACTGCTACACATTATGAGCACATCCATCCTCTGGTATTTCAACAGTAACTGTACAACTACTTCAAGGATGTTCCCAATTATTCTATAGCTTTTCAAATTTAAAAGCTCGAGTAGAAGTAGTTTTTTTTAAAACTACGGTTTGTATTTCACAGTGGATATCAGCACACTGCATGAATGTAGCAGACAAAAATAAAGGCAGTTCCCACAGATGGAAACAGATTTCAGCCGAGTGTGACATCATTTACTTTATATTACTAGTAGATATATGGATAATCCTGCTTACCAATGTAATTTCACTACCAGTTGTAAGCCCAGCTATTTCAGGTTTTCAGCTGGACTCAGCAGCTACTGTAGCATTCCATTTTTGGTACAGCCACCTCCTCTACAAACATTTTGCTCATGTAAAGAGAAACATTTCTCAAATATATTAGGAGATTAAAATAAAAATACAAAGAAAAAATATCAAAGAGCCTTTAAATCTGAATAAAACAATGTATTTGTTTATCCATGTAGCTGTACTTAAAAAACCCCAAACTACTGCCTGTATTATCACATAATCTATGGTCTTACAGTTTTAACAGCTTTGAAGTGAATGATTGTTTGAAAGGCTCATTTATGAAGCAAAGCAATGGAGTTTGCATCTGACTGATAACCGAAAAATCAGTCACCTGTACACACGTTGCTCTGGCACTGAGCATATTTGACCTGGATAGTAAAGAACTCTAAAGCCACAGTTTAAAAAAAATATTAAAAACAAAAGAAACCAGCACACAAATAAAAGCAACTTTGTCACTCAAAAGTACTACTTGCATCCAGACTCCCCAGACACTAAGCCATTAACATTAATATCAACAACAGTGCATTTAAGGGTTCTGTCTGTTCACATTGCCAAAGCATTGCCCAAAGCATGGACTAGTGTCTGGCACTTTTTTCTTTTGTCCCTCTGAAATGCAAAAAAGGAAACACTGTGTCCCTTACCTAGCAGCTAAAGCTATCCAGGAAACTCTTTGAGTATGAGATGCTTCTGAGACAACGCCATTCACTAAATTCCCTTTCCTTAACAAACTTTGTAACAGAGATGACACCCATTTGTCCACTCACTTAAAGGCTGAGGATCTCCACAGACTGATAGAGCCAGACACTGTGTGCATCTACAGTAGGAATATGTACCTATATCCTTGAGTGGCAGGCTGGAGAATAAAAGAATCCTCCACGCCTCCACAAAACCATGGAACTGAATATAAAGGCCTGATATGCTGCCTTGCTTTGCTGACCATGCCCAGTCCCCTTTTCAATACTAAAGTCTTTCCCAGTTAGGAGCAGTTTCCATCCCTGTCATAAACAAACACAAGTTTTTTCTAAGAGCTGGTCAGACAACATGGAAATACCAGAAGTAACATAGTCCACACTGTACTATCTATGTAGAAACTAGGTCTGGTGGTGGTAATACCATTTTCCTTCTACATGAACTATAATTACTATTCCACATATGGTTAGCAAGTTTAGCCTAAGCAAGATTTCATTTGAAGGGAAGTTTGCTAATGAAAACAAAATAGCAGAATAAAATCTAAAGAACAATGCTTGAATCTTTGGCTGGCTGTTCTTGGCTGTAAAAAAGGCAAATAGAGCCATATGCCTTAACAATGTATCCACTGGGATTTCAGTCAGCACACACTGGAAAAGCAGAAGAATTTTTGTTTAGACTGTGTACTGCCCATATACTTCCAAGCCACTCCCATCAAAGATCAGCAGTTCGGAATTTTTTCTCTTTTTTTGGCTACCAAGTGTTAAGGCTCATGGAGTAAGTTCTAG
This sequence comes from Daphoenositta chrysoptera, assembly GCA_013397915.1. Lineage (NCBI taxonomy): Eukaryota > Metazoa > Chordata > Aves > Passeriformes > Daphoenositta > Daphoenositta chrysoptera. The sequence goes on from VZRO01002004.1 coordinate 346,720, forward strand.
CTGCTATGCGCCTCTGTGGTACCCTCAAGCTCAAAATAAGGCGTAAGGAGTATCTGGAAGAATCCTACTCTGGGGAAAAAGCCAAAAATCCTGCATGTGGTGGGTTGACCCAAGCTGGACACCAGGTGCCCACCAAAGCCACTCAATCACTCCCCTCCTCAGCTGGGCACGGGAGAGAAAATACAACAAAAAGCTCAAAGGCTGTGGGGAGAGATAAGGACAGAGATCACTCACCAGTTACTGTCAAGGGCAATTACCAACTCGGCTTGCATAATTTGATTGGTAATCTATTACCAATCAAACCAGAGTAGGATAATGAGAAGTCAGACTAAAACCTTGACACACAAACCCAATACATTGGCAAAAAAGCAAGACCCTCAAGTCATGTTTGACCCCTCCCCCTGAGTGTTACAGCTGGGTAGTCATTTCTAGACTAAGCCAGCTACCAGCTATGTTTTCGCATGTCCAGGCAAACAAAAGCTCACCCTAGCATTTTTCTCCTTAATGTTCTTAAAAAGCACTACACTAAACAAAGTCCTTCTGTCCAACACCTGACAGAATTTAGTTCCATTTTGTTATTCAGATACACAATAATAACCACACAATCTACAGTAAACGACTACATATTCAAGTAATTACAAAAACTACACTTTGACCAAAATGCCAGTCTGTTACAGGAACAGGGGAGCATGAGGATCAGCTCCTGAACCCCACACGAAATTGTATCCTACTTTTTCTTCCAACCCCCCTGCCTTGGGCAAGGAGCAGGGAAAATCATGTAAATCCTATTAAAAGGACATGTCTGCTAACAGTAGTGAACTTTAAGCTCAGCAACTCCTTTAGCAGATTACAGTTACCAAAATGCAGGAATGCAATCAGAAACAGGTCTGCTAAAATCTTCATAGCATTCTTATGAAGAGAATATTCCCAAAAGCCAGAGGAAAAAAAAGTCTTAACAGTTAAAGAATATACCCAGAAGCACTGACAGATCTGAATAAAGCACATTCTTGAACACAGCAAGGCAACTATTAACTTTCCAGCTTAGAAAGCTGGAATTCTCCAAAGCAACTGCCAGATTCTTCCAAAGCACAGCATAACCAATACTAATGCAGTTACTCAAACAGTCAGAAACCACCTTAGAATTTTAAAAGGAAAAGTGACATCCCCACTGATTCTTCTAAAACGTGGGACTTTTCTATGCCAGGAACATTTATTTAATGGGTTGCAAGTATAATAATTGCAAGCAGCCTGATAGGAGACAATGAAGCCTTTTTTCCAATGCAGACCTCCAGGCTCTGTTACGAGTATCCTATCCACTTGTGTTTATGGACTAATTATTGATCTACCCCAAATTAGGGAACCTGTTTCCAGATAATTCTTCAAGTTGTCTCGACATGGAAACATCCCTGCCTGAACCTTGAAAGAAGTCTAAAAAGAGCACAACAAGAAAAATTTCTCTCCTGTAAGGGATGTTCTGCACTGGAATCTGTATGCAAGTGCTGATGTACTTACGGGCTCTAACAGCCCTCTCTCAGGGGCCTGTGGCAGTCTGGAACAAGGGATTGCTAAAAAACAACTCCTGAAGCAAAATTCAGGCTACCCTCTCTAATGAGTCCTCCTGGACATTCCTTCATGTGGTCAAGCTGCATCAGAGCTCTAACACAGCTCTCCCAGTCACTCTTCTCATGAGTTGACAGGGCATTACTGGTATGCAAAACCTGTGAATCAACTCACCTCCTGTTCACATATAGATCCCATCCAGTGCAGAAGTACTTGGGGAGAAGTTATTTGCACATCATGCAAAGAATCTATGCCTGTGCCTGGAGATAGTGCCCAAAACTTGTGTCCACAACTGAGCAGTTCTTCTTGTGCTGCTGGACAGCCTAGGTGTACTTTAACAAAAGGGCATAAGTCTGGAGATACCATCCCCATGTCATTAAAAAACAGAACAAAAAAATTAAAAACCCCACCAGCTAACAAATCCTGTTCAAAACATAGTCAAAAGGCCCAACAAACCCAGTTGTACAGAAAATTCCAAAAAGCTAGTACTGGAAGGCAAATAGAAATTGTTATAAAACTCTTAGTCACTTCTCTGCATGACTACCTATTCACCTCTTGCTTTTACGATACGTGTTTGACCCCTGCTGTAACAGCGTCCTGCCCATCCCTGTACTCCTTCCTGTTTACAGCCCCACAGAGCTCACCACATGTGCAGGGCAGCCCAGTGAGCTCACGGCTTCCAAGCACTCACACCGAGGAACTGACACCAGATCATCTGCAACACTTCCTCGTGATAAAGAGCAAACATGGAATGCCTTCAATACAGAACAACACTTATTCGAGAACTTAAATCTTCCCCCTAGCTCTTACCTCAAACTCAACAGCAAAATTTCATCCCTACTTAGAGAAGTATTCATTTTCAAAGCTGCTCACACTTACTTAAATCTCAAGTAAGTTATTTTCCTTCAAATACCTGAAATCATCTCTGATTTCTCTGTTGCTATGACTGCTTACCACTGGAAGCAAAGTATTTGTGGCCCCACATCAGCCAGCTGTGGTATCAGGCAGGAGCACAACTGAACACTGAGAACCAGCCAACAACTAGGAACAACTGCAGGTACTTCTCAGACAGCTCTTAACACAGCCTTGCACATGACTTTGTTCAAAGAAAAAGATGTGTCCTTGTACTGAACTGTGCTTCTCTTCTAATGATCAGCAAGAACTGACAGCTGGATTAAAGATGTCAGAAGAAACAAATTGACTAATTTGCTAGTTTTCATTCTTTAAAAAACATCAAACCAAACATAGGTTTTTTTTTTTTAGATAGTAGATATTTTCTATTTTCATTTAGTATATGCATGAATAAGCTTATTTCATAAAGCAGGTGAGCAAAATACAATTAAGACCACAATTTTTTAAAGTTTCAAGATGAAAGCCAATACCTACATGCATGTTCAAAGAAACTGTCATATAAAGAGTTTACATAATAAAGGTAATTGACAGATGACAGAGAAACACACTTATGAGCTTCCTTGCTTTGGAAAAAGTTCTTTACACTTACTACTCTTGGAGGTACTACAACCTACACATGCAGTTTTCACGAGCAACATGATCCTCTCCATTTAGGATACTTCTGAGAGCTCCTAAAAGACATGGCTAATTTAATGCAGATGATGTGCTGAACAAGATTAACAGGAACATTACAGATCTAGAATGAGGTGTTTCATTTTGTTATGAGGTTTAAAGTTACATATGCACTTGTTAGTGTCTTGGCTTCCACAAATTCAAGTAAAAAACTACCAGCCCTCTTATTTATACTACCTACTGAGATTTGTGCCTAGTGTCTTCAAAATTATGTAGGAAGCGTCTACAAATTTTTAAGTCTTTCTTTCTGTGCAAGAACATGATGTCCTTCATATCAAGGATACTTAAGAAGAATCCAGAAAACACCTTAAAACACCTTCCAATCCAATCTAACTGGCATGTTGGAAAATTGTTCATTACAGTAACTTCAGCTAACTCGTGTCAAGTCAGCAGCCACTTCTACTCAAAGGTTTCCCTGCTCTGTGCCACAGTAAATTTTGAAACAAGGAAAGTTAGATGGATGTTTGGAGTGCCAAAGCTACCATAAAGAAAACAAAGCAAAAACTCTCATCTCAGTACTGCCAAGTCCTGCACAGGTTAAAACATATTTAACAGTCTTAAAGCTTCAGCTCTTGGAAGTCTCAGAGATCCCAGTCCTGGTGAAATGACCAGGTAACAATCAGATTTGCATACAAAGATGATATTTCATAGAGCACAAAACTAGAGCAGAAGCAGTAATGCAACATAGCTGAAGAGCAGCAATACTAATTAAGTGACAGAAGTTCTGCAGGTGACAGAAAACTAAAACAAACTCTGCCAAAAATACATGAACACCACATCCCTAGAATAAAAGCCAAAAAAGCCCAACAGAATACATTCTCATTACAGGAACTGTACTTAATGTTTAAAGCAGCCTCACTCATTTAATGTATGCAAATCCCAAGGTAAGATAACTCAGTGTTTTAAGTGGCAGTAATCTCTTTAACTGCTGCAGGGAAAAGAAAAATTGGTTGTCTGAAAGGATCCAAGGCCAGCTTTTTATTTATTAAAGTTAATTTGGGCATATTTACCCTGAGTTATATTACCTTCAATCTAACTAGAGAAGTCACAATGGGAAGCCCGTGTATAACACAGACTATAGACATCCAAGTCTCAACTGCAGAGATGGGGAGAAATTCTTTGCATTAAAGTGTTCAAGTATATTTCCTCTATTGTCCCAGCAGCTGCCTATGGAGAAAGTGTCCTGATGTACCCAACACTTGAACTGCAGGTTCAGGAATCCAGTACTTTAATATTATTTTCAGTATTAGAGAAAACCCAGTTTATACTCTCTCAAGACTCCAAAGTCATGCCCATTCTCAACTATTTTTCAAATCTAAAGCTTAATTCAGCTTTGACAAGGGGCTTCAAAGCTAGCCTACTGCACTGGAGCTCCCCTTCCAGGCTTGGCCATTACTTACAGCCTAGGCTCATTCCCTCTAACACCTCCAAATGCCATAGTCAAAAAATGGATTTCCACTTGGATTCTCACCTTTTCAACTTTGGTTTTCACCCTACATCAAGTCTGCTAAAGACTTGAGCAAATTTCACAAGTTAAAATCCACAGTCATTGTTTGCTGTTCTAAGAGTATCTTCTGTATTTTTGGAGTATTAATCAACATCAAAATAACTGGTCATAGGAAACTAACATTTAAAACAGGGGTGGTCCCAACTAAAAATTGCTTCTGCTTATTCCAAGGGAAACCACATTTTATTTTTGAGCTGTCTGCTAGCATAAGGCAAACCACACTGCATGTAACCACACATTCATATGGGTTGTATTTAAAAAAAAAAAAAAAGTGTCCACACTTCTATAGGTCACACTCTGTGGAATATTAATCTGTCTGGGTGGCTCCAGAGAGAAAAGTGAAGTTCATAACCCAAAGGCTCAGAAAGGTCCTGCTTAATCATTACACAGTCGTGAACCCAAGGGTGTCATCACAGACCAGCCTCAATGTCTTGCCTCTCCCAAAAAAAATGCTACAAAAATACCACAATCTGAGCAAAGCGGTAAGAGGAACCATATAACACCAACTATTGAAGAGTAATCATGTCTTATCTCTACCCCAGACAGCTGATGGTTTTGCTTTTAATCATCCAAAGTTACTGACATTTTAATTTTTTGCCTTAAGGTCCTTGATTTTCAAACCATTCTGTTAATCTTATAACCCAGAAATGTACTTCCGAAGCCTCTTAGGGCATTCAAAAAAAACCCCAAACCTCTCCATTGTACACAGGAAAAGGTTTCTATGAACTCTGTGTTTGGCAGATGCTGTTGAGGTAGCATCTGGACTTGTCATTCCCAAGTATATGTGTTTCCTCAATTATAGCTGGTACTTGGAGAACTCTGTGAAGATTCTGTTAGATACCGAGTCAAGACTGACAAGCAGAATCTCTACCAGCCTTACTCATGCTGTTCTATTAGTAACTTAACCTTACTGTCAAAAATACAATGCTAAAAGATATCTTAATCTCCTCCCTTTTGATCCCAAATAATTTATGGGTTTTTCTTTAGAAACCCATGCATTGATTAGTTAGTTAGAGGGGTAGGTTTGATTCCCAAAAACAAATAAAGCACACTATGCTGATTAACCAAAAAGAATTTTTTGAGAGAAGAATTCTGTTAACACAGATATGTTTGACTGGTTTTATGTAAATGGGCTAAGAAACCATAAGATACAAAAGAAATGTGTGCCTTTTCAGAAATTTTATTTTCCAAATGCAAATGAAAGATAATTTGCCCAATTCATATTAGCCTCTTTATACAAATGTAAATTCCATTTTTTCTCAACCATTCAAGGATAACTTTTAGACGAGAAACTACCCCTCAAAGTTCTATAAGTAGAATAGTAAAACCAACACTGCTTACATTGCAACTACAGCAAATTAATGACTGCCAAAGCAGTTATGCAAAACATATATTTTATGTTTCTGTGGTTATATCGTCTTCCAAGTGAACCATAAGCTGTTCACTGCTGAAAATTTTGAATAGGTCAGCTTCTAAAACAGTCTAATACTAAATACACTGCAACTGAGTAATCCTAGACATTCCTTTGGACATAAAGGAAATTGTGTGTTCTAGAACAAAATCCCAATCTGGGGAAAAAAAAAAAGATTAGCAGACAGAAGTGAGTAATAACAGCACAAAGCCAAATAATGCATATTTGGGTTTTTTGTATAAGTTCAAGGTAACATTACCGTACTGTAAAAACTAATCAGGGTATCTTTAAGCTAGTGACCATCTTCTTCACTCTCCTTCCCATAGTTTTGATCAACGAGTTACAAAAAAAACAGGGTGGGGGGGAGGAAATAACAAAACCAGACAGTGATGGGAAGGCACAAGCACAAACTGTTTTCTGATTTTCCCCTTTGAGCACTGCAAGTTCCAACAGCTTTAACACAAAAAAGTACAGCATTATGTCAGGCTTCTCACATCAGGAAAAATTCTGCTTGGGAAATCCTTGCACTTAAAGCCAGGTTGCAGGCTTTTGAAATACATTGCACCTAGTTTTCAACATCAAATGCAAGTTCCAACTGTCTTCGGGATGCATGAGCAATGTTCCAAAGATGATAAACACAGGGCAAACATTCATCTAGTTAAACTCACCTCCGTGTTGATGCTTGCAGACTGCTATGAAACACAACAGAAACAGAAGTAACGCCCTATTATTTTGTCAGTGATAAACTGAGCAGCAAAGTAACAGCGATGGCTGACAAAAAGCTCAATGCAGAGATAGTCTCTGTGGGGTGTTTTATTTCCTTCATGTCCAAAAGCATCTTGTCAGATTATTCTGTGCCACTGAGGCCAGTCATGTTTGAAGTCATTCTGGTCAGCAAAAAACCTGCAATCACCTTTCCTACCTAGACTCTACACACCTCATTTGTCCTGTAGTAAACTGTTACAATCTAGTCTGTCAGGTCTTAAAAAAGTGAGATTGACAACAGAGGGATAGTACTGTTGGCAGCTGTAATATTTTCTTCTGTAAAAATCTAGTACTTTCACAGGTTTTAAAATTTTGGAATTTCAAAAGCAGAATAAAAAGGACCAAAAAGCTTAGAGAAAGCTCCTTTACACATGGAACAATAGAACAGAGGGCTTTTGCCAGACATGTTTTTACATACATTTTTAAGATAATTTCTTATCAAATATTAAAATTATTGAGCCAAAGCAACTTTTTTTTTTTTAATCAGAATTTGGCTCAGGATCTTCCTCAGCCTTACACAAGCATATCAGGAGCTGTATCTACATACAAACCCAGGAAAGACAAGTCGTTCCATCCAGGCTGCAGAAATGCTCAACAGCCTACGATGTGCTCGCTCAAAGCAGACATCAGTTTGTGGAACATGCAAGAGTGGAGGTTGTTTGTTTTAATTAGAAACATCCCTTTGTGCCAGATCATGCAGTTCTTGGTATTTCTTTATCTATAATGCACGGGACACAGCTGTGGGTTTCAGCACGTTTTGTAAGGGAGCACATGCCAAGACCATTAAGTAAGAAGGTCAGCCTCCACGGGAGGCCTCTGGCCGTGCTCCCTCTGCTGTGAGCGAGCTGCAGCCCACCCGCCTGCCCCGGGCCGGGCACACCGACCACGCACGCTCTGCACCCACCCCAGCCTGGAAACGGGAGAGAAAAGAGCAGCGAGGCTGCAGAGCAGTTGTTGACTTAAGGCAAGGTGTGCCAGGCAGGCAGTAGGGACACTTCTTTCTTTTACAAGCTGTCATAGATAGCCATTCTGCATTGTCCTAACTCAAGAGGTGTTACAAGTCACACACAAACTTCACATTGTACATATTAGGATTGCCTCACTGAGAAGCTGAGCTGTTGGAGAGAAGTGTTCTGATGATTTCATTGCTCAATTATGTAAATTATTTTAAACTTTCACACAGACAGGACAATACACTTAATCCCTAGACTTACATATGCTTACAGATTTCAACCCATAAAACTGAATACACTTTAAAAAACCTGACACCTTGTTTAATTAGAACAGCTGCACTGTTATTACTGGAACTAGATTCACAAGAAGAAAGAATAAGCAGCAATGTGAAAGCAAAGAATGTGGTTTCAGAGTACACTTTAACCAGTCTGGTCATATGCTAAAGCATAAAATAATGCTGGTTTTGTCCTGCAACCTTTCATTCTCAACACAGCACTTACCTAGCAGCTACACAACAGCAGCATGAGCTGGTGCAGTTCATTGAAACTAACAAAAGATTAACTTCTATCAACGCTAATTTTCATTCTAGTTGATGAAACAACCAGACTTACACAGTGGTCACAGAGTAACATTTGGATCCTGTGGAAAGTGAATGAGGAGAGGGTGAAGGGCAGGATGGCCCCTCCCAGCAAAAGGACAGGGAGATCTATTTAAGCATAGCATGAAATGCCAAGGATAACTGATACATGGTCACTGATTCGTTCCAGTTCTGCGATGAGACAGACATTGCAGCACATCTCACTCACACGATGACAGCAACTCTGTTTTCCCCACAGGTGCGGCAGCAATTTATAGGCCTTTAAACTGGAAGGATACCGGCAGAAATTCAGCATCCAACAGCAGGCAACATCCTTCATACTTCAGCTGCAACCATTCTGCCAGAGAGCAGGCTACCATCAGTCAAAAAAACTCTCCCACAAATGGCCCTTCCGACTTAGATTAGGCTATTAAGGTATAGCTATTCCTTCCACACAACATGTGGTATTATTGTTACTTAATTCCATCTGAGGAGCTGTGATTGCTTCAAGACATGTTTGACGCCATGTTGATCAGCAAACAAGGGGGTAAATATTTTTGTACTTTATGCTTTTAATTTAAAAAAATTGTATTCCAAGAACAAGACACGATCTAGGTTACAGTTAAAGCATACAGTTACATAAAACATCACCTACATGCTAAGCCAGGGTATTTCTGACAACAATCCAATCAACACAGAAGCTATGGCTTCAGCCACCCATTCTCAGATATGTAGTAATTCTAGGGGCAGCTGGACATCTGGAAATGCCAAACAACAGCAGAAGCATTAAAAGTAGTGTAAGATAATGCCTTGGAAAGTACCATCAAAGAAATAGCTCCAATTTGTACAGCAGCAAAGGCTGAAAGAGACTAATACTACTGCCTACCTTCAGGTCACCTCCTGCATCCCCCAGACAGTCTTTGTCCAGCTTAACATATTTAGTTATAATCTAATACCAGAATCAAGGAGTATTTGCAAGGCTCTAAAACAGGGGTGGGGAAAATAGACATTATAAATACAAGCAAACAGAAAGCTAGCTACTAGGACCCAAGACAAACACATCCTCCTGTGGAGCACTGCAACTCTCCCTTCCAACATTCATGGATGCTGACCAACTGAACTGGAAACAAACCATGTACTCAAACATGAAGGGAGAGAGTGTTGCAAAGCAACACAGATGGGGGAACTTCCATTTTTAAGTGAGGAGGGGAAAAAGTTAACAGATTACAGCAGACAGTCTGCTTTAACAGATTGCAAGAACAAAATGGCCATCTACTTTGTATTTAGGATAATTCACATCTTTGCTTGGCACAAGAGGATGGTCTGATCTCATCCATACCAGGCTGTGACTGACAAGTACTCAGCGTGTTTACTATTAAATACTGTCTCAGCAACTGATGTGTACACAATTGCTCAGACCTTACAAATGAGAAGAATGAGCAATCCAAGCAGACAAAGTCAGGCACAAGTTCTATTTGAAGCGAACGAGATGGGCAGTCACAAATATAAAAATTTATTTCCACCATTAAAGACTAAGAACTTGACAATATGTACCACTCTGAGAAGTTTTCTGAGACTCGAATGAAATATTTATCATCTTGTTGGTTTTGTAACTGAAAAGAAAAAAAGGAAAAACCCTGAAGTAAACATTCCAAAAACTGTTGCAACAGCCAGTGTGTTCTAGAAATAACAACGAGCTATACTTACTACAGCAGCACCCAATTGACAAAAAATTTGAAAAGGAGATGTTTTAATTATGCACTTCAAGTCTTCTGCTTCTTGACATAAAGATGACATGCAATTAGTACAAGGTATTTCACAAGTTTAGATGCCTAAGAATAATAGCGTTGATAGAGCAAAGGGAAAAGATTTCATTAAAACAAAGTTTTGCTGAAGATTATTATGTGGAACAGTGAATTTGAACCACTCCCTGTTTCCTGTGCATGACTCCTCAAGACAATTCACATGCAATTAAGAGTTCAAATTCTCTACTAGCTCCATTCCCTAGTTCCTTAAAGCTTTAACCAAACTATTTTAGTGGAGTTAATGAATCCCAAATTGCAGAGTCTCAAACTGAATCAGAAGGCAGTTTGCTTGGGACCCGCGTGTCAGGACAAGTCCACCACGTCAGAAGTCAGCAGAGGGCACTGCGACACACCTACAAATTAATCTTTTGCTGCTCTTTTGGCCCTGAAACGTAGGGGGTCAGGCAGGAGTGGAGAACTCTGCCACAGACAGAAGAACTGCTGCTCCTTGCCATCACCAGTCAGGATGACAGGTATTCTTGACGGCTGCCCACACACGGCAGGGCTGCACGGGCCTGCTGTGGACATAGGCACCAGAATCAAAATGCTACATAAGAAAGAGCCTCAGGTCTTCACAGCTACATAGTGTTTAAAAATATGCTTCTGAGGGCATCTAAGGGAAAGATAGGGGGGAAAGACACCTTCCAAACGCCAAACACACAATTCAGAGACCCAAAGTCACTGAGATAGGTACATCTGAGAAGAGACCAGGAAGGAAAACAGATCAAAAAAGGAAGACAATGGACACTGAGAAAACAGGACAAGAAGGACGTTCTCAAGACCATTGAAATTAAGACCTTTCATGTCACATCATCTCTACTTCCGTGCTACTTCTCACCTTCCGCTTCCACATGAATTTTGCTTTATTAGTGAAAATAAACAATAGTCTCAGAGCTGTCCAAGTTCTCATTGAACACTTTCACCTTCCTAGGCAATTGAACACTGGCAAAGTATTAAGTCCCACAGCTAGGAAAGAAGGACACAAGAAGGTGGAAAGGATTTATAAATAATATTTAGGACTCCCTTTTTAGCAAATATAATTAGGGCATGCAGATTAGTGACCAATGGCAACCAGGAAACCAAACCACACAGAACTGCACAGTACATTATCCTTTATTGCCTTTTGCAATAAATCTGTGGAGAACAGTAGCCCTTCTCTTCGTTCCCTGTCCTATTGGGTTAGGCTCATAGAAGACTTTATTCTTATGCAAATACAACCCTTAGCAATTCAGGGGGAAAAAAAACCCAACTAACTTCACAAGAATTTGGTCATCAGAAATTAAGGTACTCAGCATTGCTGCCATTCCCCTTGAAACCAACACAGTCCAAGTAGTTAAAATAAGAGTTCTCTGGTTGGTGCTCTTACATAACAAAGCAGAAACAGGTTGAGCAGCTCCATCTGATGTACAGAAAGCAAACGTATGCCTCTTGCCTCTAGCGCCGTGTATTGCCCATGGGAAGACCACGCTGACAAAGTGCACCAACAGCAATTCCTCCCACAGCCTCTCTTCCAAATCTCTGTCGTCCTTTGCCAATTCTGGAACATGATGTTCTACTTTACAAGTTGCAATTATGTGACAAGTCTCAGGGAGGGAAGGGAGAGGGAGAAGGACTGCTACTTATCTAGGTGACTGGACTGCAGCAGGAAAATGTACGTGGCAGTATGAAAAAGCTTCCTGACAAAGTTTTCAGATGAAATTACACCAGACATCTCAAGGAGGATATCTGTCACCAACAAAACAGGAACATCCTATTATGCCCTGCTTTGGATCACACACTCCTGCTACATACTTTATGCTAATTCGGATGTTTGTTGGACTGCTTTGTGAGCAGATTCACTTCATTTGCCTGGCAAAACTCACACACAGCAAATCTCAGCTCAGGCGACCCAATAAGCACTGGGGGCCCCAGAGTCACAGTGCTACTCAGCAAGGAGCATGAGGAAGACTCTGCTGCCTAAATATTACTCAACCTGTATGAGGGAATATTATTCAAATGAGCACAATAACCCATCAGTTTCAGGAAGGAACAGTACAATATTCATGAAAAAGATCAGAGGTTGCACTGCAGTTTACTCTTTCTCAAACAGAAGTTACACAATATGTAACATGATGCTTCTCACCTAAGTTTGCCTCTTTGGCTTTCAAAAGCTCAAGTTTATGAAGTCCGGTACACAACAAAACTGCCAGTCTACCTCTTCAGCTGATAAACTATACTCAGCACTGACCCCCATCTCACACTCGCAAGCTTTCTTCTAGTCCTCTCAAGGCTGCTACAAGTTAAAAAGGGAAAGTTACCAGATTTTATAGGTTACTTTGGATCAATTTACAAGCAACGGTTCCAATTTGTACGTGACAGGCTCAGGCAGCCCGAGTTCGCTGGCTCCGCAGCCCCGGGAAACTCGCACTTAGAGCAGGAGGCACACGGAGTAACCACGGGCCCGGCGCAGGTTTTGGGGGAGTTTTTGGGAGCACAAGGACTCTCTGAGGCACACAAACCCTCAAGGGGCGCGCAGGGCACCTGGCTCAGGAGGCTGGGGGAAGAAAAAAAGGGGCACCACCTCCCTTCCGCCGCTCATCGGGACCACCCCCGCCCCGGGAAATGAGCCGCCTCCCGCAGCCCCAGCCCGGCACTCACACGACCGCTCGGGAGATCATCCAGGACACCATCGCGGCGGCAGCGNNNGGAGCGGGGCGGGCAGGCCTGGGGAAGCGGCCTCCTCCTGCTTCTTCACCCGCGATCAGTCTGCGCAGCAGTGGCGTCGGTCCCAGACCCCCACACGGAGACAGCCTTTGCACGGCGCCGGGCAGAGAGAGGAACAGATAGAAGTCGTTAAGATTGCAGTAAGGCACCTTTCTCCCCTTCTCACCTCCTCCATTTGAAACGCAGTGACCAACTCTAGCAAGAGGAAGGGTGGGGTGCTCACCCCTTACCTTGGTTTTTGCCCTGTGCTGCCCCTGTGCTCGCAATGCTGTAGAATGTTGGGTAAGCCAAAACATCCGTGTCACAGGTTGAAGTCAGCTCAGGGTGTCCTGCTGCCCCGGAGCGAGCTGAACCGCTCGTGTGCTGGAGGGTGAGATAAGGGTGCTGTGGGGACTAGGGTGGTTTTGTGTGGGGACTAGTTTGTTTACTAGTGTGGGGACCGGCTGGAGCCCTGCCTTCCTAGCAGAGTGTGCGGCCAGCCCGCTCCCCACCGAAGCCCTACGAGAAGGTGCTTCCCCTCCGTACTTTCTGACAAGCACTCAGACCCAGAGTGTTTAAGGTCACGTCCTTAGGTGGGCCACACAGACTAATACATGTAGTTAATCCAAAACTGCAGATGGCCAGGAGAATACACGGGGAAGGATTAGTGCGTGTCTGCCTTGTTACTTTTGTTTCATCCCCTACACGTCTTGTTACCCGCTGCTGCCCAAGGCAGGACAGCAAGCAGGACAGTCCAGTGTAACTCAGTCCAGGTACTCTTGCCAAGGTATGGTCTGGAAGGTTGAGACATGCAGGAGAAGCTGATTGATCCCTGATACCTTAGTTAATCCATTGCAATCCATCTCCACCTACCAGTTTTACACGTCCTGCAGAACTGCTTGCACATATAAAAGGACAATATTTTGCTGAAACTGACTGCTTCATCTTTTCTCAGAAGATTAGGTTGTATGAATTCTGCCTCAGCCATCGCTGAAAACATTCCAGTTTACTCTTCTGATTTCAAGAAGTGTAACAGAGCGAGATCCAAAGTGATAGATGTCGATGCTCCTGAACATGCCATTCAGCAGCTAAGAGAGGGAACGAGCAGATTACAGTTTCAGCACTAGTCCTGCTGCCTCTCGCAGTAAATGACATGCCAAAGTCAGCATCACAATCTCTAGAAGAAATTAGTTCTTTAACATACCTTTAAGTGGGGATAATACGCAGTTTCCCTGCCTGCCATACGGCAAGAAGAAAGAGCTTAATATTTGTAAGCTAGTGTCTTATTCGGATGAGAGCTGCCAGGTGAATGCAGGATGGTTTCTGTTCCACAGGCAAGCACCAGAATTCCTCACCTCCTCCCACCAGTAAAACCCAGCCATGGGCATCTTCACTCCCCTGCAGCCTTCAAACACACCCCACACAGTCAAAAGAAGGGGGAGAAAGAGAGTAAATAATCAATTGTGGAATATTTCAACAACAGTGTTCTAATACTGTTGTTATAGTTGTATACTGTGAAATTTGAAGCCTGAAATGAGAAAGTATACAATGTAAAAATAAATTATTTTTAACCATGCAGAAATTCTGGTCTTGCAAATAATGATACTGCCCATCTTGGGTGTCTCCTCACAGTGACCTTTTTGGGAGGTTACTGATGCAGGAAGAGGTAGAGAGGAATTTGTTTTCAGCAATTTAAAGAACACCACTCATCAATCTTATTTTTGAAACAGGCTTAACCTGAAAGCATTCTTCCTTTCATTCAATGAAAGGAGAAATCTGAACCACTGCTTCTATGCTCTTTGAATAACAAACCTCTCCAGTGGTAGACTGTGCAGAGCAAACTCACACAGCAAAGCATTTGTAATATAAATTACCTGGCAGAGATTACATTTTAGACTCCAGTTTTGTAAACTCCTGCTGCCTGCCTGACGCTCCACTGAAGTTTGTAGCATTCCAGCCCATCTAGAGCAAACTGCAAAGATGGGAGCTCTAGTTCATAGCATATGAAATTAAGTATACATTTCTTTACTGCAAGCAATTGTGTTTGGTACTAGCTCAGAGAACCATTCCAGGAAAAGACTGATACTCTCTTTTACTGTCTGAGGCTGTGTATACAATAATTCCAGAGCTGCATATTTTATTTCATATGGAATATGTTTATACAAAACAAAAAGTGGTTTTCCTCTAAGAGACATTTATTTTTCTTGCTTTTGTTACCATGGCAATACTGTCTCTGGTGAAAAGCTAAATTTACATTTAAAGAGGCATTTTTTTAAAAGGGTAAAGGCAGATGGCTCCTAAGAGTAATTTATCTTGCTCAGAAGATTACACTTTATTTCACAGAATGTTTTGAGACTTAATTCAGTGCAACAAGCTGGGTGGTGGTTGCTGGGCCCTCAGCAGACAGGCACAGGGATGTCCTGTGAACTTCCCTGTATTCCACTTCACACATAATGATAATCCACGCTCCTGCATGGCAGAAACACAGGGAGCAGCATGGCAATTAAATCCATGCCATGTACTTACTCAAACTTGGCGTGTCTTACTCATATGTCTGTCTATTTCTGTGTAAGGGAGAGACTTACAGATATCTCATTATAGGATATTTTTAACACCCCTTCCAAAAACCACTTAATATAATTAAAAGTTGCTTTAAATAGTTTTAACAGTGTTTGGAAAATAATTTGTAAAGGCCACTTAACTTCTTTGATATAATACAATGTATGTATACAAACATCAATGTTTAGCTTTCACCTCTTTTACAGGTAAACAAACATTTTGATTACATTGCAGCTGTGCAAACAGTAATTGAGCAACATTTAGGAAGACACAAGCTAGTTTCTGACAGAGGGATTCAGTTCCCTGCATTACAAGGATATGCTCCCCAAAGGCAGCACCACTTGCATCACATATGTTAAAAATACACATAGGTTAATCACAGGGATGGGTTTTTCTCAGCTTCACTGTTTTATGTTCATCATAGATGAGTCTCAAATCTAGAACAATTTGAAAAAAATAGAGAATTCTTTCAGTCCTAAATCATACCACATACATTTGTAAATTTGGGATCAGAGCACAGATGATGCCAGTTTATTTGTGAAAACAGCAATACAGAGTGGGTGAAGATGACTATTTCTTAGAATACTCTAAGCTGATGTTATTACCGTAACTGATTAATTAATAGGGTTGAAATTTATGGTTCATGCTACCTTCAAGTATTTAACTCTGCATCTACCTTTCCTATGCGTGAAGCAACAACAAAGGTAGGCTCTGATCTGTAGATAAAAAGCCATTCTGCCTTAATGGGGTTTAATTTGAAAGTGAGTGTTGGGCAATGCTATGGATGTTTTATGAAATCAAAGCAGCTGAGGCTTTTGCACAGAATTCTGGATGTGCCACTTCTTGCTCTCATGTCTTTCAGCCTCCCAGCACAGCATCTTGCCAAGGAACATGGCAAAGCCAGTTTGTGCCTAATACAGCTGTGTCTTCAGTCTTTTTATTCCAGCATGCAGGCAGAATGCTAAGAGGCCATAAGTTTATTTCTTTCAGAAATGTTCGTGTGAAATTTATTAACATTCCAAATTAGGAATGTAAAGCACCCAACTTAACGAAAAAACAAAGTTTCAAATGGATGTTTCTGCCTCTTTCGTTTCAGTATTGTTCTCAGTTTTATTACAGTCTGCATTCCTTTTAAAGCTCTTGCTTCTGTATGAATAAATAAAATCCTTAGGTTTTGAATAATTTCTTTCCCTCATGTTCACAGACACACCCACAAATGCAAAACCTGAAAACACAAACAGCAACATGATGTAAAATTTATGGTTTAAGGCATTTCTGGAAGTCAGTTTCCTGACTTTCAGGGCCCTGACAATTCCAGTTAGTAGTGAATTTTAAGCAAAACAGAATTTGGAATTAAAAAAGGCATCTAGCTAGGGTTGTAGGATGAGTGCACCATGTAGTAGAGGGAAATCCTTGCAAGCAGAGCAGTTAGCAAAGGCAGCAGGCCTAGAGACTTTTTTTTCAAGACTGTGAAAGAATGATGTCTAGCACTGTTAATTCTGTGAGTTGTAGGTCAGGAAAGCAGATAAGGCTGAGACAGAACACTGAAGGTAATTCAGAACAGCTCTGTCAATATAAAGCTGAAGCATCTTCATCACTCCAACACCAGCCTGTTTCGACTGCAGCAGTCAATTCAGACAGAATCCAATTAATCTTATTTGTACAAATATTAAAAGGGTACTCTATTTAGTATTTTAAAGAAAATTCACCATGCTGTGAAAAGGTTTACCGTGCAACTGCTGATTGGTTTATCAATTTTTAATGGGTTGCAATGGGTTAAGTGTCTCCAGTTCCTTCTTACCAGAAACATTAAAGCACCCATTAGGATTTTTTTTCTTAAGGGAAATGTGATCTAAAGAGGAAGGGGAAAGTTCAGAACAGCTCCATCTGAGACTTTCCCCTGGCAGCAGTCATATGTCCATCCTACCTTATTGCTTCCATTTGGAGTTGAAAGCATTTAAAATGCAGCCCCCACAAGGGCAAGCTGAGGCAACAGAGGAGCTCATTTCCAGCCCAAGAGGCTCTCACAAAGCCACTCTGCTGTACCTGTCACTTCCCTGCTTCTGTGTTGATAAGCTATAGACAGAAAGGTCTCACATGGATTGCATGTGGACCCTCAAACATTGCTCTGTAGATGAGTGTAACCCCACCAGTACATCCCAGTAGGGCAGTGCAGTGGAGAGATTTGTATGGTTATTTCTCCCATGTTCCCAAGTAGAGTGGCATTAAAGCTGTTAACTTGTTCAAAAGCTGCAGCTGAATGTTTCAGTAAATATATGCCTCCCTCATGAGAACAAACCCATTTTAAATGATGGGCTACACATACTCTGGCATCTGATGATCCACTCTGTGGGATTTGAAATCTGTATACAGAGATGCAGACCAAAGCCACATTATTCCTTCCTGTCTGGGTAGTATCATCTCAGCTATATTCCATCACTACTTGTGATGCGTCACATTTAATAATTATAGCAATCTGTTGGAGATTTTTTTAAAATACACTTTCTGCTTTTGATGTTTCTGATCCCTATGGAAAGCTTATGTTATTTTATAGTCTGCTGAGTAAGCTCATGTGCACACCAGCTGCATTTTATCAGGGAACAATGTTTGCCTTTTGAACCGGCTGATAGATTTTACTTAAAATGAAGAGGAGATATACATTCTTTGGCAGCACTTAGAATGTTGTTCAGCACAATATCTATTTGCAGAACGTCATAGTCTCCAGCTAAACAGTGCTTGTTCAACATTGCCACCAGCCCAAAAGAGGTGGAAAAAACATATCTTGTAAACAGAAAGGACCCCTGGTTTATCTGCTGCATAACAAAACCAGGATCACCCTATGTCATTTGGACAGATGTCTTGTCCTACCTGTTCCTGAAGCCTTTCAACAGTGATTACACACCTTTTCTTAACTGTGTTTACTAGTGCTTCATTATCCTACTGGGAAGCTTTTTCTTGTTTCAAAGTTAACCTGAGCCAAGGAGCATTCAGGAGGTTTTACCCTGTCTCCCCCAATTATGGAAGAAAAAGTGTTAATTTCCTTTGCAGCAACTTCAAAAAACCAAAACCAATACTAAAGCTATTAAATCTTCTTTTGAATAAAGAATTCCTTATGGGATATTTTCTATTGTTTTTGATTCCTTTTCTAACCCCCAGCTTTCTTGAAATGCAAAGCCCAAACCCATACACAGAGCTTGAGAAGAGCATAATCAGCACCAAAAGCTGAAGGACTACATCATACATTAACCAGCAACTATGAAGGCTGCCAGCAAAGGACACTGGGCCATCAGGTTTCCTTTTTCTTCTTTTCCACTCTGTCAGGGCAGCACAGCACAATTAGCTGGGAGAGATACTCAGGGGAACCACTGCTGTGAGCCAGGATAGCAATTCCCATGTACAACCCCAAGTTAGCCTTTAGCCAGCTGACCCCACTATGCCTTGCTTTCTCATTCCAAGACAGGTCTAGTCAAAACTGCTGACCAACAAATGCATTTAAGGAAGCTGTTTTATTAAACAATATCCTGATTTGTTTTTCCCTTGGAGCAATGGTTTCTGTCTTCTCATTACTTGGGTTCCTTTTCTCCCAAGAATTGTCCTCTGTCCGCGTTCTCCCCTGAATTGGAAAAAAGGTCTCTCTAGATTTTAAAACTGGAAGGTAATATCAAATCATTTAGTGGAAGTTCAGCCCAAGACACAGAATCATTAATTCATGTGTCGTGTCAGATAACCTTTGTTTTCTAGAAGCAGTGCTGCCGACAAAGGATATTGATTTGAAGGCATCAGAACATCGACTTTTTTTTTTTAATTTTCATCAGTGAATTGTTTTTCCCTCTAGAAAACTAGGCCCACCCTTTTAAACTTTGAATTTGCCTTTAGTTTCCAGTTTAGGTTCCTGCTATGCTTTAAGTGATAGATTAAAGAGGTCTTTCACACTCATTAGCTCTCCACAAGGATTTACGCATGCATAAGTCACCTTTCAATCTCTTGATAAATTAAACTGCAAGTTTCTTTAATTTTTTTTTTTAAATCCCTAAATGCTTTATGGTAGATTTCTAGCTCTAACGCCAAATTTGTCCAGCATTTTCATATACTGAAATTTGTAACCAGATTTCTGTTAACTTTACAAACTTTCTGTTCGAGTGGCATTATATAAATCTGCCACCCACTTTTGTTCTCATTAGTAGAGAAAACAAAATGTTCTTGGGTGCTCATATTCCATTGTTTGTCCACTTTGATCCAGGCATCTTCCTTGCATGCTGCTTCTCAAACTCCTGGCTACCAGTCTGAATGCTTTGTTGATGTCTGTTCTTGGAGGGCTCACCTAACACAGGAAAAATTACTTTCCTTTCAAAGACCCCAGGTTACTAAGCATTGCCACAAGGATGCTGTTCTCTCTTGCTGGAAGTTAAGAGAGTTAGCACAAGGTTTCCAGGATTCTTCAGGCAAAGGGGAAGTGGGATGGACCCCAAAGGCATGGCTGGACAGGAGCACCCATGTCTCCTCACTCCTGCAAGCACAAGGACAACTCCTGCTCTGCCAGCTGACTGCCCTCCCTTCCTTGCCACCTCTGACAAAGCCTCCCAGGCTTGTCCTGAGGTGCAAAATCAAAGCAGAATGTTTTTATAATATATATCACAATCATAGTGCAGTAGATGATGTGCAGTAGATCAACAGCAACAGGATCATCAGGCCTTGTATTGTATCAAACTTCCAATTTGCAAAGCTTCTAGAGGCAGCATTCATTTCCACCCTGCAAGAAACAAGTACTTGCTTCTTGCTATACAGAGTGACTCAAGTCAGCACTGAAGAAAATAAAGATTACATAGAAAAAACCCCAAAGTTGGCACTTCTGACTGGTTTCTTGTTCAACATTGCCCAAACCAGCAGATATACACAGCAAAATGACTCTTTTGGTCCACAGGTCCCTACACAGAAACCATTTGTTTCTGCCTCAAAAAGATCTTTCCCATATTCTGTGTCAAGGAAGTCACCCTTTAGTTTTTCCCTCTGTTATTTGAGTAGAATATTGCCAGCTAACAGGATACATTTCTCTGTTGTCTGGTATCCTTAGAATACAAGTGCAAGCTGTTTAATACATTAGCAATAATTGTAAAGGTTTGAAGCCTCTCTATGGAGCAGCAGGAGGTTTGCACAGGAATTTTGTGCACTGCTAGAAATCCCTATCAGTGTGTATTACTACCCACTCAGAAGGCAGCCTGAAAAAACGTCTCTCATACTCGAAACTCTGCCACCTTTGCTTTCCAAATAGCCTTTTAGTTCTTAGGAAAGTTGACTCTGAGAAAAGGAGCACAGACAGTCTTTCAGCCTGTCTAGACATTCTGGATGCTGAATGTTTAATAGCCTGGTATAGCATAGCTGGACTATAGCAGTGGAAAGTGATGAAGGCAGGAAAAACAATAGGCAGAACTTCTGGTTTAACAGGCATAAATACACTGTGTCTGTAGCTGCTCTGAGCTGGTAGCCTGCAGGAGGCTAGGAAACAATCATCCACTTTACGTCAAGGAAGCTCTGTCTAGACAAATCAGAACTTCTTCCCACAGAGCTTTACCTTTTTTGCATATCCCTTTTCTCCCAGAAGTTGCTAGAAATAACTGTTAGGCATCAAAATTTACACAAAAGGCACTGTCCAGCAAGTTAAAAATGAGAATCGGTAGCTGGTTTGTTTTGGCTTCCTTTCACACAATATTCATGTAAGGACACAGTTCTTCCACATACTCTTTTTTCATTCTCTCTCACACATTTTGGATCCATCACGATACATGAAACCTGAATTTAAAAAAACCTAAAGTGCAACCTAAAACAGGAACCTCAGCAGCTGATCTCTGGAGCACTTAGGACCACGAATTACACAAATGATGGATACTCCTCAATTAATTCAGCAGCAATTGTTGATCAGCTGAATTTAAAAATAAAATCACCTTTATGGTTTTGAGTGGCTTTAAAATTTGTGGTTGACCCACTGGGTTCATAGGCATAAAACAAGTACTCAAGTTTCACCATCCCTAGCATGCAACAAGTCTTGTAGCTTATGCAAATACTGGGGGGAAGACATGACTACCTTTCCTCACTTTATTTCCCTGTAGATGAGTTGCACCACAACTGTGAGCACCACTAAATTTCTCTTGTATCAATTAGTTCAGTCTTCAATTGGTTCAGCAGTTATCAAACATGTGCTTTCAGACCCCTTTTTTTGTCTAAAGAAAGTTAACTTAAGCAACAAGAAACACAAGTGTTAAATTGCTTGGTTGTAACTTAGAGGGCTCAAAGCAGTTTATGACGTAAGAAAATTGGAGTCAACACAAGGCTCTGAGGTGGTGCTTATTGCAACCATTTCCTTGAACTGCCATTTCATCTTTCTGTTGACATTAATTGCAAACAAGAAAGACAGTGGGTTTGCATTACATTTGGGCATATGAGAGTCACAAATTAAAGATTTAATAAGAGTCATTTAAGGCCTCCTCCTGGAAAGGGAACATCTCTCCCCAGCTCAGCCATGCAGGCTGGCTCACCACCTGCCTTGGACCTTGACCTTTCTGAATCATGTCAAATAAAGCTGTGTGCAGTCAAGTCTGCTTCAGGTAAATAACCACTGGGATTACAAAGCCATCAGACATGGCTTGATGGCCTTTTCTGAAGTCCAGGTTAATGCAGTGCTTTTAAATACAGACCAGACCATGCTGAGAATATTCTGCATCCTATATTCTCTCATTACTATTACAATTGCAACTTGATGTTTTGTAATTTGGGGTCATCTTTTTAAGATATGGTCAAATAATGAATGTTCACAGGTAGCTACTGCTGCAACTTAGTAATACCAAAACAAAGTTCTGGGAACATCGTTTTGATTAAAAGTGAAAAGATGAAAGGGAGGGGGGAAATAGAGGACTGAGATAAGAAGATTTATCTCTTACTATTAATTCTTAATGGTAAGAATATAATGATAGTTACTGTTAGTTTTGCCTCACTTAAGCTAATATTTAAGCTAACAAGTATTTTAGTCTAATCTGAAAGCAGGATCAGTGTCTAACCATAGAAAGGGTAGCACAGTGCTCCTGCTGGGACCCAGTAGGTTCTTGGTTTAGAACTCAACAGCAAGAGCAAGCCTATCTTCAGACCACTCACTGAAAGGAGGCAGGTCTTCTGCAGACCTGTACAGTGTGTTCATAGTGCATGGAACCACCTGCACACACCTTGCTAGAGTTTCTTCAGCAGGTCTTGTATTATGAGCATTTTTTAATATTAAAAATCTGCACATGCTAAAGCAGATTGTTCCTTTGGATTCCTGCGTATCATCCTACAAACTAATATGGGACAGGACCAGATAAGTCCCTGTATAGATAAAAATCTGAAAATACTAATTTCTCTGAATAGAAACTTCAGGTTCAAAGGTCATGTGCAATGGGAAAATAATGATACAAAATCTGATTGAGCATTAGTTACACCGGGAATAACAGCAATGCAGATACCATAACTACTGAGGACTAAACACCTTTCTCCACTAATCCTTTCCAAAATCGTTTTTCCTAATTCAGTCGTGTTTACTGTCAGTGGTGCTTCAGCTGCAGAGTTCATGCTTTTCCAAGTTTTACCTGTAATTAGGACTTGCCTCAGTGAGAAAAGCATCTCCCTGGTTTGTACATTAGAGTAGCTGGTGCCTGCATTCAGAGCTTATTTACTGAAGACAAAAGAGTTTTCTTCTGGCTGAACTTCAGCCAGCTAGGCAAGAATAACCAATTTCTGCTTCTACCTTTTCCAGTAGGCACCACAGGAGCAACAGCAAGGATACAAATATAAGAAGCAGGTCCCAGCATGGGAATCCATGAAAGATAGTTCAGGGAGATGGAGGACAGAGAATCAGATTCCTTTGGTACCATAAAATCAATAACAAATGTGTAATATAGACTTGGTACTAATCAGGGTGTTATTTATACAAATAAGTATAAGCAGTGGTTGCCAGAATCTTTGTTCGAAGACAAAATAGAGGAGCCACCTTTTTGCAGTGGTGCCCAGGGAAAGGACAAGTGGCAATGAGCACAAGCTGAAATACAGGAAATTCCTTTTGAACTTAAGAAAATACTTTTTCCACTGTGATAGATTGCCCGGAGAGACTCAAGTCTCCAGCCTTGAAGAGATATTTAAAACTTGGCTGGACCTGGCCCTGAGCAGCCCACTGTAGGTAGCCCTGCTCTGAGTGGGGAGGGGTCAGACCAGACAATCTCCAGAGGTTCCTTCCAGCCTCCACTAGTTTGTGACTCCAAGACAACCTTTTCATTCAATTAAATGACACAGCAACAGCCAAACACAATCTACTGCTCTTAAATCCAAGAAGACATGCAAGTCCCTTCTCATCTCTATGCTTATGTAGGTCTGTGCCTTTTCAGATTCTCATTATAAGATGTAATGTTTCATTACAGATCTTGCAGTAAGGGCAGACTTAAATCAATTCCCTTTCTAGGGCCAATTTTGAATGTAGCCTGAACAAATGTGACAGACAGACCCTGGAACATTTCTAATGAGAACAGTAAATTAATCGAAGAAGTTACTGGCTGAGTAGAAAATTTGTGACAGTTTTAATTGGGATAACAGTGCCAGGAAAAATACAAAAGTACCACTGCTTGATCAGCACAGAATCAGTAACATAATTTGTTTACACCCTGTGCCAGACAACACTATGAAATATTAAGACCTAACCCTTACCAAAGACATAAATATTGTTAAATAATAGCTATTACTGAATTACAGAACACAATTAACACTAGTTTGTTAGCCTTTCCTGATACAGAAACTCAACAAGACAGGCAGCTGGAATACAGGAAAGAAACCTGTGTATCAGTTTTAAGCCAATTGGCAGAGAGTTTGCTGGCAGAAGAAAGAAGAACTAGCATCACACAAAAATATTCATCAGACAAGTTTGTTAAAGAGTGCTTACCACATGTGATAAGCACTGTTACTGTTTTAGACAAAACTGGCCAACAATTATACTTGGTGAGATAAAGATATAGGAAAATACTACAGTTGCATTAAGGAAATGCAAAGGAATTTTGATAGCAGAGTGGTGAGGGTGAGAAAGGATGTTACAAAAATTTAAAAAAGAAAAGGTAACTAATTTTTTTCCTAAGCCATTAAGAGCTTTTCTTTCTACCTCAGTTTCAGAAAGGCCCAGACATCTTTCTGTTACTATTTTTTTCTTCCCCAGACAAGCATAAGTAATGTTGTCATGTTCCCCATCTAGTGCACAGTTTAATGGTAGCTGAAGCAGCTGTTTCTTACCTCAGCTTTAGACCTTTCCTAAACCCCAAAGCCTCCCATTTGCTTTTTATTGTGCATACTGTAGAGCAGCATTGTAAACCATTTCCTTCCCATTACCATCACCTGTTTTAGTTATTTTGGGATAAGCAATACCAGCGTCCAAGTCATTTCAGCCCAAAGCTGCTGTTACCCAGAGCCCCTGCTTCTGGAGGGGGCACCACCCCAACACAAGTCCTGGAGAAGCTGCAGGTTCAGAAGAGAGGAAATTTCCTGCATTGCAGCACCAGTGCAGCTCTTAATACTAGTTTTTTTAAAGATAAATAAGAAATTTCAAAACAAACACTAAGAAATTTATGTACAAAGTATTAATCAGATTATAAAACTACTGTTCCAAGTACTTCTATGCACTGTGTGGGGGGTGCCATGAGAACCTTTAACAACTCAGGAGGCAGAAAACTCTAGCCAGATATAGTTGTACCTTCTCCCTCTTTTTATCTTTATGACACAATATACTAGTGATCTCCAGTGAAGAGCTCAACCCACCTCTCAGTTAATTCAAAGAAGATCTGTAAGTTTATTTCACTCTTGAATATATCCTGCTCTTTTTATCAGTAACAGTATCTACTCAAAAAACGATCTACTTAAACACCTTTCATCCAACACAGAAAGAAATTCCTCTACAATATTCTGGGAAACTTTAGTGCGTCTTAAAACTGAGATAGAAGTCTGACAGAGAAGCAATAACTGCCTTCACATGGCTGTTTGTGTTCTCAGGGATTTTCTTTTTACTGTTACCCATCTGCTAACCTTCAAAAACCCTTAATTGTAAAAACACAGAGATAGCAGCAGCCAAGCACTTAACATTAAGTAAAAAGACACACACTAGATAACCCAAAGAGCTGGTGCTCTAGGAGCCCATGTGAGAGAAGCCTACATTTCCACACACCCACCTATCTTTCTAGTTAATGCTGTCCCAGCAGCAGAAAATCTCTTACTTTATACAGCTTTATATACTGGCCTTTATACAGCTTACGTGTGAGTGGGGAAGAAGCACCACTGGAAGTAAAGGTTCTTGGGAAGGTGATTCATTAATTTTAAGGGTGATTTCTTTCAGGTTTTATGTGTGAGTGACTGACAGGAGAAAGGAGCATTGTTGCTGGGAGCAGCCTGAGGTAGGGCAGGCCCTTTCAGGAGCACCATCAGCACTGCTGAGGCTGCTCAGGCTCTGAGTAGGCTCGATCTCTTCCAGAATTTTGTTCTGTTGGCAGATGCCCCCCACTAAATAAGAATTTGTTCTCAGTTCTTGTGCTGTCTTCTGGGCATTACAGTGTATGTTGTGGGAGAGCTGTTAGGGGCTGACAGATATGCTTAAATCTTGAAAGAATTCTTGAGAAGTACCAAGCCTCCAGTTGGCATCAGCAGCAAGATGAAAGGCAGGGAAGAAACTTGAATAGAGATCTAACATTGCTAGAACGGCCACAGAAGTGTTACACCACTGCTGCTGTGCATCATCCTTGCTCTTGATGCTTGCACTGGGGTTGGGTGAGCAGTAGAAATGGCATCTTCCATCTGTGCCTTGAAGAAACTGAGAGCATTTTCCTCCAAACAAATTCAAAGAAGTTGTTTTATATGGAGGCATTATGATATGGCCAAAGCAGGGCTCTGCAGTTTCACCTGAGGAATTAAGCCTATAGGTATTCAAGGAAAGGTGGAGACTGAGAGCCTTGTTATACCTATTCCCCCACCCTCTGCATTTTATTTCTACAGGGTGTAAACTCATCAGGAGTGGGAGGGACTGTTCGGTACCAAGGTCTAGTGCTGCTCTAATGATGCTTTGCCCGCGGGCTGCACTGAAACACTGCAGAAAACAGTGGCAGCTGTTGAAGGTGGTGCCGTCCCCAGCTGGAGGGAGGTGGCGAACCCCAGGGCAGGGTCAGGGGGCGAGCACGTCTCAGCAGCTCCAGGGCTCAGCAGAACCCACCCCTGCAGCTTCAGTGGGCTGAGCTGGCCGACTGTGTATTTAAAACAGATGTGGGGTACCCAGGAGCTCTGTTTGCTGACTCAAGTGTAAGGCAGTCGTTAAGGGTGGCAGGAAGTAAGGGCCAGGGGTTGTATAGGGATAGGTTAATATCTTAGGATGTCAGCAAACTTCTGAGGAAGAGGATGTATTGAATGCTGTATTTATTCAATTTGTTCAACCATTTTTTGGTGCTATCTCATTAGCTGGAAGAGAAAGAAATGTTGGAATTGGAATGTGCTGTATTCATCTGTTCTAGGCTATAAATTGACTGTTAAACATCCCATGGAGGCTCAGTAGTGCTCCTTGCTGTTGTCAGCGTTGATGGAGTGGCACCCTGTGAACCACAATGTTTTCTTGTGCGGATATGATTGGAGCGATTCACAAATGCAGTAATCTTCCTCCTTTGTGTGCTGTAGCAACAGCCAGGATGGTATCAAAGAAGTCCTGAGGATGATACCTGGACACAGTGGGGTGCTGTATTCACCTGCAATGTAAATATAGCAGTAAATTTGCAGCCTTTTTACAAGTGAGCAAGCCAAGGCACAGGAAAAGATTAGGAGTGGTCAGTTGACAGACCCAGATGGAGAGTGACTGCAGACAGCCGGAGATGCAATGAATCACCACACAGGATGTTCGTGGTAGAGCTGGCGAGGTAATGCCACCAACCACAACTTTTACTCTCGTGCACATTTACACCCCCAGGTGTTTAATGCAGCCTTTGCATCTAATAACTTAATAATTCAATGCATTAAATACCTGTCTTTAAATAATCATACTTTCCCACCGATTCTATGTCCCGTTCAATGTTCAAGGACTGCCTCAGCACTCAAATAATTATGCTTTCAAGGAGGGTGTGTTAAGAAAAGCCCTTGGACTCTGTAGAAGATAAGACAATGTGAAATCTAAGGTTGGCTTTGTAGCAGAAATAACTGATGTTTGAGAGAAAAATCGTTTTCTCTTGGCTATGAATTTTAAAGTTACAAAACTTCTAAACCAACCTGTTAAATGTAGATTCTTAATTTTCTGATGCTGAACACTGGAAAACATTAAATGTGACTTTCCAAATTTCTGAGGAATTATGAATTCAGAGGAAAGTGATGCTTGGTACCTCCCAAAGAAAGGTGAGATAGATTTAGAGGTATATAGAACATATTTTAGGAAGAATTAGTTCAATATTAATTCTGCTTAAGAGCTGTGACAGTGACAAGTCATTTTGCCTTTCTCTCTCAATTTTCCTTCCAGTAAAATGGAAATAATAATTTCTAAATGTGGCATTTATCTGTATGTAGAAGGTACAACTACTACCAGTACAGGCTGTGCTGCATTTCAATCTTTCAATCTGGAAGTTAGAAGAAGCTCTCAGTAAATATCTTGATTTTGCACCTAACCAATGTGTCTACTTTCAGTGAGTAAGAGGGGAGTTTGTCCACAGTCAGTTTCCTAAGAGAAGCTCTCCTTCCCTGGGGCTCAGCCTAGAGCTGTTTTGCTTTATATTTTTTGTGTACTTCTCCAGCCTGGAGGTGTCAGCTCTATTTTGTTATTGCCTATGGGCATTTGGCTCTGAGTGTTGCTCATGAGCTCCAAGAGGATGATTCCTCTGGTCTTTTCAGAGTAATCTACAAGAAGAGGCTTCCTTATGCCACTTTCTTCAGAAGATGCACCAGTTCATACCACCCCTAATCCTTTCAAGCCTGTGAATTTTGGTGCTTTGAATTTTCAGTTCAAATATTCCTCAATATTTATCAAAGAGATAAGGGAGGTGTTCCTTTGAAAGGGGAATTAATGTATTGGTTTGATGCCTGCAAAGGCTTCTGAGAAAGGAAGAAATCCTACTGGAGTGTGATACGACACAGACTGTTTAAAAGTTAGTGCCTAAGCTATTTTCAGGCCTTGGGCTACAGCACTATGACTTTGTTCTGTTGAAGACAGAGGTTCTGAGTTGACTCGTCCACATCCTGAGTATTTAGTGCTGTCCCAGTTTCTACCACTTCACAGAGAAACAAGAAGGAAGCAGCAAAGAAGAAATGGATGAGTGAACAGAGGCCAAGAAAATAAATTGCTGAAGGTGGAAAATGTTCAGCAGCCTGTGGGTCGTGTATGCTGATCCACCTGAATATAGTCATTTTGAGCTTCCTAAAGCACCTATGGGTAACGAAAGCTGCTCCAAGATGAATAAGTGAAAGAGGGAAGAGCTGAGATGGCGGTTACTGGGGAGTGAAGCTGCCCTGCGATGTCTCAAGGCTCTCCCTTGGGCTGTCTCCTCCTGGTCTAGCTCAGTGGTGTTGTGGGGAGCAGGGCAAAGTCCTACCCATCTCATTTGGCATCTGACAGCTAACCAGGGGAATTGACACCTAAATGTTGATGTTACCTGATCTTACTGATACTTTCAGGTGATTAACGACTATAAAATTGTTCGGCATTGAACAATACTCTTTAGTGAATTCTGATCTATACTAAAACATAATTCTAGTGTCAGTGCCTTGATAATGGATTTTTGGAATGAGTTAAAAATACTTGATTCTTAATAGTTTGGTATTCTGTGATAAATTCACAACTTCATTCTTTTAGAACCACGTGAATTGCTTTTTTGGGGTATATTTTATGTTTTGTGGCACATTAATGTAATTCACTTAATTGTAGAGTTCAATAATATCTCAAATTACTCTGATTAAACAAGAGGGAATAAATACAAGAAGTTTGATATGATTAATATTTATTTAGTCCGTTTTGTAACTTCTCTGTATAGCCTTTATGAATAACTGCCTTGTACTTACATAATTTTTGTTCCTTCTTCAGGACTGCAGTACTCTTTTGTTGGTTGTAGAATTACCTTGGAATGTGAATGAAGATCTCATTTAGCTCAAATGCACTATGGTTGCTTCTGCAGCTTCTAAAGAGCACACCTCCATGCATTATAGCCTGGGATGCCAGGCATCTATAGGTTCTGGTATAAATGTTAGGTCTTGTAAGTTATTCTAATCCTGTGAACAAACTTGTCATGGTGAAAGATGAATTGATTTGTTTTTTTGTTTGTTTTCTGTTAATTAACTTCTCTTGTACCAGAAGTTATTTGTTCCACTAAAATATACAGGAATGTGGGCAGTTGGCACTCTTGATTTATGGCTTTTGCCTCATAATCTATTTTTCAAAAATGCACTATTCAAATTTGCTTTTAGTGCTAGATGAGAGATCATTAACTTGCTCTCTTGAGGGCAAGCGTACCGGTAAAGGCAGGCAGAAGTTCAGGAAAGCTACACCTCCAGATAACATGAAGGAAAAACTCTTAAAATGCAAACATGGCATTGCTACAGCATGACTACGGGATCCATGGAAAGAACAACAAACCGATAGCGACTGCTACAGAGCGTGGCTGCACGGCTTCCTCGGCTCTTGCAGCCCAAGCTCTCAGTCGAAGCCCTTGCGAGGCTCCGAGCTGACTTCTTGGCTATCCTCTGCTGGCATTCAGCTGAATTCAACACTATCTTTTGGTCTGAAGGGTTCTGTCTCTAAAAGCCTCTGTGGGACTAAATTGACATTGGATTCCCAGGGAGTTCTGTAGTCTTTGCAGTAGGGAAAGGTGGATGGATTGGATGGGTGTCTTTGTTGAACTCCCCAACAAACTGACTTTGGGGGAGAAGGTGCTGCAGATGGCAGACCCGGTCCTGGCTCTCCTAAACCCTGGAGGGCTGGCACATCAGCGTGCTGGTGCCTGGCTCTTGGGATACCTTTGCCAGCCTGGGCTCTCACAGAATCACAGAATGGGTCGGGCTCGAAGGGACCACGGGGCATCTGGTCCAACCTCCCTGCTTAGCAGGGCTGTCCTAGAGGACATGGCACAGGGTTGTGTCCAGACAGTTCTTCAATATCTCCAGCGAAGAACAATCTCTCTGGACCATCTCCTCCAGTGTCACTCTCACGATGGAGAAGTTCTTCCTCCTGTTCTGGTGGAACTTCCAGTGCATCCCAGCAACACCGTGCCTGTTGCTTCGTGTCCTATCGCTTGGTGCCACCGGGAAGAGCCTGGTTCCTACTACCCCGCCTTCAGACATTTATATACATTAATGAGTTCTCGGAGTGGTGCGCCTTAAGCAGGGTGTGGGCGAGCCCGCGGAGGGCGGACAGCCGCTTCTTCCACCGAGGGGAAATACCCCGGAGAGGCTGTGCCCGAGCTCCCGCCGCGGCACCGGAGGCAGGGC
>VZRO01002004.1:378098-475432 GCA_013397915.1 Daphoenositta chrysoptera
GGCGGGCCCGGCGTGACACAGCCCCGCGCCCGGCCGGGCACGGTGACGTGGAGCCGGGGGTCGCGGCCGGCGCCAGGCGCGGTTCCTCCGTGCCCCGGCCGTGGGGAGAGAGGGCCGGTGCCTGGCCTGGCCAGCGAGGGACAATCGGGCTGCCCCTGGAGCGGCAGGGGAGAATGCGGCTGATCCGGGGGAATGCAGAAACTGCCGCCGCGTAGCACTGTCCGACTGGGTCCAACGCGCTGGTGAACGCTGTTATTAAAAGAATGTCATTGTTTCCCTTCCTTTCATGTCCACTGTCACTGTTTTCCTAAGGGGTGTAGGAATGTGCGTGGAGGTTAGCGAAGGAGCCAGGATATGCTCTGTTGTGCTCAGACACACTCTCGCTGTGGGGGGGAAACACGGCCAGGATTTCCTTGGGTTGGTGTTCTGAATGCATAATCTGTAAAATGGAGTTTTATTGTGCTCCTCGGACTTGGTCGTTATTTTGTTCGTGGATTCCGCAGTCACAGGAGTGCCGTGTTGCCGCTGTGGTTGTCTCCTTCCATGTTTTTATGTTATTTAGTGCTTCTGAAAGCACATTTAAAAATATCACGACTATGTAAATGGGCATTACGTAGGCTGAAAAAAGGAATCACCGGACTGCGCTGGGCAATCCATATTGCTGCTGGCAAGGGGGCGGCGTTCACAGCCCGACACGGATCGGGGTGGAATGTTGCCTTTTTTACAAACTCATCAGGCAGACAATTGCCTGGTGTATCGATTGCTTAGTTCGAGATGTGTGAATCACAGAATTAAGAACTCTTGTTTTCGTTTGTCCCAGACTTCAAGCTTTGTTTCAGAAACACAAAGTGGACTTCAGATGCTACTTTTTTACTATATTTTGCGTTGGTTTTCTTGGGGTTTTTTTTTGGCATGTTGTTCTGGATTTTTTCCCATTCTTCAGGTATAATTCAAGTAGCATTCTGTTCATGCCCTTATTTATGAAATGGCTTGTGTTTTCAACCTTTGGCTATATGTGAGAATCGTCTAGAATGCTTTATTTTTAGAACCTATTTTGGATGTTTTTCTTGCAGGGTAGTCTCTAGAATCTATATACAATTATGGAAACTCGGAGTAAGGTTTAAGTAGGTATTTACTAACATTTACAAGTCAGAGCTATAATTTGTAAACTCTAGGGGCAGAGCTGACAGAAAGAGAGAAAAGCATTTCAGGGGCTGTGTCTGTTATGTTAAATGAAACATGCATGCTGCCTATTGTAAAAACTTGCTCCTCTCCCTGACTTTGGTGTCTGAGTGTTTTTCTCTTCAGATGCTCTTTCGTTACAATTCTTGGTAATTTAAGGAAGAACTGTCATGTTACAGCTGGTTTTTGAGGCAGGATGACTAAGGGTATGCTTATGTATTGTAGTGAAGCACCATTTGGATAGATCCAAACTACCTGAGAAGCAGGATGGATGCTCCAGCTGCACTTCAGCCTGGGTGCAGTGCAGTGCTAACGTGGCCATATTCCTTCTGGTGTTCAAGCTAGCTACACAGCACTGCATTATGCTATGTAGATACACTCCTAGTCACCTACGAGTGCTGGAAGCCTAGGAGGATTTTGGAAATACTTTCTAGGTCTAACGAGTCCCACACTAGTACTTAACTGCAGGAACATCATTGTCCCCTTTAAAATGCAGTATTTGGGGTTTGTGTTACGTGTTCTCTGGCCTCAAAGCACAAAGAAGTATAAATCACGAAGGGAGTGAGTAGAGGAAAAAATGATAAGGTTTCTTTTAGCAACAGGTAGTTTCTGTCGGTTAGACTCTCTTTCTGCATTTATAATTAACATTAACTTCTTGTTAGTCGATATTTCCTAATGTGATTATCCTCTCCCCCTGCCCCCAGCAAAGGACAAGGACGTTTTTCTGTTAGCCCTGTTCTATGTGTGCTATTTTAGCTGGAGTAACTACTGCTGTTATCCTTCCATGGCTTTTGTTTTGAGGTGGCCTTCCCTGTGAATAGCTCCAGACCCTTCTGCTCCCCGTCACTGGAGTGAAGCGGTAATTCTTGTTGACAGTTTCATTGCTGCCCACAGGGTGCAGCATAAAAATGTTGAAATTGACTTTTTGTCAATTTTGTGTTTTCCTGGTCCCTCAAGAGTGGGATGGATGAATGAGAAATGCAGAAGCTGCCCCGAAGCACAGGACAGGAGGAGAGCAGCAACGGGCATTTTCAATGTGATTTGCAACTGGCTGGAACTTAGTTACCTTTTAATCCTGGCTTTGGAAGGAAGTACCGATTGCCTTGGCTTTGTGTCTTTTCTTCCTGAGTAAGTGTGAACCCCCCTCAGTCAATTTCAACCAGTTTAAGAACAGGGAGAGGTTTGAGAGACTACCTTCCCCCAGTCTGTGAAAGTTGACATCTGAGAACCCTCTCCCCCGAACAAACATAAAGGCAAGGAGGTCGTGGCATTTGGCGTTCTGGAAGTGGCGATCTCCAGCTGGCCGGCCAGCATGCACCCAGTTCCACCAGCTACAGCATATGCTGCCTCTTTCTTAGCACCATTCAGAGATAGGTGATGGAACTGATGGAATGGGAAGGTGGGTTTAAGAGCGTGACAAAGAGCTGAGCATTAACAAAAGTGTGAGAGCAAGCCTCAGTGTGTGAGGATGGGAATATATGGGCAAAGGGGGAATTTTATGGGGTGCAGGAGCTCAAGGAGACATGGGCAAGCTTAGAGGCAACTGATGTAATTAACGTTAAGTGGCCACAGGGCTTGTAGAAGCAAATCTGGAGGAAACTGAGCTTCATTAGTTCTGCTGTAAACAGAACTACTCATTAAATTAGGAACTCCAGACCTGAAGGCTGGACTAGCTGCTCTCCACCTTTGAGGAGGGAAATCAAGAGGCCAGTTTTCATATGCTGCTAAATTTATTTCATGATTGTATTTTTATAGCTAAATTAATGATTATTTTCATAGTTGAAATTATTGTCCCAGTAAGAAAATGTAGGAAAGAACTCAATTGTCTAGTATTTTCTTCCTGCTAGGTCTCTCCTACTCTATGAAAGTATATTAAATGACTCTTTCCTTACACTTTTCATGACTGCCCTATAGCTGGTAGGTAGTATATCTTTTTTAATGTATTTATTTACAAAGAAAGAGAACACTGTCAAAGTGTCTTTTCTCCCACTACTTTATAGACATTTTGCCTTCCTCAGCTTTCCTATTAATTCACCACTAGTGGGGAATAAGGTGAGAACAGCTGGCACTGGTTGTGAGTGCTGTTGGTCTCCTGGAATATGAATGCTCTTGCCTTACATGAGACCCTCCATGCCAGGGTTTGGAAGCCATGGTTCTTTCTTAGTCACCCTGTAATGTTTACAGATGTTGTAAACACCTACCTTACAGGTATAATGTG
Source organism: Daphoenositta chrysoptera (assembly GCA_013397915.1). Taxonomy (NCBI): domain Eukaryota; kingdom Metazoa; phylum Chordata; class Aves; order Passeriformes; genus Daphoenositta; species Daphoenositta chrysoptera. The sequence continues at coordinate 381,499 of VZRO01002004.1, forward strand.
TGCAATGTATAACATCTAATCCAGGAGTTTTCTTGCTGATTTTCATGGCCTGAATCACAGCTTTATAAGTTAGACTTCTTGATCTTTCTTTCTTGGACATTGCTGTTGCATGCAAAGCAATTTTGTTTAAAAATTAAAACAAGGACAGAAGTTTGATATATGTGTTTCTGTGTATATGTCTGTATGTGTTTTATAGCCATTGAGAGAATTCATAACTATTTTCAGCTTCACACCAAGTGTTGTTAGAGGAAACTGGGAACTATTTTTCCTTCCTTCTAAATGCCTGGAAAAGCCAGTGAGCTGCTCTGATTACAGTGATAACTCTGGGCAAATAAAGAAATGGCCAGGAGGAAAGAGGTGGAGTCAATGCTGTGTGATCTCCCTGGTCTTTACTGTCCCATAAGAATTGCTTTCTGGGCCACAGGTTGCAAACTGCAAACCTTTGACGTGCTGATGAAAGAGAAAATGGAAACAAACTTTTACACACACAATATGCAACTCTTAATGAAAAAATCTGAGTAATTTGTAAGTTCATGTTTATTGACGCATGAATTTTTCTGCCATGATGCCCATGGTTTGGAAGACAGCATAAAAATTGAGTTGGTAGTCTTTAATGCATTATGATAGGCAGACTAACATTTAATAATTGTGGATAGGGAAATATATTGTGGCAACAAATCACCATATTAGATACTCTTCCTAAAAGCCTAAATATTAATGATAGTTTGAAGCAGCTGTGTGATTTTTATTTACAATAAAGTCAGTAAGCCATAGTTGTGTAGACAATACACTAATACTTTTGGTGAATTGTAGTTTTTTAGTATCTCATGTTTGGTAATTTACAAACAGGGAATTATTAAAAATTCAGTAAGTCTGGTAAAATCATTTGAAGAGAATATCAGCAGATTGTGTATCTGTTTTAACTGAATTTGCTTCCACTTAACAGTAAAATGGAAGTTCACAAAATGTAATGAAAACTTACCACAACTGTGTTACAGTTAATATGAAAATAATTTAAAATAATTTTGGACAGTTGGAAAATAAAAGATATTTTAGACAGGTACTCCATATGCTGATTAGTTTCTCAACAAATGATGAAGTTTTCCATCGCTGTGTGTGGAGCTGCTCTTATCTAGTCTTTTTACAAACTGTAATTGTTTTCATCTTCCTGCTTCTGCATTCCCAAAGTTTCTGAATGCCATCTGGCTTTGTCATAGAGACACAGAATTGCACTTCTGTAGGTTACACTTGGTTTCTGCCATATATTGATTTTTAGTGCAGTGTGTTGCATGTTCTCTGTTCTCCTTTTGCTAAGATAGTGCTATAAGGAGAAAGTGCCTGTGTCAATTTTTTGAACACATTTGAACTGGTCTGTTTAAAAATGGAATTTCTTTTTTCATTCCTTGTTTTAGAAGTACGTGCTCTGCAGCTTTGACTTGTTAACCTTGAGATAAACTGGAAGATGCAGAAAAATCTTTAGTAAAATTACTGTAGGAAGTAAGCAAATAAGTATGCTTTAAACTAGTTATGTACAGCTTGTTGGTGGTTAATGGAATCTAAAAATTCTGTATGTTTCTGTACTAGCATCTGGGTTAAAGATGAAGAGCAAGTTGTTGGTGAGGATCCTGTCGTGTTATTTACTTCAGCTATTGGAGATGACACTTAAGACATGCCAGAGTTTATCACATCACTGCCACCTCTGAATGGAGGAATGTTGTTGTAGGATGTATTTTATGTGTGTTTTGAATCTGGTTTGAAAGGAGTGGGAGAAGCTCAAGATGCAACAGGGATTTAGACAATTTTCAGTTGTTTCTGCTGTTCTGTATCAGTATTAATGCCAACAAGAGTCATCTAAGTTTGGTGCATGTCAGCTGGGCAATCTTCTTGGCTAAGTAGTAAAGAAAACTTCCTATTTCCTTTTGTGTTTCTAGTAAGGTTGAGCTTGTCATCTGTCTTCCAGAGTCAGTTCAGGAAGGAGTATCTCTTTCATAGTAATTTGACAAAAAGATCAAACCGAGGAGTATTCCTGTGAAATTGACTGCAAGGATTCAGTGCTCTGTGCTCTGCCCTTCCCTCTTCACTTCTTTTACTTAAAGAAACCTGAGTATGATGTAGATCAATAAGTAAATGTACTTGCACGGAAGGAATTGGAGTAAAGTTTGTTTGAATGTCAAGATTGCAAAGAGAGTTCAGGTGTCTTGAGCTAGGGACAAATAATTTAATTAATTTGCTGCCTAGTGGCAGAGTAAGCAACAGTGAACAAAGTATGGAAAAAGAAAGGTTTTATCCTTCAGGAGGCTCTTAGAAAGATATATTAGATATTTTCTTAGTAATAANGAAGAAAGGGTTTATCCTTCAGGAGGCTTTCAGGAGGCTCTTAGAGAGATGTATTAGATATTTTCTTAGTAATAATAATTGCTTTTGCCTTTTATATGTTGTGCATGTACATACTGTATTATTCCACATTTGGGTTACCTCAGATTTTTCTTTTTCCAGAACTTTGTGTGAATCTTTGAAGCTGTCTCAAAAAGCATGGTATAGTCAGCATAAAGAGTTGTAAAGAATGAATAACTATTTTATAAGAAGTCATTCGTCTTGTGTACCTACCAGGATCTCTAAAACCACTTGAGAACAGCAGAACTGATATTTAATGTCAAATTGAATGAATTCTAAAAGTGGTACTTGCAAAATTTGGCCAAAAATCAACCCAGCCTTCTTCTAATCCTACCATCAGTGAACTGTAGAGATGCTTAGTTCCATCAGTGGTCTTGAATCTCTGCTGGGATTAGGCTTGAAATTCCTTTTCAGTTGGACTTGGTAAACTGCTGCTGCTTTTGCTGAAAAAAGTAACAGCACATCATCGGAGAAGCTGAGCTGAAGTTGGCAGCAAGGGTTTGTCTCTGTGACGTGCTGTCACTGCCCACCGGGGTGCTCTGGGCACTGCCATCCCATCCTGCTGCAGGGAGGGTTTCCCTCCTCTCCCTGCTAGGCAAGGACTGAGGCCTGCTCTGCTTGTAACCAGCTTGTTCTTGGAAACTGGTGCAGAATTCTGAGCTAAACTAATGCTGTGTTGTGGCATTACATTGATTCCTCCAGTAAGTTACTATTGTTAGTTGATGTTATACCTGTGCAGCCCTGATTTTCATGTTACAAGAAAGAATGAGAGCAGAGGATCCAGAGAAGCCTCAAGGATTTTGCTGTGTTTTGCTTTCTAGTAATTTTCTTTAAAATACTGTTATTTTACTTGAAACAGCTGTTGCTATGTTTCAGAATTAAGTGGAATGAAGCAACTTGATTTGCTCCTGAGGAAGTTCCTTTCATGTACATGCAGCAACTGGCTTTGAGCTAATTCATGTGCTCTGTTCAGAGCTTCATGGGCACAAAAGATGCAGGGTGAGCATTAAAAGCATCTAGTTTGACCCTCCAGTGGCAACATTTTTAGACGTTTTGGAGACTGTGGTTCCACAGACATTTCTCTTGGTGGCACTGCTGGCTTAATTTTTTTTAACCCTGAGCAGTTTCCTGATCACTCACCATATGGCACTCCAAGCAGTTGTGCTGAGGCTGAGGAGGTGGAATGGGATCAATCCGAGGGCAGGAGCAGCTTAAGGTGGAACTGTGTCCAGGAGAAATATCTCTGGACCATGGCCTGAATGAAGTTGAAAACTGACTTGAATACCTTTGAGGGTTGCATGCAGTCCCTGTAACTAGTAGATATGTTCAGCTATATTGCAGTTGAATTTATGATACTTATTCACATAGTATGTGTAATTTCTTCTTTCAGCTGGATAAAGAAATAAATGTTCACAAGAGCGCATAACATGATCATTTGATGTCTGCTGATGCAAGACTTAAAAAAGCAAGTTTTGGAAGAATAGATGTGAAACTAAATGCTCTGAGGGAAACCTGAGCATCTCTATGTTAAAATGCATAAATCTCTGATGACTCAGTAAAGTATTGCCTATAATACTTCTGCATCAATGTGAAGATATTTTTGAGTGTTCTGAACAGCACTATAGCTGATGCAGATATTGAAATGATTGCAGCGAGGCTTCACTGCAGGTAACTCAAGTAGACACTGCTGACTTATTATTTGGGTTGTCTCACCATGGTTTTAGTTTTGCACTAAGGGAACAGGGCTCTTCAATCAAATGATGGTTTAAAATCTGAATTTTGATTGCTCTGTGAAAAGGAGAGCACTTGCTGAGTCACTGCCAGGTGGTCCAAGTCAAATCTCTTCAGCCCTGCATGTCTGGTAAGGAGGGACTTTAAAAGCTGTATTTTGGAGGAGTGTTGGCAAGGACCATCCATTTTGAAACATTCCTCCAGCTGATTTCCTTATTTTTTTGCTTTTCTTGGCTTCCCTTCTTTCCTGAAACATGGAATGTAAATTTACTACCTTTCAAAAACAAATAAAGCAGCCCAAAAGCCAAAGTCAGGCAGACAAAGAAACTTGTTGGGGTAGTAATAGAAATATGTGATCTAAACTGTCCAGTCAGTATAGAAAATCTTGGGAGAGCTAGGAAATGGTATTGAAGTCTTAGACTGGAGTTTGTCATTAGTCTGTACTTTTTCTTGCACCCTAGTTCTTCCTACAACATAACTTGATGACTTCAGTTTTTCAGCCTTGGTCTTCATCATAGACAGGAACAAGTGTGTAGAATTAAGACATGGTGTGAGCAGCTTTTAGCAGGGAGGTTAATGAGTTTTGGGCTGTAGAACCATGGTGAGATTTAAAGAGTTAGAACTAACAGTGGTCTAGTTGCAAACATTTTAGTCAGAAATACAAAAGCTGATATAGTTGAAGACTGAATGGAATGATGTACTGTGGCCTTCAGAACTGTCGTGATGCTTTGCTGTCACACCTCTACAATTCTGGCATATGGCTGCACTTCCTCAGTGTTTTGTTAAAGGGATTTGGAGCTCAGAGACTTCATCCAGCAGAGGTCTTGGAGTTTTGCAGCCCTTTCTGGATTTTTCATAAATGAATCAGTAGGAAATCTTTTTGAATTTCTGTGAACTTTTCAACGTCGTGTGACAAAGAATGGTCAGGCTTTACCTGTGCATCATACTCGGGATTCCCTTCTGTTGTTTCAGATAGGCTTTGGTCCCATTGTGAGGTACAAGTTGTGAGGTGTTAGTCCACAGTCACCCCTTGTTTGTCATTCATGATTTTTTCATTATTTTTGCATGGCACTCAGGATTTTATTAGCTCTGCTCTGAGGCTTCATACTCGTCTCTTAAAGCTTATAAATGTGGCAATTTTCCTTTACTGTTTCTTAACCTGAGGGACAAGGAGGTATCTGTTCTGTCTGTCAGTCCTTACCAACCCTGTCCAAATAAATGTCTCTTTGAACTAGATTATTCCAAAGAGTTCAGTTTGTTTGCTTATCTTAAATGGCTATCTCCACCACGATGTGTATCTTTCCATGATTTCCTTTCTGCAGGTTGTTTTGAACAAATTTAATTTAATACTGTCATAAATTTTTTTTTCAGGAAATAAGGTAACACTATAAATAAGTTTTAAATTTTTAAAAAAATTAATTTATTTCCTCACTGGAGTATATAGTTGATTTTTCTTTTCAGTTTTGGTAACAAAATTGTCTATTGCAGGTGCATTTACATTTAGTATACCCAGATGTTGGTCAAACCTTGGTGGTAATCTATTTAATAGCAGTTAAGCAGTGAGTAAAGCTTCAGAAAAATGTGGAGGTGATAATGAAATATTTCTGGCTTACTAACTGTTAATTCAGGTGTGCTGTCCTAAATACACCTGATCCTCCTGTATATTGTCATATTTTAAAATTTGTATATAGGTCAGAATATGATATGTGAATATTTTTAGATAATGTCATGATCACTTCTCAATTAAATAGGTAGCTTTTCTGTGTAACGGGATACTTACCTCTTTCTGCATGATCTGTTAAAAGAGATAATACATTTTGACTCATTTGAAGAAACTTCAATTTGTTTTTATAAATAGAAAATATTTCAAGTACTTTGTTACTTTGTAGTATTTTTTCCTTTAAAAGCTTGTAGTCTAAATTAATCTTTTTCTTTTGTTACTGATTGCTTTTTACAAGATTTCAATTTAGTGAGTCAGGCCTAAGACTGTAGAAAATGAAAAATCCTGTTCAATAAATTATTCATTGACTAACTTTATAATTCCATCAGATGGTTTCTTTTGAAACTGAATGTAGTACTTTAGTAAATGATGGTAGAGATTTTGTATTCAAAATTAAAAGATTTGGCTTTCTGTTGATGCTTAGAAAAATGGCTTGCTGATACCTGTAATAGTGCCTTGTTCAGGTGAAATGAGATGTGTGTGTATACCTTGGCATATTTTTCCTTGTCGAATTTATTTTGACAGTAAATTTACTGATACCTGATTTAATTTTTTTAAAAAGAAATTTAACTTTAAATGCATTTGAACATGGCCCACGTTTCAATAACATGGCAATATCGATCACTGCTCTCTGGCTTAGTTTCAAATGTGATACACAGAATACAAGTCAAATGTTAAGTTTGCCCATATATTGCTTTTCTGCTAGAATAGTGGCAGAACTAGTAGGGCTCTTCAGTTGGTACCTCTTAAATGGAGGAAGTTTGTATCTCCAGAGGGTTCTTAGGTTTGTTGGCTGAGGTAAAAGGACTCCATTCAATACCCTCCTAGGTTCTTTTCTAAGATCTATTTTGTATTATGATAACTACCCATTTCCATGTACCTGGAACTTGTGTTCCAGGAGTGTTTACTAGTATATTTGAAATAGTTTAAGGCTCCAGTTGAAATAACCAATTAGTTCTATGTCTGTGTTTTTCCTTTCTTTTTTACAGAAGTCTGGTTTTGGTCTTGGTCTGTACTTTAGGAAGTATGTCTTCACTTAAGAAGAGGACAATGTAAGGACATGCAGAATGGCCCTTGGGAATCTTAGAATTGAGTTAGCTAGTGTTTGGAGGCAGGAAAGAATGGAAAAGAACTTTTCTTTTTTCTTCCTTTTTTTTTTTTTTCCTGAAAACTTTTTTATCAGTTCTTGAGCTTTCTTTAATCAGGACTTCCTATGAGAAGACTGGGCAGGCACATACAGAAACGAGAAGGTATGGGTCAATCAGCAGAGGAGGCAACGAATGAACAGAGGACTGTGATGGTTTGAATGTAGAAACCCATACATAGTTTGATGTAAATTGACAAAAGGAAGGCTCCTTCTGTCTGCACAAAAGGCAGCATCCCTTCCTGGGAGGCTTCTGGCTGCTCTGGGTCCACTCTCTAGCACAAAGAAATATTAAGAAATTTGTAAACAAGGAAAATCTAAATGTTGAAGTTCAGTACCTAAACTGATAGCTTTACTCAAACCCAGTGGTTTCTTAAACTTAGAGAAAAAGGAATTCTCAAAAAGCATCAATTATTTAAGGTCAGAGCACAGACATGGAGCTGGTATTGCTGTGTAATTAATTACAACTTGGGCCATGTGCAGTTCTCCTTCCTAAAGCTGTCAGTTTGGCATTTCTTATGTCAGTTGTAGAACTGAGAGGGTTTTTGTGGCTGTTCTTAATTGCTTTGTTTACTTCTCTTCCCAGGACTTAGCTGTGTCTTCTTGTTATTTGTCAGATCTTGGCTGCAAAGGGAGGCTCACTTACAACATTGCAGACATTTGCTGCTCTTGCTTGGGACTGCATGTATAGGACAGAGCTGGAGCTCAGACCTTACTTAAAACTGCAGGGTTTCTGGCATAGATAACTACAGGCTGCTGATCTAAGTACCATGGATAATAACACAGGAGCATCATTCTGGGAGTTAGGAAAGTTTCTGGAAACTTAGGTCTTGGGAACTGCTTCCCTAAAACATATTGTGGTGGAGGGAGATGGTGCCTGATGCTGTGGTAGGTTTGGACTACCTGTGACACACAGAAAAGTGTTCTGAGTGTGTCTGTGCTAATGCACTCACATTTTCTCTGAATTTGTGCTGCTTGGTTGGCTTCCCTTTCAGCTGATTTTTTAATCTCAGACTTTAACTAAGGCTGCTGTTGAATTCTTTCAGTTATGAGAGCTCAAACAGGCAAGTAGCCTTGAAGGGGATTAGTTTATCAGATGTCTAGTAAACTCTTTCTGCAGCTTTATCCACCCTCAGGCTATTGAAGTGTGATCTTATTGTCTGAACCAGTGAGGCTACAGAATTAACCTTTTTCTTCAGTGTGGAGAAGTTGGTGGGTTTTTTCCCTTTGGACCTTAGGAGACAGTGATGTCTAACTTAAATATGTGTTTTGCTGAAAGCTACTTTTAATTAATACCAGGTGTTTTTTTTCACCACATCAATATCCCGTACCTGTCTTTATTGGGCCTGTCAGCTGGGCAGTGGCAGCATGAGGTTTGGAACTGCAGGCCTGCCTATTAGGCAAGCAGCCAGCTCACCATCAGCAGAGTGTACGGATTTGTAAGTCATTTGCTTTGCAAGCCTCATAAGAAATTCATTTGTGGGCAGAAACATCTAGATCCTCTGAAATTTGTCAGTAGCTGAAAGTTAAAAAGGAAATCTTGACTGGAAAACATGCTTAAAAATTTTACACATACACACATATATATATGTATATATACACCTAGAAGCAATAGTAAAAAGTAATAAAAATTGTGTGGTATTGATATATCGTCTACTAGTATTGGCATTTCTGGGGATAAAAACTAGAGATAGTTCATAAGAAAATGGATATATCTGCTTTGCAACAGAACTGGAAAATTGCTGCTGTAGTGCTTGTGCAATGGAGTGTGCAGGACTTAGCTCTGCTGTGTTTCATTGGCATTGTTGATTACGAGAGGAGAGCTAAGAGGGTTGGGTTTGTGGTCTGTGGCACTTAAAGTAGTGGTGAAGGGTGGTGTGGGGAGCAGTAACAGTGGACTGGGGCAGTATATGCTGTTAAGTTGTGCTTTGAAGTCTTTTTCTATTTCTCTATTGGCTGTTTCTGTGTAATCCTTTTATCTGTTTTCCAACACTACTGACATTATTTAAAATGGAAAGTACTTACTCAGATACTCTAACGAAAGACTTTACTATGAATCTGGAAGGAAATGAAGTCCTGTTTTAGCAGTCATGCCAAACGGGTTAACACTTTGGAGGGTGGTTAGCCTCTGCTGCTGGTGTGAGCCTGCAATGGTCTATAACTTAAAGTGTATGTGCATTATGGGAAATGCACTCCTGGGGAAAAGAATACAGTTAAAATTTTTCTACAGGTTGTAAGGTATAAAAATAATTTGCAAAGAAGTCTTTAAACACTTTCATAGAGCACTTAATATCACAGTCATTGCAACTAGAAAGCATTGTTAAGGTGCTTTGAAATGAGTGCTGTTAAATAATATTCCCATGCACCTTGCTGTGTTCTATGTTTTTTCATGCCTTCTCATTTTAGAAATATCAAACCAAGGTAGCCAGCATGAGAAAACTGGCAATGGAAAGTGTTATGCAGGGAGAAGGTGTCTTAAAATAGTGTATTAGACTGAGATCTTTCTGAATATATGAGTGAAAATTATTGACACTGCTTTTAATCTTCTCTCATCCTGTGCAAAGCACTCAATCTGATGTTTACCAAGTCCTGTTTAGCATTTCCTGTACCCTGCCTACCCCAGTGATGAGCTGTATTTTAATTTCTCCTTAGATCATATCTCTTTATTGCATCTTTCTGTGTTAGAGTACTTCAGGATTCTCATAATCATCTTGCCCTGTCCTCACAGTTGGAAGAATCCAGTAAACCTCCCTTCCCTCAGGAAATAAGATATAGTTAGCTAACTAATAACTTTTATTTTTATTGTGAAGATCAAACCTACTGAAACTATTGATTCCTCATTTAAAAATAAAAGACATAAAGGTTGCTTTTGGTAATGGTAGGTGGTTACACAGGTCTGTTGGCTCTTTGCTTCTGTGGACAATAAATTGATTTAATAGTGGTGTATTTTTGCTGAAGATTATCTGAAGGATTGGGGGATGGTTAACTTCAAAAATGGACTGGTGTGTATGTGATTTTGTTTGTCTGAAGGTAAGACTGAGATGTTCCAGGGTAAACAGACTGTGAATCACATGATAAACTTTTGCCAAGTCTCAGTTCTGGAATTGCTGAGATTACGGTTTCTGTGTCCATGCAGCTCTGTTTACTTTGTAGGACACTCTTTGACCAAGACCTCACTGTGGTAGGTGTTGTGCAAACACAGAGCTAAAATTGTCACTGCTGCAGAGTTTCTGAAATCCGGAATGACAAGGAGCTGAAATGAGCTTATAACGATGTATTGTTTGTGTCCAGCAGCCTAACCTTTGGGAAATCTTTTGACAGAGGAGAGTAGGAGAGATTTTTGAGGTGTATGGCAAAGTAGCTCTACTGGTGTTTCTCAGTTGTCTGTCAAACATGAAGGATAGACAGGGATAAAACTCAAAGGTGGCAGGTTGAAATGGATTTTTCTTTTTTTTCCTTCCCCCCCTTTTTTTTTTAAGCATAGCCAGTGACAGGTTCTAAGTATGCATCAGGAGTGGGACTTGGCATTTTGTAGCTGAGTCTGAAGACTTTAAAACCAAAATCCCAGTAAGTTACATTAATAAAGGAGGGAAAATGATGTAGAAAAGAGAGATACTGTCGTTATGAACGATAATACAATTATTGTGTAACAGCATTGTGAGGTGCTGTGTGTGAGCAGAGTTCTGTGAAGTTCAAAGGAAAAAATGATGTAATAACTGAAGTACAAACCTAGGGTAGGACTTAAAGATAGGTAAGGGTAAGGACCTTGAAGGAGTTGATAGAAACAAATACTATTGGGATGAACACTGAAAGTTCTGTCTTAAGCATGGTATGCTTGAGGTGCAAACTATGCATATTAATATCACTGAGGGAGTTTTAATGGATTTTGTGACCCTAACCATAGGATTGTGCTAATAAGCAGTCTGATTCAGCTCCTGTTATAAGAACATTCTGAACTTACTTTCCCCCAGCACAGAGAAGGTATTTTTCATTTCTATCACACATGTTTTGTTTCTGTGGTATCAGCTCAGGAAATAATTTCTGAAATGGATTAAACTCATGACTTTTGAACTGCATGCATATAATTTGTGGTGTAGGAAACTAAGTGGTAAGTGGAACTAGGTACTTCTGTTGAAAGTTTAAGTGAATACTGATCTCAAAGTTTGGATGCTAGCAATACCTTTTCAATCCTAAAGACTTTGGAATCACTTAATTTGAATGTTTTTCTGATGATTTAGTAGGCCTACCATCATTGACATCTTGGTGACAGAGGTTGGTGGCAACTTGAATTGCCAGCAGACTTTTACATATATCACTTGTGATGCTAGTTGTGTTTTATGTTATAGATACAGCAAAGACCCCTTGGTTTTGACTTTATTGTAGAGGTTTTAATAACTGGGAGTGACAGAGGAGTTGAGTAATAATCAAATTAACCTGGATTGCCTAAACATGTAATAGTCAAGAGCCTTTTTCTGTGAGGAACTGACTTGATTTGTCAAGATGTCAAATTGGTCACAAGCCAAGCTAATCACTTCTGTGGGTTGTATCAAGAAAGACAGAAGAAGTGCTCCATATGTTCTGTTCTGTATTCATTCAGTTTTGCCTAACAAAATTTTAGGTGTTAAGTAGGGTTTGTGACACCTCCTTGTTTTAACATTTCCAACCTGTGAAAGTGGTAAAACATGGTGAAATCTGGACTGTGCTGTTATTAAATGCCCTCACGATTTAGTTCTTAATTCTTCCACAAGAGGACAACCTTAGGGAGTTGCTAGGAGAAGAAGCAGCATTGGTGTGCTTGCAGTTCTCTGAGACTTTATGCTTCTTGAATTGGGAGGGAGTATTTATCCTAATTTGATAGATTTGGAACTACTATGAATATTTTATATTGACCAAGTTATTGGAACGCTTAACTGTGTGAACATATTGGTTTAGTTTAATGGGAAGGAGGAGGTGGAGGTGTCTAGGGAAAATAGGCAGGAACAGAAAGAATTTTGTGTCTTGGCAAAGAATTTGAGTGCTGTTAAGCCAATGACTCTGTCATCCCTTGTGTTTTGGGGCTTTTTTCTTTGCTTTTTTTGGCTTCTTTGTTTTTAATTAAGCCTACAGGACTGCTGTTGTAAAAGAAGATTTTTAAAATTTTTTTTTTCACATTTTCAGCTCCCACTCACTAGTGTGGGTTGTAATAATTCAGGCATTCGGACTGAGATGTAGGAGTCCTGAAAATGGGTGTATCTGAAAAAATCAACATAGCCTTAAGTACCACCACAAGATGTTAAAATAGACAGTATCTAGACTTCTTCCTCAATCTTTCTCTCATTGTGCTTAAAGAAAAATAGGAAATCAGTTTGGTTACAGGTTCTGAAAAGGATCATCCGAAGTATCAGTCAGTAAACAAGGTAGAGCCAGTAGGTGATGAACAGCACTCGGGATGGGTCACAGGGCTTTGTCAAAGAGCACCGTCAGAGGAACTGGGTGCATGAGTAAGTTCTCTTGCAATATCTGGGTCTCCTGAGCTAGATGTGCTGAACTATGATTGAGAGCAAAACTTAGCTCTGTAACTAAACCCAATTTCTACTTTTCTTCAACTCCCTGCTCGGAGAATTGGTTAAGTTTTCATGCCTTATGATGGGAAGGAGGCCGCCTTTGTAAGGTAAAACCTTGGTGAACCTGCAGCTTTTTGTATCCTGCGCTTATGGTATGTGTATATATAATAGGTTGTCAGTTAAAAGGGCTACTGAGAAGGGAGGTCATCTAGATTTAGCAAACGTGTTAAGAAAAAATAGGAGCTCTTGAAAGATGGGCATTATTGTGTGACTGTATTAGGGCGTAGGCAAACCAAGTTGCAAAGGTAGAGAAACCATTGTTAAATGTTTTGGTGTAGGTGGTGGGTAAAATCTCGATGTGATTTTCAGCATCTGAGTCTTTGAAATGAAAGCAGTGGGGTTGAGGGGATGGGAGGAGGGAGTGAAAGAAGTGCTAAAATAAGTTTATTTTCCAGAAAAAAATAAAAAAGTTGTTTGTTTGGAACATGAAGAGGAGGGTAAAATTAGTGGGTTTATGGCACTTTACTGAGCTTATGGTTTTTGGTGTTCATTGAAGTTTCCTCCTAGGCTCATTTTTCCAAATAAGTTTCATAGGCTTCCCTTGTGTATGAGGGCAGAGAGAGCAGAGATTGTTATTTTCTGAATGATGTCTTGCTCTGGCAGCTGGATATTTCTGTCCTTTGTAAATGTCTCTTTAATGAGCTCCACTATTACTGCGGCTGCTTAGCTTCCATTAGGCACGTAGTGCATTGGATGAGGAACGTTACATTCTGGAAAGTGCAGGTGCAAGATCCCAGGATTCTGATGTCTGTGTTGCAGAATGTGTTTACTGTGGTGGCATTAGATGTGCTGGCAAGTCATTGTCTGGCGCTAATGTAGCTGCTAAGCATTGGGACAGAAGCCAGCTTAGTATTTTGTGTGAAAGAGAACCCTCTAAAAACTGTAAACTGATTCATGATCCTCTGTGCTAAATAATAATCTGTTTATTCACCATCAGTCCTCACAGTTTAACCTGTTGTCGTGCCTTGGCTAAGAATCCTGACAAACCATAGGTTGCACTAACTTGTGGGTTTGAATGCTCAGGTCTTGCTTGTGTTTGTGTTCACAGATCACTCTGACCAACTCGTGTCTAATGTTTTCTTAGCTGGTCTTTGCCCACCTTTCTTCCAGAGTTGCTTTTGCTAATGTGGCACTCTGGGCTAATAAATCTGTTGCCAGTTAAGTACCAAAACTCTTGAGTTTACTTAGGCAAATGAACTGCTGCACTGCAGATGCAAGGCAGCTGCAGATCCTGTATAATTGACACTTGATGGTGAATCCTGTTCTGGTTTATTGATGAGCCTAATCACAGAAAGGAAAATCTAGTCTTCTTATGTTGGAAGTGGCTATTTACTTGTCAGTACGGTTTATAGCACAGCAAAATTCTGAGCCATAGTGTTCAGGACTTCAGGACTCTTGTCAATAAAAGTAATCCATTTAGATAATCTAGTAATAATAGTCTCTTGACTAATTGAGGCTATGAAGCTTTATTGTAGGTTGTCTAGCTGGGTTTTCAAAGCACATTTAATGCAAGCATATTTTCCAGAAAGGGCATTTAGGCTTGATTTGAAGGTTCCGAGTAGTGAATCCATTGTCCTTTGTTAGCGGTTAATCATTGTTGTTAAGATACTTTGAATTTCCTATTGAGAAACACAACAGGGTGAATTTCAAGTCCTGTGATTCCCCTCTCACTGCTCTGCTGCCTGATACCAAAATTGTCTGACGCTTTTGTGATTCTCGCATTTAGTTCTTGAGCCTTGTGATTAACAGATTGAAAAGTCCATGAGATCTTGGAATCCTCCAGTGCTGTCCAGAGGCAAGCTTTGAATACAAAAGAGAGAGCTGAATTTTCAAGTGAATAACGTGACGCGTTTGTTTAAGTACAGAGCTTTTTGAAAGATACAAAGCATCAATGATCATTGCTAGTATGCTTGGCTTGGTTTTCAAAGTCAGCTGTGCTTGGCATAGCTCAGAACTAATGGAAGAGATCTGCAGCCTGTTAGAAACTCTGTCGGTTCATCTGGGCACTGTCTTCCCCAAACTGGAGCTCATACATGGGGCAAAACAACTTTATTAAGATTGAATGTACATGTTTGCTGTGAAACTTCCTGTTGCCCAGTCTGCATAATTAATTATTTGGTGATATAAATTTATTAGCCTTCTGCTAATGAAAAGCTGTCTGGTGTAGCGTTAGGTTTTTGTCATGCGACAAAGTCTCAGATCCTGGCAGCACAGACAGCATTATCACTGTCTTCCCAGCAGATGATTTGTTTGGGTTATGCAAATAGACTTTACCTTCATAAACAGCAAAGGAGAAGAGAATCACAATACCAAAGACGTTTCTATGAAATTTCAGTACCTATCTATATGAAAAACTTGGGAGCTGCTGACTGTGCAGACATTTTAATGATGATAAGAAATATTTATTCATTATTTTAGGCACACAATAAAAAGAAGTAAAAAGAAAATTTTGAAGGAGCTCTAGTTGTGACTTTGTCATAGTGGCCTATTACTATCCAGTATTTTTCTGGTAATATTTGCAAGTTAAGAGTGAGATTTTTCTGTCTTTGTTAGTAATTTGATTATATGGAACCAAATGGATTTTCCTGCCTATTTTCAGTAGCTTTTCAGCACTCTTCTGCATCCTCCATTTTTTTTAGCATGCTTCTAAAAATGTGAATATCTGAGATTGATGCAATACTTTAGCTTCAGGTCTTGAAAATGCTGGGTAAAATGATTTTGTTGGTTTTGGTCTCTGATGTTCTCCAGAGTTTCATTGAAGGAGTAAGTATCCATGTCTCTCGCTATGGCGAGGTGCTGTAAATCATGGATGTCTGCTGGTCTCCTGTGTCTCTGAAAGTTGGGCCTTGGGCTCCTGATGGGTTCCAAACTCAGTGGGAATGTTACCAGCATGCTTAACTGCAAGTGTATGGAAAAAAACAATGCACTTTGAGAAGCTGCCAGTTTTTCTTCTGGAAAAAGAAATTATAGTAAGCTGTGCTGGCTTCTCAGGCCTGAGAAAGATTTTCTTGTGGGAGTTTTTGGTTTGTTTGGGGCTTTGTTTGTTTTTTATATGTATTTATTAACATTTACCTTTTTCCTAGGGTTTTTACTTTTATTCCCAGAGATAGTGAATTTCTACATTCAAATCCACAAATAAAATTAAATACCAGAAAGAAGCAAGCTAACACTTGTTAGTATCTTTTCTAAGTGATTATGACTCCAGATTTGTTATCTTTCTTGATCTACTTGTGTTCTAGAAAGTGGACCACCCTCCTACTATCCAAGAACTGTCCTGATTGGCTGTCCATCCTGACTTTTCTTGGTGTGCCTCTGGATACTCTCATCATTAATTCTCCACATGTGTTTTATTTCTGTATCTTCAACGTATTTCTTGCATGGGTTACTTTGAACCCATGTTGTAAATTTCTGAATTATTTTTGAATTGAAGAACTTCACAAAAAATGTTCTGTTAATGGTTATTTACCTCGTTATTTTCCGTCTTTATGCAAACACCCATTTGTGCGGGCAGCTTTCTCCACTGTTAGAGAGGCTTGACAGACCAGGACCAGCTGTGATCAAACAGAGCCATTTTCTAAAATACATTCCAAGCTACAAGACCTACCTCGACTGAGAAAGGAGAGCACGTAACTGGTGAGGTCCAGCACTAGGGCTGGACTTCTCAGCTCCTTCTTGCTCTGTGGAGCCTGAGTGGGGTGACAGCAGGGGCACAGGACTGCACAACTGCAGTGCTGTGAACCGACTGCAGGAAGGACGTGGTGAGGGAAATAGGAGACCTTGAGCACTAAAATGGCTGTATCTCCCCTTCCTGGAGCATCCTCACTTTGCTTCAGCACAGACATTTTCATCCCAATTTGCTCTTTCCTTATCTCACAGCTCTGAGATGCCTGGCATTGTCTGTCCTGTACTCTGACAATAGCTCTAGTGTGATCCAACCCTTCTCCCTGCAGGTCTTCCCTGTTTTCCTTTAGCCCTTTGTCCCTCTGTCAGCCTGGAAAACAGCAGTGACTGTATTTCACCAAGGAAGAGTGCACCTGAAAGGTCACATCAATACTCTTTGAAATGTCTGGATGGGAAAAAAGTAGGATTAGCTAAATTGATTTGTTTAGATGTGAATAGAGGGTTCCACCCAAGCCCCAGTGTACTGAAAGTAAAAAAAACGAAAGTAAATCACCCCCAGCCCCAGCTGGCACTCAGTATCTCTGCTGTGGATAGTTATGGTATGAACTGCTTACTGACTGCCAGTTTTCTGAAGTGAGGTGCAAAGAAGTTGGAACCACTGTCTTGGCATAAGAGACTGGCTTTCACAGGGCTCTTCCAGAGGAAACTTAATCATAATTTGTTCCTAGTGAAGGAACCTCGTTAGGTATGTATGATGTGCATTTCATCTCCCTCCCCAGTGGTATTGCACACTAAGGTCTTATGCTTTATTAAATAGCATCTGTAAATTGTTTGGCATAAAACATCCTGTTTTAGAAAGACCTACTTTTAAAATGAAATGTTTAACTAGAAGAAACCCTTTAAAATTTTCGAACATCTATCAGCATTAGAAATGCAGTATTGCTGGAAACATATGCTGTGTGGTCTTCATATAAATGTATGAATTTCTCACTGAAAGGGAGCTGTGGAGCTATTACTGGTATACTGTAGTATAATGGTCTCATATGCAGTTGTGATTTAGTAAGCTGTACCAGATTTCAAGCTGTCTGCATTGCAGCCTTTTTGTTATTAATAGTTAATGATACTCTCTGTCTGTAAGCAGATCCTTCCTTTCAGCCTTCCCTCCCCCTCCATCCTTAGGACCTTATGTTTTGTCCTCTTAACTGGGAGTGGGGGAATGGGTACAATTGCTTTCAGAGCTATCAGGGCTGTTTTGCAGGCAGTCTGGGCAGATCTGGCTGGAGAACAATGCGAGCTGCCCTGTCTCAGGTCTGCTAGGCTTGGCTCATGCTTATCACCCACACACTGATCGTCTTGCAGGGCAGAGCAGTGCGCTGGCTTTAGCCTGCTGATGACCCTGGATTATGTTCTTGTTCATGACATGTCTGCAGCGAGTGCAAGGTTCCAATTATATTTGCCTTCAGGCGGTTCTCAAGAGATGGTGGGGGGAGGAGAGGGCAGGAAGAAGAGAAATCATTTGTGTGACTTAGAAAAGACTTTGGAAGGACTGTTTCAGGGAGGAAATCTGAATTTTCACTGTAATCCTCATTCAGACTTTAAAATCACAAATACAAATAAATTCAAGATTTGAGACTGCCTCTTGGGTTATGTTTTTTGTTTTGGTTTATTTTTTCTTCACCAGAAGAAGTCTCTTAAAGGGATCTGGTTTTGTTTTAAGGATAATTTAAGGAGACACTACATCCCTGAAAAAACACAATTTTCATGTCTTGTACTTTGGAAACAAGTTAGACAACAACTAATTCTGAACTGGAGCTTGGAAAATGTTTTATTTTGCCACTTTTTTTCTTTTTTGCAGATTGAATAATGTCACCAAAACTGCTTGGCTAGTACATTCTGTTTTGTTACCTCTCTGCCTAGTGCCTGTTATCTCTTAAGTTTCGATTTACTTCAGCTTTGCTACTGCTTTTACTGGTAAGCAATCTCTTTCAGGGCCTGGGGACAGAGAAGGCGTGAACTCTTCACATAGCAGTGAATGGGCGATATTGTCATGCCAAATTCATGACAACATAAACTATAATTGAGCCATCAATGAGACTTTGGAAGTGACTATTCATAGCTTGTCCTGCAAACAGGCATTAAAGAAAAAAGACATTGTGTTTTCAGTTACAGCAACAGTTCTACAAGCTTACTTTGTATTTTCAGTTAGAAGATTTTCCTACTAAAAATGTGAAAAGCAACTATAGAAGAGAAGGACATTCCAAAACTTTTGAACCAGTTGGTCATAACTTTCATGTTAGTTCATGTTAGTTCAGGTGACTGATATAGTTGCTTATTTGCATCTTTTAAAACTAATTCAAGTGGAAAGATTTTATTTCGGTTTTTCTTATTCAAATTTTTTTTGTTCTTATACCCAGAAGCAATGCGAAATACTGGCAGACACCCTGTGCATGAGAGGTTTGGCAAGTTTTCATTGAGTACCCGTGAAGGACTGTATGTGGAGTCTTCATGTCACTGTGCTGTTCACAAGGGCATAGAGGGCACTTTAAGCTGTCAGAATGTTCTGCAGTGCTTGGACAGAGTTGGAGTGAACTCACTATGTCTTATATCGGGAGGGTTTGTTCCTAGAAACTGTGGCTACAGCGAGTGGTGTTTCATGTAATTTAATGTGAACAGCTAGAAAGAAACAGCAGTCTGGTGTGTGGCAGTGTGCTGGTTTGGCGTTTGCTCTTTAGAAGAGAGATCTGTATCACTGGTGGGCCCCAAGAAAGCAGCAAGATGTCTGCAAAACTTCATTGCCTCTCTATTTAAAAATACTTACATTTCGTTAAGGTGTCCTGTGGACAATACACTGAATGCTGTCAGTAGTCAGAACATTTGGGAGCCACTTAAAATAGATAAAAAATAGTAAGGTCTAACCACTTCCCTTAGTGAGATTTTAGAGACTGTTCCTCTTGCTGAGCAGGACTCCATCTTTTTATTAGGATATTCAAAGTTGAGAGGCAGATTTCTAAGGGAACATATGCAGAAGGCTCGGGAGCCTTCTGTGGTGAGGTACCTCAAAGGGGAATACAAAAGAAAGAATCTGGATTGTCACAGAAAGCCTATTTAACTTGAACCCAGATATCTATAACCAGCACATCCATTCCAGCATAGTGGATCAGTGGGACTTTCAGAAACATCAAGATGTTCTGTAGAAAAGGGGTTGTGACCAGTGATTTGATGGCTTTAACGGATTCCATTCTTGATCAGTTTTTTGCAGTCAGTGATTGTCTTTGCTTTAAGAAGAGACAACCAACCTTCAGTGTTATGAATTCTGTCCCAAGGACAAAGGAATAAAAGGTCTCTTAATTGCAGGTTGCATCTTTCATTGGCTAAGACAAAGAAATCAAAATCCTCTCATGTGCTATTGTATGTGCTTTGATGTTGCAGACGTCAGTGCTACAGTCACTGTGTATTTGGAATTGCTGGAAAGAGAGTATTTACTACTCATTTGTCCTACATTAACTTGACTTGTACCCTAATCTAAACCGACTTCATTCAGCAACAGGACATGCAGCTGCTTTTTTACTTTGAGCAGCTT
The DNA here is from genome assembly GCA_013397915.1 of Daphoenositta chrysoptera. Classification (NCBI taxonomy): domain Eukaryota; kingdom Metazoa; phylum Chordata; class Aves; order Passeriformes; genus Daphoenositta; species Daphoenositta chrysoptera. Next base: position 401,292 of record VZRO01002004.1, read on the forward strand.
AAATTGGTACAACAGCTCTCCATACCTCAGATTTTGATGTGTGGCAAAAAAGTAATCTGCTTTTCTAGCTTGGCCTTTACCTATAGCAGTCCTCTACTTATATCAGTGCTTTTGTGAGCTTTCAGGCAAGGCAGTGTGAGGCTAATGCTATTCCCTCACTTAGGGGTTGTGGCTTGAGGGAACCTGTGGCAGTAGAAAGTCTGGGAAAACTTATATTCATGCATTTTGGATGTAATAGGGATGAGATGGGAAAGAAGGTGCACTGAAGATAGGTTAATAAAAAAATGGGGGAGGAAAATGCCTCCTGATTTACAAGTTTGCAATGCTGTCTTGAGCAATAACTGTGCAGCTAAGTGACTCAAGTTAGAATATACCTTGCACAAGATCTTTATTTTCCTTGATATTCTTTCAGGAGAGGAGGATCTTTAAATGCCTGTTGTTTTTACAGGTTTTAAACCAGATTTCTGCCCTTAGCTTCTGAAGCAGGTCTTTAATGGTTCCCTCAAAGTTGACTGGTAACCCAAGACTTTGTTAATTTGTTCTCTGCTATGGCCCCAGTAAGAGGAGTGGTATCAGTGAAGTAAAACGGGTGGTTAATCCAAGTTGTTTCTTAGCCTTACCCTGACAGAGGTCTCAACAGATAACTGCTGTGCTAGATAGGTAGTGTTAAATAGAGGACTTTGAAAAACTGCTAAAAAGAGCCAAGAATCTTTAAATTCTTCTAGAAATGCAGCAATTCTCTCCACAGCAGTAGACATCAACCCAAATGCCTTATTAGTACCTTTCAATCACCCGCTTAAAATAGAGTAATTTTACGATGAAAGATGATATTTTAAAGCCTGCCAAAGATCTGTGGGCCACATTATCTTCTGTTTCCACATCATCACACCATGCTAACCACATAAATTGGATACCTTCCAAGAGGGTTGAGTATCTTTACAGTACTCTCCAATTCTCTCCAGCAGTCATGGCAATTAAAAATTAAAACAAGAGTGCATAAGAAGTTTGATCTCATGGGCAGATGGATGTCAATAATTTTTTTTTTCCTCTTCTCTTTTCCTCCCCCCTCTTATTTTCTAGGCAGAACAGTTTATTATTAAGTACGATTTATTATTAAATTGTACTGTCAAAATTCGCTGGGGAAACATTCACCAGTTCTTTTGTCAAACCAACAGGGAGCTTGATAGCAAACTTTGCCAGATTGTTCTGGGTAGCAGTTAATTGCCAGAGCAATGTTTCAGTCTCTTGGTGTTGCAGATACTGGTATTACTACAAAGACAGATTTCTGATTGACAATACTTTGCTGTTCTCGAGGGATGTTAGGTGATAATGCAATAACTGTCCTTCGAACAAATTTTCACTTAGTGCAAAAACAGGGAGAACTTTGGTATGGTTTAAAGACTCAAATACTTCACTTATTGCATGTCTTTGTGGTCAAGCAGCTCACAAAATTTTATGGGCTGTCTTTTGGTAGCAAAGTCTGTAGGTGTAGTTATCCATTGACACGAGGATGCCTGAAACATCCTTAGCCAGAAAACAGAGTAATTTGTGATTTGTTTTCTCTAGAGACCAGCAGGTCAGTGTTACAAGGTTAAATCTGTAATTTTCTGCAGCAGTCTTGGGGTGCCAGAAAGTGAAAGATTTCCATCAGGACACATTTCAAATACAAAGCTGTTTGTTGTTAAGCTTACAAAGTCACCCACAGATAGCTCTAAATAGGCGTCATTGCATGCATGCAGTTATGTGCATACGTGATACTGCTCACAAGGGTTGCATTGGTGCATCAGCCTTTTTTTGAAAAGGCAAATGTAAGACAGGTTGTTTTTTAATGGTGAACAAAGGGAGAAGACATTTGTCTCGGAAATATATTCACTCTTTCATTGCCTGACAGTCATTCGATCAGTGATTACTAACTTTCACATGGGCTTGTTGTTGTTTTGAAAACAACCACTTGTAAACCTGAGGATCCTTCTATCTGATTCTATGTGGAAAACGGAGATGTTCTGGGAAACACCTGGGTTAGGTCAGTGTTACATGAACAGGGAGGCAAATACCTTGTCCAGAGCAGTCCAGGTGTGGGAATGGTTGGTTGTAAATCTGAAACATTTTATGGTTGGAGCAATTGACAAATTAGCCAATCTTCTTTGTGGCAGAACCTCTGGTTCATAAAATAGACAGTGTATTCTGAGCCTGCTGCCCCTCAAATGAATAATTCCTTGAGAAGGGCAGCTGCTTCTAGAGAGGCCTGTATTCTGGCAGGAGAAAAGCCCAGTGTTGGTTGTGGATCTTGGCTTAACTGTTGTGTACTTCTCTTACGTGTCTGTGAAACGCCCAGGTAATCTCCCTAGTTCTGGCACAGCCTCACTGGTTTTGTTTATCAGACCTTGTACAGCAAGAAATTTGTGGTTACAGCATTATTTTTTGATGGATTAGCAATCACACTTAAGATTTCTCAAGTTGTCTTTGAACCTCTCTTTCTTCAGTCCAAAGTGCCTCCCTCTTGCTTGTCAGGATGAAGCAGTGATATAGTCTGATTTTTTGAAATGCTTGGTTTGTGTGGAGCAGGATCTGTTTGCTTAAAGCCTAAATTGTTTTGTTTCTTTTGGTTGTAGAAGGAGTAGTTTTTGGCACACACTACTAAAGCGGATTACAGATTGAGGCATAACAAGGAATGATATCAACAAATGCTCCACTGAATACTGGAAGTTACTCAGCTGGGTCTCAGACTGTCTTCATAGCTTATTTTGGTGATGTCCCTGTGGTGAGGGGTTGCAGAGAGGCTACGTGGTCTTCGTGTATTTGCTAACCAAACAATGTGCTGATGGAAGCACTGAGAACAGATGCAGTGAGAGTTGCCTCTCTGATCTTTCAGATGAATTTCTAGCTTCCATCTCCTACACGACCAAGCTGCTAAGAGTCACATGCATGGATACTTGAGCAAAAAGCTGTTACTTAATTTAACTATTGTGCTTAGAAATGTTCTGTACTTGTCGATCCAGCAATTTGCCCTCTGCTCGTGCAGCTCAGCTTTATTTGCACTGGGGCCCATGTGGGTTGCCTTGACCCTTCTGTGCTTGAGCCTGGGAGCTGAGGGCAGGGAGAGAGTGCTTGTGTGACCCCTAACGGAGGCTGCTGGGGAGAATTGCCTGAACTCACACTGAATGCATACAAATGTTATGTGTAGGATCCATAATTAGAAAATAACTGCAATTGTAGTTACTACTTCAACATGACTTTGAGGTGATTATAATGTGGTGTTAATGCTTTTTGGCAGAGATGAAGCAGATAGAACTTTTTATTTCAGTATTTAAGTAGATTTACTGAAACTGCAGAATCGTTCTTATGATTTCATGTAATTTTTAAAATATAATTCTAGAATGTGAATTCAGTATAAGTGTACCTGAAAAAGCCTCTTGCAACTGATATTCTTTACTGCAATAAAATAATGTTGTTGCTGTCTTTGTTATGTTATTCAAGAAGTTTAAACTCACTTTGACAAGGAATTATGGTCTGCTCCCTGGCGGTTATCTAGTAGACATGGTAGACAGCTTTGTTTACAAATTTGATGGCAAACATCTTCAAAGTTCTATTGGTAGGGAAATAAAAAACATAATGAACCTTAAACTATAGTTGTTTTTATTGCTCTCCACTTGTAGATCTGCATTTTCTCACCTTCTCAATGTTGGCAAGCATTTTCAAAAGAAAACAGTGTTACTATCTTGAGCCCTTTTTTATGATGTCTACATGATCAGTTCTTTTCAGTTGCATTTGGATATGCGGTGTTAGAGAAATACATCATTCAACTATGGTGGGTTTAACTTGCTTCCCTAATTAAGTAATCTTTGCCTTTCTCATGCAAAACCTACTCCTCTTTACTGCTGGCTTGCTTACTCCATCCTCTAGCATGAGCTTTCCAAAGTGTGTTTAATTCCTTCCACTTAAAAAATGAATTAATCGATATTTTTCTGGTCATGTAGGCATATATTTTGTTTCTGTTGACTGCTGTTGCATGCAAGTGTTGATTTTTAGCAGCAGGAAAAAGAAATTAAACATGAGAGTCTCTTCTTAGACTTTGCTTTTGGCTGTCAGGTACGGTAGTCTGCAGACTAATGCAGTGATGATCTGCCTTTAAAATGCTAGCTTCTAATAGTAAATTCCATTTCTTCGTCATAAACCTATTGCTATTATGGATTTTTTTGTTCTCTGGGAGAAAGTTGATCGGTAGTTTCTGTCTGACCCATTTAATTGTTGGAAGAAATCTGATGCCTGGCTCTTGCCATTTTGGCAGTCTCACAGAAGGGCTAAATTACACTACGGGTCCCGACTTGCCAGTTGTATGAAAATATCTGTGCACAGATAAATCAACAAGCTCTGTAGTATTTTTGTACCTAGTACTGCTGGGCAGGTACAGTATTCCTACAAAAAGTTTCCTTTTGCAGAAGGAAGCTTGCCAGGTTACCAGGTTTGCTGGTTTTCCTTACTTTTTGAATTTCTGGCTCTCCCAGACAACATGCTAACACATTTCAAAACATTTTAGGATGCTGTGTCTGAAAGGGGAAGGAAGTGACTGGTTTTGTGTGTGTATATATACATGAAGGTGACCTGGCAGTAGCTAGCTGTTTGCTGTTTTGGCTCTCACAAGATGTCTTTTATTTTTTTGTCCTCAAAGGCTTAAAAAAACCCACTCTTAGATGTGGGAGTTCGAGTTTTGGGGTTTATTGTTGTTGAGGTTTTTTCTTCCCTGAGAAAGTGTTTAAATCATTACTTTTCTTGTGCTCAGTTTTTTCTTGGCAGTATGTCAGAACAAGTGACTGTGATCCCTTTGGAAATGCCTCTGTCACCAGTGCTGGGGCAGCACACGGGGCTCTTGGTTCCAGCTGACCCCAGCAGCTGTCACCTCAACGTGCCACGGCGTTGATGAATGTTGTATTGCTCACATTCGTTGTGAGATCAGTGTTGCTGTTGGTTGGCAAGACTTCTTGCCTGCTTGGAAAGTCAGACTTGGATTTTATTGAGTAGTGGAGCCTGTGAGAGATTGGGAAAGATGCTCAAAATACTGCTGATATATGACTTTGAGTAGATTTTTGCTGTTTTACAGTGGTTTGATTCTTCTCAAAGAAGGGTATTTGAAGTCATTTTGTGCCTCCCCTGCTGAGTACAGTCATCCACCCAGGAGCTTCTTTTCCTAGTGTATTTTTGTGTGTTATTGCTGCTTAGACATCCCCCTTAAAAAGATAAATTATATGTACCATAGTCACACACTTGAGGAGAAGAAAAGGGTTTTTTTTTCCCCTTCAGTTGGCAGAAACATAATTTTCAAGGCCTGCTCTCTAAAAGTATTTGGGTGTCTGGCCAAGAGTTTGTCAAGAATGCAGAGAAACCCTGTTCTTTCCTGCTCTATAAATGTTAACATAGGTAGGTGGGAGGCAGTTACTAGGTAGTAGAGACACTGTCCTGAGAAATGGTTATATAGTAAAAGAAAGGATTTAGACCTGTAGTGCTGAGGTTTTTCACTTTTCCTTACCCATTTTTACAGGCATTTCAATTTGTAGTAGCATGGTTTGAAGTAAGGACTGCATAGTGTAGTAGGTACTGGATGTCAGAGAGTGTGTACATAGTCTGGTGTTGCTGCTTTAAGACTATTATGTATAATAAGAACCATTCCATCTCTCCATGATTAAACTAGAAAATTGGAAAAGTTTCTAGACTTCATTGGAAAAAAACCATCTGTACTTGGAGAATCTGGTTTGCTGTACACATCTGTCTCGATAGACAAGAATTTCCTCTTTTCTGCAACATTTAGATTCTCTATCCCTGCCCCTTCTCCTCCAGCCCTACCAGCTTCTCTTACTGGTAGTTTTGGAGGAGTGTGTTGGTGGGCACATCTACCCAGGTCCTTCAAGGGCAAAGGTCTCCAGCACTTTGCCTTATGAAGTTTATTTCAGGTATGTATTGTTTGGGTTTTTTTCTTCCAGACTGGTATTAGAACAGGTGCAAAGAAAATTGTGACAGGGGTGTAGAAGCTTAATCATTTCCATAATTTTGCCTTGTTTTTCTGCCCCTTTTTGCTGATGTTTGAATCCCTTCACCATTTACAGTGCCGTATGTGGTGCATAAAGCTATGGTAACTAAAGACATAGAGAATTCAATGAAAACTGATGTTTAGTAAGTGGATGAGTCCAAATTAACACTTTGCATACAAAGGCACAGGGAGCTCAGCAGGTGATGATTTAATTTGGTCACAAACCAGTTGTGCAGTCATGTATGTGCTTAAGCCCCAGCGTGTGCTGTCACATCCCCAACATCCAGGCCGGATAAAGCTACAGGACAGTGGTGTAGAGGTAAGATCACAGCGTGAGAGAGGAAGAAGCTTTGGGATGTAGTAAGAGGTTGGAATGTGTTATGGGAGGAAACTCAATTCCTAGGGAATTCAGAGTAATACAATGAAAGTATATTTGGGAACATAAGAAACCACAGTTGTCTTTTGCTTCTGGGAAAAAAAAAGTTATAAAAAAAAAAGTGTAAAAAAAATGAACCAAAACCGTAAGAAAGCAGTGACTGATGTGAAAGCTGTGTCTTTTATAAGCTACTGTTATTCAATATAAACAATTGAAACAAGATCAAATTCCTGAAGCAGTTTATCTATGCGATGTGGAAAATGTAACTGAGAATTTTTTTTTTTTAAATATCTGCGCCCAGTTAATGTAGTTCAAAATTGCACTATCACAAATTTTCTTGATAATTTCTGGTGTGAAAATGTTGTAGAAACTCAAGTTTTACTCTTGAAACATCATGAGAGACTTCAGGATTTGTAATAACAAATTAAAATTGAAGACTTCGTGAAATCTGTTCATCCTTCCTGCAGTCTTTGCTGTCATGTGATGACAAAATCATATTTCAATGTATGGTAGCATAAACTGAGGAGACTAAACAAATAGTAAATGAGCACAGTCCCTTCTATGTAGAGTATTGGTTTTGTTAGATCTTCAATGCTTTCTCTTGCAGGTGGAAGGGAAATTTAAATATTTAATTGGATTTCTGTAAGAATTAAAGACTTGGAATTTGTCCATACTGCTTGTGAAGCTTGAGCTATGCACAAACACAAGCCAGGCAAATGTTCCAGTGTAGCATTCATTGTTGCCAATGGTACACCTTAGTATTTGCATCCGTGCCTTTATTTCTGTCTCATGTTGAATGCTGTTCGGGACAGTAAGTAGACTTTGAAACATCAGAGTAAAGTTCTCTAGAAAAAGCCTTGAAGTGCTAATCATTGGGACTTGTTTCTTTTTCCCTTTCTTCCCCTCCACACATTGAGATTTAGCTGATCATATGATGCTCCTTTGTCTCAGCTCATTTCTTCAGTGAAATTGTACTGGCAGGCCAGCTGATAGATGGATTAAATAAGAAATAGATGATTACAGTTTGTAGGTTTATGTGATGCTATTCTGAGAAGTTATTAAATGCTGCCTGGGTATTTAAAGAAATATGGAAAGATGCTAATTCTGGGAGGCAAGAATAAAGGAAGCCTTCTTGTCAGATTTGATGATTGCAATACTTTTGCCTGTCTGTCAAACAATCCTGAATACGCTTGTGTTTCTAGAAGAAGGGAGTTGTCACCATACCAAAAACGTACTGGACACATGCAGGATGAACAGCAGTGAATTGAAAAGAGATACAAACAGGGTGTCTTGGGGCTGTTTGGGTACTTCTCCTTTGTTTTCTGGGGATGAAGCACTCAAGTGGAAGAACCAGTGCAGCTGTACAAGTAAGTAGCTGTTGCCATCTTGAAGTTTGCTCTTTTAGTGTGTGTAAGAGACCTCTAAGACCCTTCAACCATTGGGTTGCAAGGGGTAGATCTCTAATTCTTGGAGTTGATCACTAATAGGTTGTGAGTATAATTTGGTACATTAAGCATAAGTTACACTCATTCAAAAAATGTCTTAAAAGATACTAATGTTTTTAGGTTGTACCATAGCCATGGTTAGAGTGTATGTCAGCTGTGCTAAACCTCTTGGATGTTGGTTAACTTGTCACTTGCATGATTAATTGGCCCTGCATGGTCTGTGAATTACTGGTCACATAATGATGCCAGAGCAGTGATGAGATCTGGCATTTGCAAGCTTGGGTATAGTGAAACTTTTTCCTTGCAGTAAACATGGATTTATTGCATTTGCGCATCTGTTGTAAAAATATATTCTTTGTACCATGTGAACTGTACAGAGTGATAATTTAATTTCCTGATCAGCGTAAGCAGATGATGTTACACTAATCCCATTTTATCTCCAGTGAAATAAGAGGCACCATGTGTATGATGGCAGTGTTGGCTTTACCTGTTGGTGTTTGTGTTGCAAACACGTGTTCTGCTTTCTGGATTCTGCCCAGCTGTTGGACAAGCAGTGTGGACTTTCTCTCAATTCCCTGGGTAGTTTGGGGATTTTGGCTTTTGTTTCTTTTTTCTTTCCCATTCTGCTCTTTTGTCTTCTGAAGGAGTAAATTGGTCTAATTGTTACTTTATATGACATGCTTGATTAACTTTACAGACTGCCGCCTTTGCTGACAGTTTAAGTTGGAATCTAAGTGTTTGTGTGCTCACACACCAGAGTGTAATTATGCTTTCTAAATTGATTTCTTTTTGATACTTCAATTACCCTTTCTTATAACTGAGTATTCACGTCTTTGCAAGTGGGGAGAGGAGGGAGTATTGAAAGTGCTCCATGCAAGAATATTTAATGAAATAAAACCCATTAAATTAGCTGGCTGCCTAGTATGCTGCTCAAAATTTTCAAGAAGGTATGAAACTAAAGTGCAAAAGTCCTGCAGGTATGTCTGAGCTAAAAGCATCTTGACAGCTCTAGTTAAGAGTATCGTATATCAGTCTTTAGCTTTAATTACATTTTACACTGGAATAACAAAGAGTATAAAACAATATGAATGCAATTAAAGATAAAGATGACAAAAAGAAGCACTAGGATGTCAGGATGTCAGGAAATGCACACTTTCTGTCAACTCAGCAGAATAATCCTACGTGCCACACTTCACAGTTCTTTGCATTGCAACGAAATCTTGGGGACTACTAAGTTAAGGCAGAGAGTTTGATTGGTATTTTAGGATGACTGGTATTTTAGGATGTGGGAAGAATGTAATCATTCACACAAACAACTGGCATAGTAAAACCATAAACTTCCAAACAGTATTTTAAATAGACAATTGCGTAGCAATTTTTAACAGAAATTTTGAGAAAAGTGGAATTGCCTGTGCCTGTTGTTAAAGTCTGCATTTCCCTGCCTGTGCAGGTAATTATGGTAAGCAGTATTAATGATATTTTAAACTTCTAAAGGTTGTTTTGTAAGTCTTTGTCATTTCTTCCACGTGTCAGTGTTTCCCCACCCCCCAGCCTTCCCCCAGTAAAATGCTCCCTTTGATTCTAAATGAGTGACTTGACTTCAGTCTTTATGTAGTTCTCTTCTGGCAATTTCTTTGGCTTGACCCATCTTTCACACTCCTTGTAGGCAGTGTTCTTATCCAGTGTTCATACAAAAGAAAATCCCTAAAGAGTGAATCTGTGTTAAATAAAGTAGACTTCTAACAGTCAGAGGGACAGATTGACTGGCATGTGATAGCTGTTTTATGCATTCTGGAGCTACAAAGCAACTGAGAATGCAGAGCTGGTTCAGACAGATTTACAGCTGCTTTGCCTCACTAACTCAGGGCAACAAGACCTGCAGTTTATTTTCATTCTTGATACTTTATGAACTCTTGAATTTTCTCTTCCTTTTTTTTCCCCCCACACTTCAAATTCGTATCTATTTCCTCTTTCTGTGTGTCCATCTTGTTGGCCAATTCAGATGCAGCAGCTCTGAGGATGTTTAGGTCTGAGATTAATTTTTAGCAAAAGGATCCCGAAAGGGCATTTCCCTCCATTGTGCCTGCAACTTCTCATTTTTCAGCCTGACTGAAGCCACAACTGCCTGAACAAAGATGGTCACTACTTGCCTTCTGTTTTTGCTACTGGGAATGAAGCCAATTGCCCCCAGGGGAGAAAGTGGCTTCCTATCTGTAGGGATATAGATGATGACTTTGAGAAAGAATGAAAGCGAGGTAAGTTATTCTTTGCTGAGAGGCAGCCTATGGCATCCATCCTTCTGAGAGTGTAAGTAAATGGCAGCTGTTGTGGAAAAAGGGCAGTTGTTTTAAAAGGTTCTCTGGAGAGCATTACTCTTCATTCTCTGAAGAGCCATGGGAGAAAATTACTGCTAAATCTAAATTTTTCTCTATTTCACTAAATAAACTATAAGATACTAATCTTAAATATACATGCATGGAGATGATTTGGGGAGCAGTTCTGGTAGCACATATTTAAAGAACTTTTTACATCCTTTGAACTAGTGAACTTCTGCAAATTCTTTTAAAAAAATCCATTCAGTACAGAATGAATAAGTGCTGTAATTCTGTAGGGGATAGCCATAGTTATGTATGAAGCTTTAAATCTTAGATTTAAGTACTAAACTCCTTCCCAACTATTTGAAGCCAGGATAGTGGATGGTGACCTACTTGTGCTTTGCTTGGGTTAGCCATTCACTACACAGCTCTTGTGGAAGCAGCATTTAGGCAGCTTTTTCCCTACTTTTCTCTCTACTTAACTGAGGTACAAGGTTTCATTGGGACTTAGGTGTGTCACTGAGGGTTGTTACTGACTACTTAAATAATTTGCTTCTCAGTGGATTCTCTAGAAGCAGCACGAGTGAGGCGCATTGGAGTGAAGCAGAGCAAGCTGACAGTCTCTGTGTGTGCACTGCAGTGCAGAGCAGATGTACTTGAGCTGCGTTTAAGCTGTCGTAGCCGCGGTAACACAGAGTTCAAAAGAAAAGCTTTGGCAGTTGGCCTGCACTCATAAAACTGGTCTTTACAGATCCTGTAGCTCTCCTCTAACATCCCTCTTCCTCCTTTGTTGGATTATGTCCAAGCTGTACACTCAGTCAGTAAAGGTAGTGTAGGTGCACTCTGCATGTGCAGTTTACGCTTATCAGGCATTACAGGCACTTAATTTACTGCTTTGTGGGGTAATACTGTGTCATCAGAAAGTCCCTGGAAACTGGCATCCTCTCTGAGGTAGAGATGGACAAATGTGTCCTGGAAAGCTGGAGAAATTAACCCTGTCCAATATCTTTCCCAAAAGTAAATTCTGCTGACTGTTACTAAGGCAGTTCCATTTCAGAAGTGAGAGTTAAGCATGCCTTGTCCTGCCTTCTGTAGAAGTGTAAATAATAGGAATGCCAGACCAGTATTCTTCCAAACACACGTGTATGGAGATGTGAACTAATGTAAGTACTTTGTGTTCATATATGTATGTATTCTATGTTCCCATCTGGCCAGGCTGCTTCCTGAGTACAATATTTTTAAAAATAAAAACTATTCTCAAGTATCTCAATGCAGTTGCTAATGGTTTACATATAAAAACACCCAAATTCTTCAAGCTGTCATTGATCTGTGATCCTTACAATGATTTGCCATTGGTATGTGTATTGCTGCATCTTCCCTTATGGAATAATGCTGCTTCTAAATAACATTTGAAGAAACCCCTTTGTAATGGCAACTTGTACAGACCTGCTGAAAGAAACACAGAGCACGACAGAAACTTTTATTGGTCCTTTTGCTCTTCCCTGAAGCATCTCATACAGATGTTTGTTAATTTTCTTGGCTTTTCTTGAATGGAGAATTGGTTGAATGGTTGAAAGTTAGGAGACAGCTGGATACTGATAGGCTTTCTGGGGCTGCCTGCCACTTTTTGAAACATGACAAAACTCTGTACCCCTGAAAGTCCCACAAAAATGGGATCAACCCCAACACCAACAGCTAGATCAGACAGGAAACAATCAGGGAAAAAGGTTGCTCAAAGGAGCTGAATGGATTTTTCAAAGAATAAGGGGAACTAATACAGAGGAATAACTGTCTCCTTGAAATATCCCCATGTCCTATTGCTGTTCAGCTTTAATAAGGCAATAATAGAAAAAAAACCCCAAACCAACGAACAGGGAGTCTTTTATTTCAGAGATGTATTTAAATTCAATTTCAATAATTTCATTTTTGTGTGTTGGATAATACCAGGTTTTATCATACCATTAAAACTTTCTGGTAGATGTCTGTAGCAGCAGCCTGTACTTCCATTTTTTTGCCATTTCTGCCATTAACAGCCCTTTCCAGTGAGCCTGGTCTTGCTGTGGGAGTGCAGGGCCCTTCTCCCATGCCCCACTCTCGGTGCCTGCAGCCCTCTCCTTTCACACAGACCACACCTTCTCTGACCCAGGGGCAGACCTGATTCCTGCCGTGGTGCTTCTGCTGGCATTGCCAAGGGAGCTGTAAGGAGCTTGGTGCCCCTCGGGTGCTGGACTTTGGACCAATTGGTAGCTCTGTCCCAGCTGTGGCAAGCAGAGCTGGGGGTCAGGAGCTAACTGAGCACCACTGGGCTTATTTTATAAAAGAAGCCTAAAATTGTAGTTTGAAGATTACTTTGTGACACACAATTAACAGAAAATAATTCCCTGAATCCTGTCGGATTGCTTTGTTTCTGGCCCTTCTCCTCTGTGTGCAGAAGGCTTTTCTTGTAAAACAATGCCAGATTATCTATATATAAAAATAATTTTTTTTGGTGTAAAAATAGAACAAGCTCAGCTTTTCAGCAGCGTTGGAATTGATCACTTATTTCTTCTGCTTGGACTCTTGCTAAAGCTCTGGTTTTATGACATGTGATAAGCTGTTGAAATAAAGAGCATGTTGTTTTTAGCAGGAGCCAACAATTCCCTAATCTGTTAGGATATTGGGATTATATTTCTGAGGTTGCTTAGTAAGGATTTTAGGGCAGAATTTTATGATTTCAGGCTGTTTTTTAACTCTGAGATACATTTTTTAGATCTCGGAGGGGGGGTTGTTGTTGAAGTCACTGAGTTGAAACAAAGACACCAATTATGCCAATATTCGGTTTTCTGAAACTTTGTTTTTGTGTTGATTAACATTTAAATAAAACCCCCTTTTGTTTGAATATACATTCTTTTTTTACCTCCATAGTGTTTCTCTGTATGTGGTATCAGCTGCCCACTATTTAGCAATGTGGAAAAATGGGCTGGCATTAAGTAACTCGGTTCTGCTCTAAAAAGCAAAACTAGAATAAATCTCAACAGGCACTGCCAGGTAGACAAGTACTATGTGGCGACGGGAGCGAAGACTTTGCTGGTAGTGTTTTGGAAGATTTCAGGCTGAGTTTCTTTGCTTATGTAAAACAGTGGTCTTTGTTTGGCACTTCCAATGGCGCTGGGAGTGTTGTGTAGCTTCATTGATTGGTTCCATGCAGTGGAAATCTGACCTTTAGCAGATGTTTGAGAAATTGCCAGCATTCAGAGTGATCAGCAGACTAGACAGTTTTTTCCTTGTTATGTCGATGAGAACTTCCATTAGATTAGTAACGTGCGTGACAATGTTAAGCTTTTAAATGATTAGTAAACTTTTTGAAACAAGGCAGATTTTCCTGCAGTATAGAGCTGCATCAAGTAATTTATTTTCTTATTTGCATAGTTTTACTAATTGGTTAGCTAATGGAAATATTTTGATAATGTAAGTGGTGTGGGTTTTTTATTATTGTAGTAAAGACATTTAGATTTTAAGTAAGTTTTGGGTTGTCTGTATTTTTCTTCAAAGGTCAATTTTAGCATGCTGTTACAGCATCAGTTTGGGATAAACGCTTTCAAAGAAAAAAGAACAAGCTTAAATGGGCTGGGGAGGGGGAGGCAGCAGTGAAACATATCCCATCTGGAGCATTTGGCTTGGAACAGGATGTTGCATGACTCCATGTGAAGTCTGCTCTCACGAACAGTATCCTAAGCAATGTAGGAGATTCAGCTGCTTAGTGGTGGGAGTTCAGCATGAAACGAGGTCTGTTTTCTCAAACTCCAACGGTTAGAACTACAGGAAAGAGGTGGGACTTAATAAGAGATTTATGTGTTGAGTAACTCAACAACACCAGCAGTTGCCAGATTAAACCCTTTCCTGCAGGTGCTGGCTTTCCTCAGACCTCTACAATTGTTTTTCAGTGTGATGCATATGGAAAGAATAATTATTTAGAATTAGAAGTTTAAAATGAGAACAAGACAATTGTTGTCTATTTCTGGTTCTAAATTTAAAAATCAAATAATTACCAGAGGATTGATCTTGTCTTGGCATTAGATATCCTGTATACATGTGTGCTTTTAAAAAAAATTTTGACTAGGTGGAGTTTTAAAGTTTTTTATTAATATTTGGGGTGCAGAAAACATGTTAAGGAAATAGACTGTATTGAGAGCAAGGGGTAGCCTTGACAACCAGTCCTGCTATTGTGGACTCTTGGGCAAAATGTATCCTGTGAAAATATGTTGGTTTTTTGTTTTGTTTTGTTTTGGTTTTTTTAACATGAATATTAGGAGGGAAGGGATGTGATGGTAAGAGAAGCCACACATATTAGAAAGCCCGGAAATCTTTGCCCTTTGCTCTCAGTGCTCAAGAACACTTAATTTTTCCAGTGCTATGGAACTTGTCAGGTATGTCTCTTTATTTTACGATTCCCATGAATTTGTGCCAAAGTTCCTTGGCAGCTCATTTTGGTATCTAATAATCTATGTACCAATTCAGATTTTTTTTTTTTTGTGGATATAACTAATATTCTGATTCCTTTTTATAAGCAAAACTAGCAAAGCTGTCCTTGCTTGTATGTAGCACATCTAATGTTGCTTCTGACTTTTGTTTATTCAGCCTTCATTTCCTGATCTAAACACGAGGTAGTGGGAGATGGTAGAACTGAACTGATTCCCTGAGTGGGTGAAATATTTATTTGTCTGGTTCATCAGTGGTGATCTCCTTCCCACCCTGAGAGAGAGACTTAAGCAAATAGGTTTTAGCTGTGGCATTCCGTCCTTCCCTTTTTTTTTTTTTTTGTGTAGTGACTGGGGAATAAAGGCTCTTGATCTTACTGGTTTTGTGGGAAGTGAAATGCATGGGAGAAAAACATGTCTTTTTCCCCCCTTGGCCCGCTCCATGCAGTTAATTTTCATACATACACTGAATAAAAATACTGGTATACGTATTTGTCTGAAATGTTGGCAACTGTTGTCTACTCAAAGTATATCAAAGTTGCAAGACTGCAGATTTTGGCTGTGCTGCTGTGCTTGAAACTCTTCATAATTACAATACGTGAGTTATTTGTATCACAGTGACATAACTGAACCAAAAAGCTGTAAGGAATCCAATAATGAACATTACTCTCTAAAAGTATTTATTGCCTATTCCTTTAATTTACTGCAGTATTAATGTTTGTTGACTGTAGGAGACAGACCTCTCTGTCTAGCATTTTTGTCTTGAATGCTAAATGGACTTTTTCACATGAGTAATTGTTCTTTTCTTATGCTCAGTAAGTTGGCTGCAGCAGAAAGTATACTTTGCATACAATTCAAAAGGAAATGAGACTGACTGTTAGAAATAACATCCAGATTTTAACAGTTCATAGAGAGAAGCAGAAGGCATTTTGTAAAGCAAGGTAGAAACCTCAGTTGTCATTCCCTGATATGTTTTGAAAACAGATTCGCTTCTTTATCATTATCAATGAAAACTGCAGTTATCTGATACCACAAATAGTTCTGCAGCTGATGACTGTAGTCAAAAATATCATCTTACAGTGTGTTCATTTTCCTGAAGGGAACACTTGTGTCCCTTAACTTGAACAGTAATTTTATTGCTCATTCCCTAAGGGAATGGGAACAAATGTGACGTGACTGTGCTCTATCTTCTCTTGCACTGATTTATCATAATACAGTAAAATTGTCAAATTCTTCACTGCAGGAAGGCTGTGGTTGCTTGAGTTACCTCTGGAGGTCATGAAGGCCCTGCCTAATTTCTTGATGTCTTTCCAAAAGTCTTGTCAGTGTTCTGTTTAACTGTAGGTGCACAATCAGTTGCAGTTTCGGGGTGGTTTTGTTTGTTTTCAAGATGTTTTCTGATTCAGAGAGCTTGGAGTTGTGCTAACACTTGTTACAAAAAAGGACTTGGTTACATTCATACATTTTTTTAAAGATTCTGGGTGTAAGTGGTTACTGAAATTCCAGGAGGTCCTCAGAAAAGAAACTTGCAAATGCAGTTGAGTGCTGAAAACCTGGGGGAAATTGTACTGATTTTTTTGTGTATAGCCATGGTTGATTCAGGGGATACAAAAAACTGTATCTTGATTTTAAATAACCAAGATGATTGTGGGGAAATAAAGGGGAGAAAAGAGGGGGTAAAGAGTACCAACCCTCATTTTGTGGTATATTTATTATATGTATAATTTCTAGCATTAAAAGCTGTCTTGGACATACAGTAAACCTTGTTTTGTTCCAGAAACTTGCACAGATGGTGAGCAAATTATGTACAGTTCTGAATTAATGCGTTTTTATTCTCTTTTCTGCAGCATTTTCAATTGCAGGGAGGACTTTTTTTTTAAAATTCCAGTCACAGTCCTTATGATTACAGTCTATAAACCATTGTGCATAAACAAACCTTTTTTTAAAAATTTATCATCACAATCTTCTTTAAAATGCCATTTATTCAAAAACATTATCCTTGCTGTTGTGACAGGGAGTGTCTGACTTTTTGACTAGTAAGTTACCCAGAGATGGCTAATGCAGTAATTAAGGTTATTAATTTGGTTCATTAGGCAGGTTTTGATGTATACTCATTGCCAATATTTTGTTCTTATGTCTTTACTTCTGGCCTTAAGCACTAAGGGTTTGATTGTGTTATCTGTTGGATCTGTTGTTCTGTTGGTCTTATCAATGGATCTATTGTTCCTCCTTTGAAAAGATCTGTGAAAGGAATTACTAGGAGAGCTGAAAATGCATAATATTTCGTTGCCTTCACTTTTTTGTTTGAGTTGAAGTACATTGGAGATTTTTAGGACAATTTCTAATAACAAAAGGTATGCTGTAAGCTTTAAAAAAAATCATGCAATTAAGGTAAAAATCAAACATTTCTCTGTAGTTTGGACAAGTGTGATACTGAAATAAGTTAGTTAATACCTAAGATGTAAATGGTTAAAGGACCTCCCTCACATTTTTGAGAAATTTTGTTGCAGGACAAAAGGTGATGTTAGATGACAGAGCAAAAATCTTTCTTCTGAAAAACACTAGTAGACAAACACATTGAAAGGGAATTTTCATGTGTATATCATGAGTGATTTCTGTAACCTTAAGTGCTTTTCAGCCCTATTTTCCTGAAGCTTTTCCGCCTCAGTAATTCTGTTTATTTGAAGCCATTCCTCCTGTGCTGTGGCCTTAGCAGCTGCAAGAACAAAGTGAGCAGTTGTTCAGAGGAGCTGGTTGTCTTTGTAGTTCTGTGATCCAGCGTGATTTCTCTTATAACACCTCAGTTGCACCTGAAAACCCACCGACATTCAATCTGCAATACATTCAGCGTCATGTAAACATCATCTCAGTTCCCAAGGAATTTGTGGTCAAAGGAGACAACACTAGGCTGAAGTGATTGTACTCTTGGTCTAGAGGATGGGTGTGATGCAGTCATTGTGACTTGCCTGCTGTCATGGAGTGAGGGTAGAATCTCCCATCTCAGTATCAGTGATTGAAGTTTTTGGTTTGGTTTTATTTATAATAAAAAAGCCAAACACAGGCAAATAACTCTCAGAAGACTTTTGAAATACATTGACAAAAGATAAGTGCTTTCTTAAGCTGGGACCAAACTGTCCACATTGCTAATACCTTCATTCCAATGTAAACCATCTCCTTAAGACTGTGAAATAGAAAAGTTGATTGTCTAAATTACTTACCATGCTGCTGTATTTCTGCATAGTTTCCCTATTATTTATAGAGGTATAATTTTTTTGCTCAGACATATTGGTATCTGTGACTCAGGAGTGGCCATTATGGCAAAGAGGAGACTGAGGATGTGGAGTAAGACAGTCTGAAACCCCAGGCAGCCGTGGTTACATTTCCTCTCCTGCTCCCAAAATGTTGCTTAACTTTGGCAGGCTGTTTCCTGATGTCATGTTTGCTCACATGTGCCACCAGCCTCATTCCTAATCTCCCCATGCCTTTTAGTAACAGTTGGAGATATCTCAGTTCAGAGTTGAATGAACTTTGATCCCAGTTTGTGGACATTTATGCACTGGTGAACTATGAACTGTAATGACCCAGTTCTTCTCTGTAAAGTCTAGCCTTGCAGTTTGGTATCAGGTGGGGAAAAAAAAGGAAGATCATATAGACCTTTAAAGTCTATATGTTAATCCTTTGAAGCTCCAACCTCTTGAGTACAGCTCTTACTTTTCTGCCTAATGCTGCAGTTAACCTATAGGAAAGAAGCAGACCTGGGTAAGTTTTGTTTATTAATCTTTTGTTAGCAGGTGTCTTCAAGTTTTTAGTTACGTCAGAAAAATTATGTGGGAGTCTTTTTGAGTGAGTGATGACTCGCCAGTGTGAAGAAGTAGACAAGTATCAACACTGTGAAGGGAACAGAGTAGTATTGAAAGATGACTTGTAGAGGAGGTTGAAACTCAAAGGCTGGAATGGTAACATGAAGTTGGCTTTTAAACAACAAACCAGTAATTCAGCTTGTGAGATAGCACTGAATACAGTCACAACACTACAGAAGACTTTAAAGATTCAGATTTCCGAAAAATGAAACTTGAACAAAACAGCCAGAGTGAAATATCTCTGCGTTTTAGCTAGGAAGAACTTAGAAACTGTTTGTCATTTTTGTCCTGCTTAGAGGTGGTTTCGGCAGGACCAGGAGAAACAGTTTTCAGTGTGGTTATAGATAGCATGTGAAGTGGAGGAAAGAGGACAGAAGTTACTGTTAAAACTCTAACATGTTTTTCTCTGATAAGAGATAAAGCTTTAAAGTAATTGATATGGTACACTAACTTCCCTACTCAAATATTCTACTCCTCTTATAAAGGAAAAACTGCCTGGAAAATATCTCCAAAAATTTTAGCAAATGATCAATGAAGTAGATATTTCACTAATGTTTTGTCTTGCTTCAGAAGATTATTATTGTTACTATTACTATTTTCTCATCTGCTTGCTAAGATTTGTTTGGTTGGCTTCTTGCTTAAGATTAACAGTCTTTGTTACAAGAGCAAATACTGTGTTATTGTCAGAATACAGAAAATTACCATTTTGTAATTGATAATAATTTATAAAAATTCCAATATACTGTCTCTTTTTGGTAGCTGAATTTTTCTCTTAGTTTCCTATTTACTCTTGGAATATTCCTTTATAGTTCTCTTAATTCCTGTAAGATGACCAAAGAAAGCAATGAATTGAGTGAGTTTGTCTGCTGGAATTCCTGCTGTTGATATGAGCTAGGCCTTGAGAAAATGTCTTCAGTACAAACAAAATCTACTGGCCAGCTTCCTCTTGTGATTTGTCACTATGCTAAGGATTTGCTGGTGTCTTTTTGGTATCTCTGGCTTTATCTGACAAAAAGGAGATTGCCTGTGAGCCCACTCCTGGCTTGTTTGGCTTGATGTCTGGAGAATGATGTGGGCATGCAGAGCAGCTGAGAGGCACTTGGTCTTTCCTAGTCTGGATTCCAAAGTATGAATATCAAAAGTTCATCTCAAAACCTTGCTTTTCTTTTATAGTCTCTCTTTTGTTTCACTTCAAATAAAGATTTACTGTTCCAAAGTACAGCAGTTAATCAGTGTCTGCACCATGGATTTGGGAGGACAGCACTTTTCCTACCAGCATATAAATCAGATTAAACCTCTGTCTGGATAGATATTGATAAGTACTTTTAGGTTCAGGTCTTAGTCCTTAGTCAGGGTTAGTCCTTTGAACCTTGGAAAGATGGCTCTTTTGGCTCCTCACCTACTGAAGATGGCTAATTGGATTGTCTTGGGAGGAATAGGGAAAGCCCTGTGCTTTTAGGCACTTGTATTGATTCCCTTTAGCAGTGCTTCAGGTTTGGGCTATTCAGCTGGGGTGAGACATCAGAAGAACTCAGGTTACTGTGGCTCTGCTTAGGTCCTGGTCATCTCCTTGAGTGCCAGCTTTGTGCATTTGGACTGTCTCAGGAGGACTGAAGGTGTTGTATTTCCCCATGAATGGCTTTGCAGCCATACCTTGCTGGCCAAAGAACAGCCAGGGTGGTTTGGTTAAGTTTCCTACCTCAGGAGAGGCAGATTTCTGTTTCTACCTCAGCCTGGGGATGAGGAACAATAGCAATTGATGAATTCTGGCTAGGAAATGACCTATTCCTTTCACCACTCACTTTAATTGAGCCTCCTGTAGTGCATTGTGATTGCTGACAAGCTGGTGGACAAACTTTGTCCTCATTAATAAGCAATTGCATTTTTAAAATTGACTGAAATCCATTAATATTTAGTATTTTAAATAGTCTGATAGTTATTTTTTTGTTGGTTTTAGTCACGTCTTCAAATGACAGATATATACAATTTTACATCAGCACAATCTTTTTAAAATTGAAACTTAGCAATAGTAGTTCCTTATTAAATGACAGGTGTTGGTCTTTTTAGCATGACATTACAAATGTGTGTATAAGCACAGATTAATTGCTTTTAACAAGTCATCTAAATCACTAAAGATTTTTAATTGGCTTTTGGTTCATCTGCTTTAAAATGACATCTGATTGGAAAACAAAAATCCCTCTATTTTTAAATTGAGTATGTAGGCTTTCTATAGTGTATGTGCTTCTTAACTATAGTTTTTAGCCATGGTCATTTAGAAATTTAGGTATAGTAAAAGCTTCCTATGTTGTGTAGTGGTGAGGAGAATTTAAAACATTTTTTCAAGCCTGAAGGGCCAGGAGGTTTTTATGTGATGTGCATATTTTACCTAGTTATGATTTAATAGGCTATGCTTTCTTAAAATAGTAAGTCACTTCTATTTCTCACTTGGGATAAGTAATTCAGTAAATTTCTGGAATCTAAAATGTGTTTCAAATGGGGCTGCTTGACTTTGGTTTCTTTGAAAGTCCAGCAGAGTCATGATTTAATTTCTGGTTTGCATGTCACTTCACTTTGCTGTTAAGATCTGAATTTGGAAAAAGATTTACAAAATAGGTATGCCAAATAATTTAAACACTTACAGTGATTTAAATAGCTTGTAAAGTAAAATTTGGCCCTCCTGTAGATTTTCTTATCAGAGAGCAGTATTTTTTTGAGAAAATAATTTAAAACTCACATACAAGAAGTATGGGATGTTTTTTCCTTTCATTTCAGTGTAGCTCTTATTTTCTCCTTTCAGCTTTCTGTTCAGAATATGCATTTTAAATTGAGGGATGAAAGTCACATACTTGTGTTAGATGGTTTTCTTTATTTCAAGGATGCTATTGGGGCATGCAAGTCGGATGCTTTTTTATTCTGTCATCTTCTCTGCAATCTCTGCTTCGTGCTCTACGTGATGTGCTGGTTGCTTAGCAATCCAAGCTACAGACTGCAGCAGGCTGTTGCAATAGTACTCGTATTTTTCTTCAGCTTTGCAACCTTTTTTTTAGCTGCATTTTTCTTCTACAGAAGCTAATTTATTGTCAGTGTTCAAGTACGCATTTTGGGGAATGCAGAATTAGAGTTTGAAAATCAATCATAAACTCTACATGTTGATCATTTCTTACCCTGTAATATATCTTGAGATTACTATTTGGTGGAAATAAAAAATTATTTTTGTTTCAAGGCCTCTCTGTATTTGTAGGATTTTTATATTTTAAAACTTAATATAAGGAATCTACCTGAAAAATCCATGTTTATTGGAGCATGTATTTTCTACATCTGGCCCTCTTCCCTCTTGCACATGGCATATATTTGACATATCTTTTCAGTGAGTGTGTACCTCTGCTTTATTCAGAAGCCTGTGAGAGAGCAGGGTTGTCTCTCTTATTCTGCCATCTCTGAAGAGTATTGAGCAATGCTGGCAGTACAAGTGAGGCCTCAGCTTGAGTGTGTCTGTCACCGTGTGACTCAAGCAATGACACAGGCTCCTCTAGATAGTTTTATACCTTTTGAGCAGATGATCCTGAGGCTGCAGATTTTATTCTTCCCTCAGTAATGAGAATAGTGTTTTTGGAGGGATTGTCTCCGTGCAGTTCAGAGGAGCTGTAGCTGGATGCTGTTATGTGTGGTCACTCAGTGGGAGGAAAGGAAGTAAGTGCTGGTGCTTTCCAGCTGGACAGACCTAGAATCATTTTGTACCACAAAACAAAAAAAGGAGATTTCCAAGCAGTTGTGGATCCTGAAGCAACAAACTTAATACTCTGCAGATAATGAACCGGCCTCTCTTTTTGTACACTTCAGCTATCCAGGTTATGGCTGAGGATTGCTGCTGGGATACTACACCTATTCCATTTTCTTTTGAATAAACAGAGAATTTAAGTCTTCAGAATTATCAGTATGGTGTTTCGTGGTGGTAGGGTAATATCAAACAGGATTTCATCTTTGAGGAATTGTCCCTTTGATTTCCACAGCTCATCTGAAAGTAGCAGGACTCTCTCTTCTCATTTAACAGAAAATGAAATCTTCTGCCATTGAATTTGTTACTTCTTGCAAACTCCACAAATAATCAAAACAGATGTGCAGGAATGAATATTTGTTCAAACAATTCCATGTTTTAAGAGCTGCAATAGCATAAAATAACTCGCACTACTAATTTGTCTCATCTTCTAAGGAGCTTTCAGTATTCATGTCTATAGAAGAGAATTTATCTGATTCTACAGCTTTTTTTTCTAGTGCTTGAGAGTTAGAGGCAGGGCTCTTGCATTTTACAAACAAGCAACATTTTACAATGTTCCTTAAATTGTGGAATACCAGTTTTGTCAAGGATATTTTCAGGTCTTCTGGAGACTTTCTGTGGTATTGTGGGTATCTGCTCACCCTGGCTAAAGAATACAAAACTAGGTACTTCCTTGACTGCAAATATAAGTGAATGAACAAGTCTGATCTGCAATAAAAATGCTGGCTATTTTTAAGAATACATGGAGGCAGTAAACCCCATCTTTTAATATTGAAATATTTGATAATTTAAGACTAATCTATTGCCATTATTTCAGCTGTTTCAGTTGCTTTTAGGCTATATGGGGAATGCCAATGTATTTTAAAATGCTTTTTTTATGAGCTCTTTTTACTGTGGAGTGACTCTGAAATGCTAATGTGAAAGACTGAGGAAATTTTGGTAGCAAAAAGCAACACTGCAAGCCCTGTATTAAAGAAAAATCCCCACTGCTTTCTTTGGTTGCTATTTCACCACTTTTCCATGTGGAAATGGGTAGCACTTGCATAACGCTGTAATAATTTTCCTGTGTTAAGCTGTTTTGCTTTATAGTAACTCGTGCTTTGATTGCATTTGATTAGTTTAAGATATATTTAGAAAGACTTGACTGCTGGGTAATGCCATCTCCATCAAAGAAACAATTTGTAAAAACCTGAGAAGTCAAGGATATTGGGAACAGGATGGAAGATTAAGTTTTATGAAAGCACCCTTATTGGCTCCATCCCCTATGTACTTAAAACTAGCCCTAGTCTATACCAGCTAGATATTTGGCAATTGCATCCATCTCAAGCAGGAGAGGGAGAAGTTTTCCAGTCTAGTGTATTTTGTTTTAATTTCCAACTGTGTATTATGCTGAGAAAGCACACTGGTGCTGAGCAAGGTGTCAGGGTTGTCCAGAGTTCAGAACTCCACAAACATTCCTGCCAATTTCAGGCCCCCATCACTGCCAGTGGTTCAGTGTGGGATCCCTGGACTCGCTGCCTCCATCCACCTCTGTGGGCAGCAGCAGGAGAAACTGCCTGCTCCCTTGCCTGCCTGGATTTTCGTTCCTGTAGGTAGATTTTCTTTCAAAACCAAGAAACACCCAGAACCCTTGTTACTGGGCCAAGAATAAGCCATTCTTAAATATCCCATAGAATGCTTGTTCCCCAGAATTAAAATTTGCAGGTTGCAGTTAACTTTGGGGAATATGGAAAGGGAAGAACTCATTTGGACTTGTATTTTGAATTTTGCCTTGACATCTTGTAATGTAGTGTCTGATTCTTTAGTTACTATGTATAAATTGGAGGTGTCAAACAGAAAATTTTTGTTTTCCTTTGATGATGGTACCATGGATTTTAAAAGCAAAACACCCCTCCCCATGTGAAATACTCTATTTATTGCCATTGAAACATGCTTTTCTACACTGGTGTATTTTTAAGTAAATTTCTGTTAAATTACATACAAGGTTTACATTTGTGTATTCACTTGACCATACATACATCACAAAGTTGGAAAATTAACAGCTAGTTTTTGAGTCTTGACTACATGCTAAGAGGTTTAGGTCTATCTTACGTTGCATAACTAAGAATTTTGAATTGCACAGATAATTTTTAGCATCTGAGTGCAGAGTTCTCAACACTTAAAATTTGCTTATAAAGTATATACGTGTACTAATTGAACGTGGCATAATATAAAAGTGTTCTGAGCAAACCCCAGTAGGATGCACTGTGAGGCTCACCTTGAAGTCAGTTTCCAAACTGGTCTTCATGGAAGACTATTCAATATTGTACAGAAGTAGTGTTTTCTTGGCCCTATTGAAAACATCTTCAGAAAGGTTGCTTGAATTTTTTTCTTCCTAGAAATAAACATTTTGCCAACAATTATTAGGTGATAAAGGGGTAACTACTCTCTTCCCTTAGCAAACAGAACTTGTATAACAACTCACTCAGGTAGTTTTAAGAAAGTGGATGGAAGCATGGACTATGCTTTTTAACATTTTAAGTCAAATTTGTTGGAAGTCAACATTGCTTTCGTGACAGTTCTAAAGGGCTTCAGAATTTGTTTGGTCAGGCGTATTTATTTGGAGGAGAAATTACTTGAAAACTCCAGATCACAGTGCTGCATGTAGAGAATTTCATCATGATTGTTGTGTTTGGGCTTTGAAATAGCAATATTTTGTTGCAATTGCTTGGCTGACTTCATTGGAAATAAATTTGTTGTCTTGCTTTACTTGGAAAAGCATGCTAAAAGCTTATGCTGCTTCCTGTTGGAAAATAGCAGTGAGTTACAAAATTAGCACATTAATGCCAATTATAAATATAATATCATCCCAGCGGGAGTTTCTCCTTTTTATTCAAGAGAATGCATACGTGTTGAGAAGACTTCAGCTACTCTGGGAACACAAACATATAATATCTATTCACAAATAGCTGACAAGGCAAGGAAGCAATATTTGGCTGAAAAATCTCAAAATCAATATTCATTCTTAGGGAGGCAAATGTTGTAGAGTTTCTTGCTGTATAGAGTTCTGTCAGTGGAGCAAAAAAGATTAAATATTTTTAGCCTTTGCACTCCTTAGAGGGTCTAACTTTGGCTCTACATTTTATTTGGTTGGCGTAGGTTGCTGGATTGCTTCCTTTCCTCATCCTTTCCCCTTTTTACTCCCTTTCATAAATTGTGCTGCTTGAGATAGTGCTCGTCTCTGTGTGGTAGGTCAGCCGTCAGAGAAAGGGGAACCCTCTATTCTTCAGAGGCTTTACTGTTGCCTTAGAAAAATTAATTTCCCAGCCAAACAGAGAACGGGCAACGACTAGGCTTTGCCTTTTGTCTCTCTTGCTTGTGCTTTTCAAAAATGAGCTTTAAAAAGCCAGCAGATAGTTAATAGTGTTGGCATGGAAAGCTGAAAGTGGTGGAAGCTGGCAGAAGCAATTCCCAAGTAAGGTTGTGTGTGTATGGCACTAGAGGCGGAATACGGTGCCCTGGGCAATGGCAGGCTGGCTCCGTGCCACGCTCCGTTCTCCACTTCTCTTGGAACTGCTCCTTTGAAGATCTCATTATACGGTGCCAGGAGACTCTGCAGATAGCTCAGCAGTAACTCCCACTGTTGCTGCACCGCATTTCGGTTTATTTGGGGTGCAGAACTTGCACACAAACACTAGATTGTATCACAGCTATCCACGAGTTTTGGCCAGTGTCCAGAAGATACAGTATGTTTTAGTGTGGTTGTTTCTAAACTGCCAACTCCGCTTTAGACTTATCTGTGCTTTTCAAAAATATTTATTCACTTGATTCCCCTTGCCTCCTATTTTTTTTTAAATCTGCTGCTGTGTGAGGTCTGGTGCTTAGCCTCTTAACACCTTGTTACAGACTACCCAAGTGAAGTGTCTTTCCAGATACTAAAACAAAATTATTTGACCAGTCCAAAATTATTGAGTGGAATTTGCAGGAGGAGAGGCCAGGAGGAAGGTGAATTTAGAGAATGATTTTTAACTGTACTGTCACTGAGGGTTGTCTTTACAATTGAACAAATAACAAAATTTAGATATAAATGTTTCTCCAGAAGGGTTCAAAGTAGCTGTAAATAAAAGATAATGAATGCTTCTAGGATGATTCCAGATACAATGTGCTTTCCTGCCAGTGTTTTAAAGTTTTAGTCTGTTTACTGTTAACTGTTATTACTGTTAACTCTTTTGATTAAGAAATGAGTATTCTGCAACTTTATTACATATTTTAGAATTAGTCTCTAGAAATTAAGTTATTAAAAAGTTGGGTTTTTTTAGTGAAAACAGTTTTTGCTGCTGTTTTCTACTTGCTTTGTTAGACTAAGAGGCGATAGCTGTAGTAATGAACAGTGGAGGTGAGAGGGTCTTCTTGATCTGATGCTTTGAAGAGGGAAGGGAAAAGGAAAGTGTGTGGGAATGGGGTGGGAGTAATATGGGTTAAAAGTAACTGTGGGGGAAACTGGGATGATGAACTTGGATACAGGAGTGAGAAGTGGCTTGGTGGAAATTTAAGTTGTGTACTCAGAAGGGAAAAGGACAAGCTGAGAAGGAGCACTGTGTAGTACACGTTTGGAAAGTGTGAGACAGAAAGTCTAGACAAGGAAGTATGTTGTAGGCCTAAAATTAACCAGAGTTAAAAGAGAAGAATATTTCTGTGACACTGATTTTAAGTTCTCAGAAGCAGATAGAGGAAGAAACTTGAGTTTCAGAAATTGCCTTGGGTGTGTCTGAGGGCTGAAGTTCAGAAGAGTGGGAAAGCATCTTCCCTTCTTCTCCACTTAGTGTAACAAGCAGTGACTTTTTTGTATATTGCCAGCTGATTTTTCTTATGAAATTTCTCATAATTTGGGAAAGAGAACAACTTAGTAAGTTGATTTTTTTTTAAAATTTAAAATAAATTCTATAATTTTGGAATGGAATGGGTTTAGCAGAGTTGTGTTTGGTAATGCAGATAGCTTTTGGATAGCTTTGAGATCCCTCTGCCCTGCACAAGAGGAGACAAATGGTTTGGTGTATTTAACTTGGTAGTTTAGTGAATGCAGCTGAGTGGAGAAGGTACAGCTGTTCTGTGTTTGGGAGGGACAGGGATAGCACAAGATCAAATAGTTATGAACTGGCTCCACATTAATCTAGTTGGAAACAAAATGTGGTGGTATTGCATTTTGTTTGGTTTGGTTTTTTGAGCTGGATTGCAGGAGAACAGAAATGGCAAGAAACTGAGCTGGTTCTCTGGGCTGCTGTGTGTTGGACTTGCTTGTAGTAGCAAGGTCTGCAGGATGTCCTTTCTGGTGCTGTTCCAATTGACTTCTGTTTCTTTTTCCCTTATTTCCCTTAAAACCATTCTTACAATTGGTTGGTTGGTTTATATTACATGACACATAATGGAACTGAAAATGAGAAGTATTCTTAAAACTTACTGATTATGTAGATAGCTGTATGTATTACTTGAATGCTACTTTTAAATACTTGGTGTAATGCTTTTTGTTCATGAGATAAGACACCCAATGTTAGTGTTTTAGCAAATGCAACTCTCTTCAGCACAAATGCACTGCCAGGAAAACTGTCTTCTGTGGTGCAGAAACTGATTATGTAATTTCAAAACCATAGCATTAACATGGGTAATAAAAAAAATCTTGCATTAAATTTTTAGGTTTATGTGTCCAAAAGTGCACGTAGATGAACACATGCTGTGTATAAGCAATAATGTGTGTCCTTTCCTTTCTTAAATTTCCCCAGGTGTATGTGGAATTTGATGACCTTGAATGGGAAAAGCGAGAATGGGTTAAAGTTTATGAAGATTTCGCAACCTTCTTGGTGGAGTACCAGCTGGTCTGGGCGAAAAGAAAGGACCCAAGCCAGACTCAGGGATCAAAGATCAAACAAATTCAATGGCCTGCATTGGTAAGATACTTGAACAATTGTATTTACTAAAATATTTTATTCTTTTTAATTCTATCCTCAGGCAACTGTGTAGGTTACTCAAGTGTGGTGGCAAGTGGTGAGCATGGAGGGGGAGAAGGGTAACAAAAGGATAAGAAAATACTAGTAAAACATGGTTATGTTGGAGGGATGGAGTGATGTGATAACAGTCACTCATCTTCCTTTTTGAGTCAACCTAAAGCACTGCAAAAGTGGAGTCTGAGTGACGTAATAGGATTAATGTTACTTTCCATAGTCAAAGCATCTTACAAATATAAACTTACCAGTAACACATCTTACTGCTCTGGGGAGGATTGAAATTAGGGTGAAAAATAAACCCTTAAGCTTGTGATACCCTCAGCTCTCCCAAAGAATGTTTCTGAAATTCAGGTCAGAGTTCAGAAAGATGAGAAAAGATTAATAAACTAAGTGGTAATTGTTTGCCTGGTTTATGAGGTGATACTTGTGACTCTCATTCTTTCTGGATTGCTGCCCAAGCATTTAAAGCTGTTGAGATAACTGCTAGGAGGCTGTGTGCATTTGTGACATGCCTTTAGATATATCTGATGAGATAATCTAATAAGCAGTAAACATGTATTCCTTTTTTCTCCAAAGAAAAACTAGTAGTGCTATCAAAGTCTTCAGAAGAGCCAAATAGGTGTGAGATTTTTGGGAACATACTATATTGGATGCTTTTGCTTTGCATACAGCTGGGGAAGATTCCTCAGAGACTGGTGGGTCAAAGGGGGCTCCAACAAATTTGTTAAAATGGTAAAGGGAAGTCTTAGATATATTTGATAATAAGCTTAGTATCTGTAACTTTAGTCTTGGGTTTTTAGATATTTATAGTCATAACAAATTTAGATGAATAATTTTTTTTCTCTGGCTTTTGCTGTATCTGTTTCCTTTCAATATTCTCTTCATATTCTTGTCTCGGAGCACCTGATGGATTTCTTGGAATGCTATTGCCTGATAATTTTTTTGTAGTTGGGGTAGGAACAGTCACGCTGGAGGTCATGAAGCAGTCTGGTCAAAAAAGCCTTTGACGATTTTGGATCAACTTACTCCTCTTCAGTTACTATTTCTACTTGACTCAGCTTGTATGTTTGTGCTAATGCACTTGAGTAAAGCAAGCTAACTTTCTGGATGTACAGGCTGAGTCATATTTATTTGCTTGTACAGGCAAGTTAGTATATCCATGAGCAAGAATGTTTAGATTTAGGGCGTCATGTCATTTGCTCTTTGAAGCCACCCATCTCTCCTTGATTGAGATGGGTATTTTAAAATCTGTTAGAAACTTAGCTTAGTATCTAAGTACTCTGCTATTTTACATGCTTGTAGTCTCACCCTCTAGGGTAGAGCTCCTTCTTGGCTTTAGAAGGGGTGTATTTCTATAAAGTATTCTGGTCTGGCTGCTGATCCTGTCCACAAGTTGAAAGTATGTATTTGCTAATGTGTGGAAGTGTTTTAGTCGAACCTTTCTTCTAGCAGACACTTCTATCAAACTTGGGCTGGTCCAGCAAAAGGCAGAAACTTTTTTCTTTCTTACATCTCTGTCTTACCAATTCCTTTATTTTTTTTTAATGTTTACGGGTTGGAGGCAGCTGATAGGTGTGAGAAGGAAGATTTGCAAAAGATCTGCCTCCTGCTTTTACAGTTAAAAAATTGAAATTGTATAGTCTGAAGTGAGGCTCAAATAGCTTGTCAGGTCACAGTTTCCAGATGTTAAAGATGACAACTTCTCAGCATTTGTACTTGGCCTGCCTACAGATGTTCTAGCAATTGTTTTCTGAGTCAAACCCTCTAGTCATCCATTCCAGAAAAACCATATTTGAGGGAAAGTGCAGATACAGGATATTAGCTGTAGTTAGAGCTGATTCCTTTCACAGAGACCTCCCAAGCTTTTGCTCTGTATCAGTAGCAACTCTGAGCACACCATGGCATGGGCAACAGTGAGGGTGCTCAAACTGGCATGGAACCTTTGGGTTTTGTTGCTAGACTATCAAAACACTGGGGTGGATTGGAGTGGATGAGCTCTGTGAAGGTTTGTGTGGTGTGTTTGGGTTGTGGGGAGTGGTTTTTTGTTTATTTTCTAAAACAAGACTTACTAAGAATAAGAAAGCATGAAAAAGGTGGTAAAGAAAATTGATTTTCCAAACAGCAGTAGGAATATTTGCACTTTTATGTGAAATCCTAAGTGTGGATGTGGTAATACACACATTTTGAAAAAGTTGAGTCTTGCTGTATCCTTTAAAGGAAAAGTCTCAAGCATTCCCATGCATGTGAACTGTATTGAAAAAAAAATCATACCAAAATAAAAGTTTTTGGTACAGCTTTATTTTGGATGCTAACATAAATACAACAAAGCAATATTTTAGAAAATTTTATGTAGTGTTTCTCTAGGATCTTTGCCTTCAGTGGAGTGAATGAAAAGTGCTTGTTTATTTAGATGGTTCTTATCACCTTCTGTTCTTCTTTGATTAATGTACTCTGTATTTACTGTATGATATTCAAACCTGATCAGAAGACAAGGTCTGCAATTGCTGTGGGGCTTTCTGTGGGTAGTTATCAGTCTAGTGTCTGAGTACTTCATAATTACTGATTGCTTTCACCACTCAGTTGTGTGATACGATGTAATCTCCACTTTATAGGTGAAATTTCTAGAATGCAAGTTGTTCACAAATTATTTTAAAATGCCCGAGTGCCTGAGGTGTAGCTATTCCTGAAAGCACAGCATCCACTGACCTTGTGTAACTCTGCTTTAGGATTTAGGCTCTATAGTCAGGCTGAGAAAGGGAGGAAATGGAAAATACTGTCTCTTTCTCCTTGTTTAGGAACTCAGTAACAGGAGAGGGGTAAACTATTACCTGAATTCAGTTTCTCTCATTATGAGATTATATTTTTTTAAGTGGAGTTCCTACCTCAGGTGGAGAGTTGGCTGTAAATGAACCTGGAGCCCTATTGCCAGTACCAAGCTTAATTGTGATGACTTTGGGTATCTCTGCCACTGTGCAAGGCTGGGGAGGGGGGAACTGTAGTGCCTCAGGCTGTCCCCACTGTAATCAAATGCTTTTTCTTCTTGTGAGATGATTTCCTGGGAGCACTGGAGAGCTTGGCTGCCTAGCTGGTATAATTGGAAATCACCCTGCATGTGAGGTGTTTGCAATCATAGAAGAAAAGACTGTCAAGAAGCCTAAAGAGATAGCAATAGTGATAAGCAATGTCAGCATATGTGTAGCCTGGATATTTGGTAAACAGTGCTTGTTGTTCAGCTTAAGTAATAGAGATGCTTTACAGATGTCAGTGCAGGAGAAAACTTACTGGCCAAAGGGTTAGCATAGGAAAAAATGGAAGTATGCATTCTGAAAAAAAGTGTAGGTAGTGGAAGTGAGTGGTGTGCCTTCCCATATTAAGGGATTAAAAGAAGTAGCCAAGATGAGGTGTTGAAATTGAAGGCATCAGTTTAGGTTGGTAAACAAGGGGATGCATGTCACAAAGATACAAAAAGACTGGAGTGATAGGCTGAACGTGATGAGTTAGGGGAATCACCAGTACTTCAAAAATGAGGCAGAATTGGGTGTTGAATTTCTCAGAAATAACTTTGAAGCAATTGACATGATGAATAAAAATTTTTGACCTGTAGGTAGATAAAGAATAATTGAATTTTAGGGAGAGTAAATTAATTTACCTATGTAGAAATAGTTTGGGTAGTATGATGTTAGAGATCAGTGATAAAATCATGCATAGGATATAATTCAGTCTGAAGTCTTAGGAATTTGGTGGTATCCCCTCAGCAGCCAAGAGGGGAGATGGAAGTACGTGTGTGGGCAGGGTGACAAATTGGAGCCAAGGTTTTAATGTGGACTGAACAGAATGCTTCTGTGAGCTGTCAGTTTGAATTTAATTACTGCCTCTCTAATTGCACATTAAAATATCTAGGAATAAAGTGTAGAGGGAGAAAAAGAGATGACAAAGGATAGAAGCAGCTAGAGGCATTTTAGAGAATAACAAAATAATGTACAAGAAAAGTTTTAAGATGATAGACTTACTAACAGAGGGCACCATGGTAGAAACATAGATAGCTGCTCACTTTTTTTTTGCAGCATCAACTGTACTTGTTTTAGGCATAGGAAGGTGTGGGCTGAGTGTCTTTTTCTTAATAATTTTGTTTGGGAAGAGGGTTTTGGAAACTTGAATGATATGCTGAAATGAAAATGGATTATTGAAGGTCTACAGATAGAAATGAAAGAAAGGCATTTCAGACAGGCATTTTAAGAAGCGTGTTCCATCATCTTGGAAAGAAAATAAGGAAAGAAGAATAATGGAAAATGCAGTTATGATTAAAGGAGTTCAAGATTGATAGGTTATGGCAAGTTTGTAATTTCAGGTAAAGGATCTAGGAGAACACAAGAGCTTGGAAAGAAAAGGATTGGAATTGGATATAGAGAAAAGTGAATGCATTGAATGGGAGCACACATGAGAAACTTCTGCAACAAGAAAGGAAGGGGCTATTATAGAACAGAAAAGGAAAAGTCTTATCTTATTTTGGCCTTTTCCTTTTGGAAGAAACTGGTGGTCTTGTGCAGGGTAGATGTCAAAGGAGGAAATGGTTTGACTCAGTGTACTGTGATGACAAACAGGACTGGGGAATGGTACATTCAGCTGGCAGGGCAGAGCTGGGTGCCTGGGATGATGATGAGTCAGGGTGTTTCATGTGTTCTACTGGGTATGGCTTTTTTTGTGAAATATGTGTTTTTATACCTGTAAACAAACCAGTGCTGCTTGTGAAGTCAGTATGAATCCATATATAATAAATCAAAAGAAACCACAGTAGTTTGTTGCTCTGAATATGAAGATAGTTCTTCATTAGCTTTATAGTACTCGCCTTGTCAAACCAATAGATTTGCCCTTTGCTCTCAGCTAATACAAAGGTCTGCAGTAAGTCTATCACTCCCAGTTTTGGGGCTGGTTTACAGCAAGAACTGGTTCTTCTGCAATTTTTTGTTTCTGAGGAATATATAGATAAAAGCTAAATTACATTTTCATGAGGAGATCCTGAATATGCATATCTCCTAAGATAGGGAGGCTGGGAGAACAACTCAACCTCCCCTCCACCCAAGTGAAAAAAAGAGCATGTCTGTTTGCCTGTCTCTCTTTCTTGGAACAAGTGAAGTCATTGCTAAACCAGTGGCTTGAGAACAGTCTTTCCTGGGACTCTGTCCAGGGCTCTGCAAGAATATAGAGCTTTAGCCAGGCTTATAGCAAAAACAGGGACAAAGAGTGGATCTTCATTGGCAATGACAAACCCTTTTCTTTCCATTGTGAGAATCTGGAGCTGATTTACAGTGGCCAGTGCCAGTGGCACATGTGGGACTGTGGCCTTCAGTCTGACCGTCATGCTAATGAGGAGGTCGTCTTGCAGAAGAACGGGATGAGGTTTGTTCTGGGTGGCAGGGATGTGTTTGTTCTGGTTAGATGTGAATGAGCCCAATATGTTCATGTGCTGACTGCACGTTAGGGCACTTGGTGGTAAAGTGTAAGAGGAGAAGCATTCATGAACACATGGAAGAGAAGACTTGTCCTCTGACCTTATGTAGCCTTTTGCCTGCTCCCTCCCTGCCCCTCTGTCCCAGCTGTCAATTGCAGAATCCCTTTGCTTGACTGCATTCTGCTTCAGCTGGCTTGATTGTGTTGGATTATGAAGCAAATACTTCTAAAGTGCCAGTTTATTGGCATTTGTGTCATGATTAAAGAAGAAAGTGTACAGATTGAACAACAAGCTTCTACAGGGCTTCCAGAGGTTCTTGAGACAAATCAAATTCTTTATTTTTGGCATGATAATGGAAAGTACAACAGGTTCCTTTTTCATTCCTGTTTATACTGTGACACATTACCACTTTTTCACTCTCTCAAGGATTTGTTTTCTTCTTTGTCTTGATGATCTAATTTTAGCATTTCTGAGTAAGTTTCTCTTTTATATGTTGATCCCATGGCTCGGATTGATCCCTGTCAAAATCAGGAGCTTCTATAGATATTGCTGATGTTCCCCCTGCATATTCAGTTACTTCATTGCAGCCTGTTCTCTCTCTGCACAATGAAAAATAGAGGTATACACTGCCAGATACTGTGATTAAATCCTCAGCGGACACTCAAAATACTCCAGCAGTAAAAAGAAATTAATTCACAAAGGATTACTGTGTATATGGAAAGTAAGGCAGAGAGAAGACTCTGAGTCCTAAAAATAAGTAAAAACTTTGAGGATATTTCAAATTTGAAGGGAGGAAGTGCTGTAGCTTCCAGGGAAACTAATAGTGGTTTTTTTCAGGTTCTCTATTCTCTGCATCAAAATTCTAGTGCTTGTATGCCTTGATAATATGGGGTAAAGATGAGATATATGCAATAAAGGAGAAAATGCTTGGAAGCAGTCAGCTTCTTGGAAAACTTTAGAGCTTGGGGAAGAGAAAATTTAAGTAACTGACTCAGCAGAGCATAAATGACCTGATTTTTGCTGCATTGTGAAAGACAGTAACATGCAGAAACAGCACTTGGAGATGGTTCAAAGATTACTTTGTTGGAGAGTACGTTACTGTAATATTCCCACAGAACATAAATGTCTCAAGCAGTACCACATCCCGCCTGTGTACTTTGGCACTTGCTTCTTTTAAACTACTGCTTACTGGGAGTCACTGCTCTCCATGCAGCCTTCTAGGGAGAGGCCATTACCTTCCCAGAACATGCCCCAAATGAAGAAAAATAAACTGGGATCTGCCTCCCCAGATGCTTTGTTGTGAAATATGGGTGTTGCCCTGTGTCTTCCCACTCTGGAAATGAGTGATGGGGTGCGAAGCATCACTGCAGTGCTGTTTTCTGTGTGGCCCTGGGGCTTTCTGTGCCCTTTACACTACTGCATTGGTTGTTCCAAAGTTCTTTCTCTTGAGGTTTTGGCTAATGGCAGACTTCCTTTTCACTTTCTTCTTGTTAAACTTGCACTTGTAAGCAATGGGGATGCTTTTTTATTTGAAAATATTTAGTTTTGTAAAAGCATGCTTACGTATATAAAATAAATGAAATACTTTTTGTAGTTAAGTGCTAAGAATAATTCTTAATGTTAATTTCATTTACAGAAGTTACAGAATTCCAAACAAAATGGAGTGTTTCCTAGACTTCAACAGTAAGCACAACTCATGTTGATCATACTGGCCTAGGAGTTGCCATATTGGGAGCTCATCTAGAGAAATCTGCTTTAGTATGTCACAGCATCCTGGATGTCTTTGTGCCTCAGGTTCTTTCCTGCTAGTAAAGCACTTGTTCTCCAAGGGTTGTGCCAGTTCAAAAACCCTAGGTACTGTTCAGTGTCCTCCAGCTGTAACTGAGCGATGCTCCCAGTTGAGTGTGCCTCTGTCTCTTGCACCTGTTCCAAAGTCAGACAGCAGTGAGATGCTGGTGATGATTTACATGTCTTTCTGTAAAAGACAGACATAAAGCATCTTGAGGTTCCATATTCAAGCTCAGCACTTGAAGCAGAGCAGTTGAAGCCACAGCTGCAGGGAGCTGAGTGCAGGGTGACTGCTTGTATATTGGTATTCATAAGTGTTGCTGAAAGCTAGACTGGTTTGGGGTATGGTTATACTGCTGTTGATAGCCCAGTCAGCTAGACTGGAGTTAGTGTCAGTGTATCTGAACTGTGTTCACACTTCTGCTTCAGTGCTGACCTACTGCACAGCTTCTTTGCCTGGAAGAGCCAAGAGGTATGCTGGATTCTCTGGAATTCACTGGAAAGTCTTAAGTATTTGATTTCTTTTTTTCCTTCAACAGCATTTATGAGAACAAAATTTTCACTTGTGCTGAAGAAAACAAATTGCTTTGTAGCTGTCTAGATCATCTGCACTTTTTCAGTGAATTAGAAAGATCAGCTCTACTTTGGGCATACCACCGTGAGCAGAATATAGGCTAGTGGTTATTTCAGCACAGTATTGTGGGAAATTCAGCTTCCAGAGCTTGAGCTTTGGAAGATGACTGATTGTGTATCCCCATCAGACTCATCACTTGCAGTCTTACTTGTTGCTGTTTATATACATTATTACTTATGTTATAAATCTACACATTATATATATGTGTGGGTGTGTATTTATAGATTGTATGTTTAGAGACATACACACAAACAGAATATTTTTCTCTATATGTTAAAAACATTTTAAAAAACCTATCTTCTGAACTATACCTGTTGAGATTCTGCACAGTAGGGAAAGATGTCAGCATGGTACTTGTCTTCCATCCCAACAGTGGCTGTCCAGATTTAGGAAAGCTGTGCCAGAAGACCTCCATCCCCAGCTACTGCTCAGTGTTTTTCTTGTGATGGCAGGAGGAGCAGCTGGGCTTTACACCTGTCAAATCCACTTGGCAGCTAATTTCGAAAGCCACCCACTGTTCAAATCTCCACTGCTGCTTCTGTGCATTAATAACTTGTCAGCTGTGCAATACTGAAGCACTGCTCTCGTCATGCTCACTTGAGTAAGATGAGTTATGGAAAGCATAATTAGAGTTTCAGGAGTTTCGTGTTCTTCTTTCCCAGAATTCCAGCAGTTTCTTCTGTGCTTAATGGTGAATACAATGATGTGTTGTGTGAAGTCTCAATATCCAACTTATATCTATAGCACTATGGAAAACCCACCCAAAACGTGAAGCACTTTTTCTGTAAAAGTTACTTCAGTAAGTTACACGTGACTGTGTGGATACACAGGGTCTGGTGCATTCCTGTTCCTCCCATTCTCATACAGCTGAGACATTGGAGCTTCAGGTGAAATTCAGGTCTCAATAAAGTAAAAATGTTGCAGTCAGGACCAGACACTGGGTTTTCCTAGTTTAGGCTAAAAGTTCTGCATTTTGCAAATGAAGGAGGCTTTTTTGGTAGTACTAAGAAAGTGTATCCTTCAGCTCCCCCTGAATTTTGGTTATTGACATGCAAACAAGGCAACTGTTGCTGCTAAGGTCTCTCACTGATGCTGAAAGGGCTAGTGCTACTACTTCTCCTTTTTGGTATTGTGGCTTAAACCTACCTGAGTCTCAGATCCAGAATCTCTGTCCCCCTCATTACACAAAAATATGCTTTTATTTTGCACTAAGCCCTTGTGAACTAAGCAGACATATATGTAAGAATGAAGTGCTGTTGTTTATTTCTATTATGCATTGTCTGTACTTGAATTGTATTGATAACTTCTGATTTATTATAATTTTTTTTGTTTCATTTTGTCATCCCTAAAGCTCTGCATTTGAAAAAAAAATTTGAAATGAGATGTTGGTAGTTACCTGCCATTAACAGATGCCAGCAGATCTGCTGGCAGATTTTGCAGGCCTTCAGTTACACTAAAACTGGCTAAATCAAGTACTTGGAAAAAAAATTCCTAGGTGTTTAAGTATTACAAATGGGCTGTCTGTGATACATTTACCATGAGCAATCTTTTTTATACATGGCAGTTTCCTGAGGACAGGAAAAGTCAAATTTCCACAGCAACCTCATACACTGCTGAAGTTGTTCTAGCAAAGATTTGATGTTGTACATCTTGTATGTTTGCTTTTTAAATTGATCTTAACTTCTTAGGAGAAAACTGAACATAGGAAAGTTCAGGAACAGACTGTCAGCTCTAGGTATTTAATGCATGAGGAGAATAGCTGAGTGGAATCTGTATTTTGTATCTTTAGCATCCTAAATTTTCTGCTAACTTCATTTTGTGACAAAGTGACTACCATGTGCATTTTGTTTGAAAAACAAACCCTGAAGTAGTGGACCCCCTGTGTCCTCTATTGCTGACTTCACTGTCACAAGAGCAGTCTCCTGGAGTACTTGCCAGTTCTTTCCAGGTGCACTTTTGTATGGGAACACGTTACCTTCTGAACTTCGTGTTGCACCATTTATGTTGGCATGGATATGATCGGTGTTTCTGAAGCCCTTCTTGGATTTGTTGGCTCTGCATTTGCCCCAGCTGGGCAGGAGGAATGGAAATGTTGGTTGGCTGCAGGTCATACCACTCATGATGACAACTAAGAAGTAGTTACTGCCTACTCACAGACTACCTGGAATTGTGAGGGAGTATTGCTGGGGGGAGAAGGATAGAGGAGAAGGCTGCTGAAGGCACAGGTTAGTGTCTTCTGCTGAGCAATTTCTTGTCCTCATTTAATACAGGTTTTATTTATGTGCTGCAGGTTCAAAATCCATTCTCTGTGCACATGCAGGGGCCAGGGCTGGGAGCATATTGTTTTACCACTTCCTTTCTCGTACCGTTGGATTAACATCCTTCCAGCTGCTGGCCAAATCAGGAAGTTGAGTCAAGGGCTACAAATGGCAAAGACACATTCAATGACTTCTTGAAAGGAAAAGCCAAAACTTAAACTGAAGACGCTTGTGTTTCTCTTTGCAAAGTCTGTCCTGTTAAGATGATGTCAGTCCTAAACAAATGAGGGAACAACACTGAAACCATTTAATTTTTTGAAATTCATCAGGTGTTAAGAAACCACTTTGTAATCTCTGTGGGTTGAGAACACTTCTGGTTTTCTGGCATTTGCTGCGTAATATATTCACATAAATGGGGGAAAAACATACAGTGAAACTTGGGTTTGTGGTTGGGTTTTTTCCCCCTAACTTATCTGCACTTCCTCACAGTCAAGCCTGAGGTTACTTCAGCAATAGTTATTGGTAATTCTTGGAGGTATTGTACCTTATTTAATGTGCATTGCATGTTTTAAGCATTGTTACATACAATGTCTTTAATACTAGAAAGTGAATCAATGTTAAGAACTATAAATTTAGGGCTATATAAAGTCTTGGGGAACCAAAACAATTTCTGGGAAGTATTCACTAGGCTGATTTTGTAAGCAAACAAAATAGACTCCTATTGATTAGGGAATTTATCTTTGTTTGAAAATAATATCCTTTTGCAGTAATTAATATTTTACTAGAGAAATATGGCAGACCTCATCTAACCTTGAGTAAGTCTGACTTCTTATTTACAGATAGGTGAATTATTAACACAATTAATGATACAGTGTTTATTTTTTGTCTACCAACTCTCTGAGGGTCTACACCGGTCATGGGTAAAAAAAAAAGTATTTTATTCAGCTTTTTTGTCTTTTATTAACTGCTATTGTGTTCCATTTTGACTGCTTTATGGAAGAGACTTGGTCTATTAGTTAGACAATTTTTGAATAGAACTGTATAAGAAAAAAATTAACTATTCTTACGTATAATGCATCATTCTGAAAAAATCCTGACTGAGTATTTTAATTTGAAATTTCTCATCAATTTTGAGTCTAGGACATTGGGTAAGTACCTAATTTCTTTTAATAAATGATGCAAAATTATATTTCTGTTCTTGGCTGTAGTTTCAGATGGCTTTGAAAAATTCTTACATATTTAATTTGAAGGGCTTTGCTGAGATTTTAAGTGCATATACTGAATTGCTGCAAATGTATTAGTACCATCACAATAGGAATAAACTACTGATTAGTAGGGCTGATTATGAATGGGTAGATATTGTTGGAATCACTGACACATTTAGCTGCAGCCTGAAATGAGCTGAATAGTACTTCTTATCACTGGCTGATCTATTTAGTTATTTTGAAAGTATAATAATAAAACTTTATATTAATATAAATACAGCCAAAATCTCTTTGTGTTCTACAGAATTTTTTTCCATTCATTTTTTTGCATCTGACTGTAACTGGCTTTTTAGGGAACTATGTTCCTATTTGTTGTGGTGTATTTGTCTGGAATAGGATGGTCTTTATAGGTCCCTTCCAACTCAGCATATTCTGTGATCCTATGATTCAGTATTTTGTAAGGCTCTGTTACCAAGCTAAAGCCTGTTGGTTTTGGTTCTAGAATTTCTGTTTGTCCACACATGGTCTTGCTTGTAGTAGTACTTTTACTATTCTAAATTACAGTACTTTGAGTACTTGTAGTACTTCAGTCCAAATGATTCATTAAGCTTTTTTATTGCTTCTAAAGTCAAAATCAACTTTTTTTTTCACATCATGATTACATTAAGTACTGCAGGAATGCCAGGGTATATCTTTGTAGCTTACAGAAAGGACAGTTTGAAGATGCACCATAAGACATTTCCTTTCAGAATCTTGTTAGCAATGAATTGTACATGGTTGTAGAGTACGTGGAGAGGCATCAACAGCTCTGTAAACTGCTTGTATAATGTTGCTGGGATCAGAGGCTTTACTGAAGTTGGAGGCAAAATGCCAATCCTTCTAATCCTGAAGAATGGGCATCACACACCCGCCATGCCTTGCCCCCCCACCTTTTTGAACTGTCTCCTTCTGTTAGATTACTTAGGACAGACCTAATCAATTCTGGTTTATGTCCCAGGTAAGACACATTTGCTAGGTAGTTTGAGAGCTGGCAATGAATTAGCTATTGATTGTTTATTGACAAGTAGAGTGATAGGCATTTGTGTGCAGCCATCTCCTAAGCCTCATGGTCCAGTTCATTCAGGAGCAGTACTGGGGGCAGTTATGGACAACTGTGGAGGAATTACATTAGGTCAGAGATGTCTTTTAGAACTCTTGTCATCTTGAAAATAACATAAAACTAAAACAGAATCACTGTGTGCATTTATTTATTGATGTTTTTCTACTGTCTAGCAAGATGCTGTCCTGTGGAAAAAAGCAGTTACGGGTTTGAGACTGCAAGAGGACTTTCGTTGAACTTCTTGTCAAACTGATGCCAGGCCATCACCTAGACAGGCAGAATTGTATGAGCCTCCACCAA
Organism: Daphoenositta chrysoptera; assembly: GCA_013397915.1. Taxonomy (NCBI): domain Eukaryota; kingdom Metazoa; phylum Chordata; class Aves; order Passeriformes; genus Daphoenositta; species Daphoenositta chrysoptera. Next base: position 442,253 of record VZRO01002004.1, read on the forward strand.
GTGCCATCAGCTTTGCTGGTGAAGGTAGCTGCAGGCAGCAGCAGTGTGTGATTAGTCAGGACTCTGCACTTGCAGCAGAGAAATGTGTTTGGCTGGATTTGCAGGTGGAGGGAACATGGATGGTTTTTATAAGCCTGACTAATATGTACAATATACAGACAACCTGCTGTGACTCTGCTGTTTTTCCTCCACCCCCAAAATGTGGTCAGGCAGAAATGCAGTCGGATGTGTGTCTGAATATGCAGCAATTTGTGTGTCCTTTAGACTTGGATAATCTCAGACGAGCTTTTGTTAGGGGAGAATTTATAATTTTTTTTTTAATTTTCCATATGGTCTATTTGTAATAGTTTTGATTTTTCTGTCCTTTATATATATGAAATCTGTATCTTGGAAGTTAATCAACCTATGTAAGTGCTGTGGTATTCATACTACTAGATGGTTATGCTTCAGGGGGATTTGATGGCATTCTTAATTGATCATATGGTTTTGCTATGCCAAGCTATTTTCCTGTATTACTATCAAAATACCCAGCGAACTGTGATTAATCACATTTTGGCACACAGCTCTGAAATTACTGCCACTGCTGTAGAATGTAGATTTCAACATCTTTTGCTGCTGCAGTTGCACAATCTTTTAATGACAGATGTACTTGGAGTTCCTTCAATACAAATGACATTATTGGCACATGTAGGATTGTATGCTAGATTATTTATTAGAATAACCACTGCACTTTTTATTGTGCCTTTTAAACCCTCCTCTGAATATCTAACCTAAGCTTCCTCTCACAGTGACAAAATGACCGATGTCATATCCTCAAACGCTCCAAATGCACATACAAAGTACAAATGAAAGCAGGAAGGGCAACCATTCCACACATCCAGACAGGGCATGTTGGTGCTATTGGATGTCATTTGACTGCTCTGGTGCTTGCCTCCCTTTTGGGGACAGTGTGTGTGACATCTCACCTGCCCAGAACACTGGAAAGCTGTCAGCTGTTTTGTGTCTGTACCACGTCTTTCTGTTAGTGTTATTTTAATCAAATTTTGGATAGTAGGGAAGACAGACTGGCTTTTTTCCCCTGGCTTTACAGGATTCTAACCAATCCCTTTTATATATTAATGGTGTTGTAACATATGTTTTAGTATATGTGTTTACACTGAGACACCAATGGGTTTGGTTTTTTAATCTATGTAATTTAACTGTATAAAGAAAGTACAAGTCTGTTACTTGGCCACGGATGTTTCTGGCACAGTGACACTATGAAAGGTAGTTAATAGCTGGTTATTTTCTATCAGGGAAATGGTTGTCTTCACCTTTTTCACTGGTGTTAACCAGGGTCTCAGCATCTCCATTGTGAATTTAAAACATTAGCTTCAGTTTGCCTTCTTGGTACAGTTTCAGTACAGATTTTTCAACTAATGTAGTCCAGATTTTTGTTGGTTGCCTTTAGAGTGTCTTTGAAATGAACTAAAAGATCTGTTTATTTTCATAAATGAGAGATGAAGATGGGAGATAACAGGGAAGTCATTGCAAGATTTACAAAACACAATAAATAGTGAATACTGTTGTTATGTTGGCCAGTAATAACATTTTGACTATAAAAAGTAAATGGAGAAAACCCAGTAACTGTTTATATCAAATTTCTTATGGAAAATAAGTCATTAGGCCAAAGCAGATGCTTGCTTCTCCCTTGAAATTCTGTTTTCAACCATGATCCAAAATTGTGAGGGGCCAAAGAATATTGGTAACTATGTATGCATGTAAACCCAGTAATTTTTATTTACCAGAGATTGAGCTTTATTTTCCATTTCCAAGGTAGGCATGAGGAGGTGGGTATGAACTACCCACAAATTAATTGTAATAAGTAAGGCTAGTAGGATTGGAGGTCTTTTTTAAAGCAGTGTTGTGTTCAAACAGCCTTCCCATGAAAGTAGTGAAAATAAGAAGTTAAAAAAATCCTTATGTAAAGTGATTTTCAATCCTGTATGTTTTCAGCTGTTGTAATTCTTGGCCATTGGTTTTATCATGCTCTTGAAGTCATTTGTTTGCACAGAGTTGTTTGGGTTTTTCTAATGCAGGGTTTTGGGTGTCCCGTGTCAGAGACTGTAGCTTGGCTCCACCTTCACTGAATCTCCCGATGCCCTCCCCCATCCTCATTGACTTTGATGAGTTCACCAGACCATATTTCTGTCTCTTCTGCCTTGCAGACAAAACCTGTGCTCTCTTTGTTCTTTACATTTTACTGCTCATTGAACTGTCCTGCACATTAGTCACCCTCTGAGGGAATGAGTTTGCAAGTAGGAGCAGTTGTGGAGTGGGGGAAATAATGTAGTTCCTGTCTGAGACCAAGTGATGAAATTCATTAGCAAAAATTTCTTCATGCTGTATGTGGAGAAAGGCCAGAGTTCGACCACATGGACATGGACTCAGTAGTGCTCTGCTTTGAGATTAACAAGGCAATTTACAGATCTGATTAATTTTTGCAGATTCATGCAGCAGTGATTTGCAGCCTGTTCATAGTTCTAGGCTTAGCTTTCAACCATGAAGTCTGGAATTATAATTTTATTATTGAGAAATCATTCTCTAGAGTAGTTTTGTGAGAAGAGGTGAGTTCAGGTGTGATTTCTTATGATTCAGAGGCATAGAAATAGTAACGAAGAATTCCTTTCCCCTCAATTTGTCTTATCTCCAATTTGGTAAGATTTTAGCAGTCATGCAAAAAATTTGGCTTTATGTTGTTCTGTAATTACTTTATTTGTCTGCTGCTCGGCTGAGAAAGGATTCCCTACTTCCTTTGCCTCCAGGACGTGCTGCATGTTTGGAAATAGGAGGTTGTGTCTCACTGTTTGAAAGGAGATACCACCAGTAACAGGATAGGTGTGAAAGCAGTGGAGTTGTCTACTTAAACTGCTCGTCTTTGGTTCCAAGCTATGACTGGAGCCTGCTTTAGTTCTCTGCTGCTATTTGATAACATTGCAAGCAGTGGTGGTGCTTGTAGAGCTCTCTGAGGGGCTTGTGCTGGGATGGAGGCTGCTGGCAGAGGATAAAAGGGATTTTGAAATTCATTGTCAAAGAACAAAGAAAACATGGGTGTGAGGGGAACTGGGGAAAGAATGCTGTGTACTTGTGGTATTTACCACTTCTTCAGGTTGTTTTGACTTTTTTCTTCTGTTTCAGCATCAGCTTTTGTCTAGATTGAACCTGTTAACACAAAAGACTCAGTCTCCAGCCATTGCTGGTTTGCTCTTTTCCCACAGCAGCCAGAGTGAGGTATAAACTAAAACATAGCTTTTTCAGGTAAGTGGCTGCCAGACTATAAGGTCATCATCTTCCAAATTCTGAGCACTGTTGCAGGAGCTCACTGGTGTCAAAAGGGGGAGTCTTTGTTCTCCCTGTTCTTTTCTCTGAAGGTGGTTCAAATGATTCTGCTTTTTCACCAGAAGACATAGAGCCTACTTGCTGAGATAAATAGAATCATAGATTATCTGGTGGTAGCAGTTGTCTCTATTTTACCTTTAAAAGGAGAATTACTGCTGCCACAGAAGACTGCAGAACAGAACAGAATGAAGTCCAGTAGGTTTTTCCTTTTGCTTCCTTGTAGTGATGTTTTCATGCTGTCTTTTTTGCCATTCTTGGAGGGAAGAATGGGAGAGAATCCCTTGCCTTGATTCCAGGTGGTGTGTTGAATAGAAGAGTGGATACTGAAAGGAGTACATATGTTTGTTTGTGCAGAGCTCCACATTACCAGTGAGGTACAGCTTTCATCAGAGCTCTGGGAAGAAAAACTGAAAGCAGGAAACCTCCCACGCCACTTCTGCATAACAGAGGCTGGGGTGATGGTCACAGGCAGAGCAGTGTTATCATTTCACAAATGTGTCACATTATAATCCAGGTTTGAGGAATCACTGATCCCTTTTCCTCACTTTGGTCACATGATCTCTTCTTCATCCCTCATTTTCTTCCTCATTTTGCCAGGTCTTATGCAAGGATCTGTTTGAACAAGACTGATGGCTGTAGGGACGTCATCTCAGCCAGACTGGAGATGATACTGCATGTGACACAGAGAAAGCTTTTCATTCTCAGCCACACAACCTCTCCTGAAGCGGTTTTAGAAAAGGCTAACCAGATTTCTGAGGAAATGCACAGACATATTTAACAGCCTTGTGATGAGTTTCTTCCTGTGGCCATAACAGATAAAGGTCCTCTGGACCACACTTTTGAATCCTGTGCCCATAGTGTGGTTTGCCAGGGCAGTGTACAGAACATGCTCTTTGAGGTTAGGTCCAAAGCTCAGGGTTACAGACACCTTGTCCTGTGCCATGTCCTGATTGCTAGAGCTTTGTCTTAAAAGCAGTTCTTCTTAGAACTCTTCTCCTTAAAGTTTTCTCACCAGTTTCAAAACTTCCCTTCTAAAAGTGCTCCCTTTGTGGAATCTCTGGTTCTGCAGTTTGCTGACAATTCAGGTTCAGTACCTTAATTTTGTAAAGAAATTTGAAACCATAATAGTCTAGACAAAAAAAAAAAAAAAGAAGTTGGCATACAAATGCAGACACAACATGTGTCCATGTGCCATTTGTTCCTTTTCTCTTATTCCCTTTAAAATGCCTGAGAGCCATTTGGTATTTCTTCCTTGTCCTGGATCCTCGATCCCCTCTTGTGCTCATCAGCTGTGTTTTCATGGGTGCTGGTACCTGCCTCATGCACACGGTCCATGTCCTTCTTATAGCTGTGCTTTCCATCTGAGTCAGTCCAAGGACAGTGGAATGAGAGCTTTGTGTTTTCTGTGGAGTACAGGATTATTAATGAGAATCTCCTTTATGTAGTCTTTGTTTTCTCAGAGGACAGGATGTTTGATTTGTTCAGTTCCTCTCCACAGCTCCCTTTTGGAGCTTGAGTGCCATATTGCAGTATTGTCTGTACATGGCCAGTCACAGCAGTTCACAGGACACACAGGATGCAGCTGCCTCCAGAAATTGCTTCTCTGGAGTGACGAAGGGCACATTTGCATGAGACAACTCGTGTTCAGTCACCTGACAAGGGTGCAGTCTCCATGGCTGAAATGCAGGCTTTTCCCATGTCTGCTCATGTGCCTTCGCTGCTGTGTCTGGCTGGTAAGGAGGGTGCTGGAGGGCCCGCAGTGAAAGGAAGTGGGCTGTGGCTGGTGGAACAACTCTCCTGTCCATCTCCTGTCCCTACGCAGCTGGAGGGGCTGGCAGGGACTCTCACTTGCTGTGAGTCACAGGTGCCTGTGCTGTGATGCTCTCGGGTATGGCCAGGATGGGAGCTGGCTGCTCACAAAATCCCATTCTGGGCTGGTGGTGCAATCCCCAGCATGCTGTGCTCTGACTCGTCACAGGAACGAGTAGCATCTCTGAGAGGAGCATTCCCAGGAACTTCTAAGAGCCTGAGTGCTCCCACAAAGCCTATCATGCTCCTGTGTTGCTGAATACGATGCTCAAGCCTCTTGTTCATCTTCAGTTTGCGAGAGAAAGGGTCATTACTGGGATGGGAGGGGAATAAGTTACTTGATGAGTATAAGCAACTCTCACAAATACATTATAAAGTTGAAATATTGACAGTTCATGTGTTTTTAGTGGCAAAAACATTGTAAATTGATATTTATTACAGTATGCAGGCTGTCTTAATTTGCAAAGTTGTCATTAATTGTAAGAACAGATAAAGGCATGAAAAGGCGCCATGAGCTAAATGCCAAAACCACATGATGACTTAACAGATCTTGAATTTATGGAGCCCAAGTTGGGGAAAGGGATCAAAAAAATAGAAGTATACAGACAGACATGTAAATAAATGGATATTTCTGTTTATCAAGTCATGGAGTGCAAAAGACCTATATGTTTTGGTCATACAGTTGGCATGATCCTTTAGTGATGACTGACTTCTTGTGAAAAAAAAATTAGTTCTAAATTTATATTCATGAGATATGGCACAGATCTCACTGGACAAAACTGTTGTAGCCATATAAAATGTAGACACAATTACTTGATTATTTCCATATTAATAACAATCTCAAAATGTATTTCCTGACCCAGTTATTTATTGCTTTACTAGAACTCCTCCACCCCTCAACTTACATCACTGAAAACTGAAAGTTAAACTCCTTGCTAGTGAAACCTTTTAAGTCCAGGCAGCAAGATCAATTTTTCTAGTTTGACAGTCTGCATTATACCATAGGAAGGGACTAATTCATCATATATAAAAATATCAGCAGATGAAAACACTTGGTTTAACACACAGATTTGTTCTTTCTTGAAGAAAAAAAAATATTAAGTTAGGAAATGCTGCTCTCCCTGGATTACAGTATTTTCTTCAAAAATACTGCAAGCGATAGGTAAGCCTGTAGCAGCTATTTTGGGGGTGGTAATGAGCAGTGGAAATTAATACATTTTTCATGACTTGTTTCCAGCACTGTAGGTTAATGGAGTCAATAGTGTCTCTTTTATTGTAGAACCACATCCTGTCTGGTTGAAAAGGATGGGATTATTAGCCAAGTCTGTCTCTCTCTGTGACTTTTTTGTCAAGACAGGAACTGCTTCATGCCATGCTGTCTGACAGCATTGCTCAAAAGCTCTTCTGTCACATGTCCTCCTTTCTTCCAAAGGCACTGGCTCCTTTTCTGAAGGGTAGAGATGAATGTTAGATTCTCTGAAATCTGAAGGTGTTTTTTGGACATGGTTTTAATGACTTTTGATGTCAGTGCTTTCCCCACAGTCTGCTAATTAACAACCAGTTGATGCAAAACACTGGCGTATATTTACCTTACTTTGGTGTCAGGCATCTCTGATGTTTCTTTTGGGTGCTTACATGGTCAAACCGACTGTGTGTTTGTACTAAAGGAGGTAAATTTGTAACATCCTTACTGAGGTTGAAGGGCAGGTTGCTATCCGCAGAATTATACCAGGTTATTTGCATGTAATATTCAAAGAAGAGCAGACTTAGAATTTACTGTCTGCTAATGTCGATCTGTTCTTTTGATTTTGGCACTGTGCTGTGCATGAATCATATTTAATGGCACAGGGAAGGCACCGTGCTCGGCGGGGGAACGAGGCCGTGTTGCATCTGTTTGAGTCAGCAGCCAGCGCGCTGTGCTGCAGCTCTGCTCGGAACAGTCTGGAGGTTATTTGAGGGGACAGTGAGTCACGGCGGTGCCTTCTCCACTGTCACCAGCCCGCAGGGTGACACGCGGCTCTAGCGCAAACCTCGGGCCGAGCCGAAGAAAGGCATCTAAAATGAAAAAAGAAAGTGTGATTACTTGAAAAGAAAGAGATTTCTGGTTATACAGAGGAAGAAAAATCCTATAATCTAAGGAAGTCGTATTTCTGGGTGTTGAGGGTCTGCAGGTGGAAAGATATCCTAAATGTGCTCAAGGTTGAGCCATTCCATTTCCATAGAACTTGCATTTTCTTTATATAAAAACAAACCTGGAGATAGATCCCTAATATTGTATTGGAACTTGCTGCTTGAGCTTGGGAGATAGTTTGTTAAACATAAAGCCAGAATTTTGTGGAAAGCATAAATAGGAAATTAATTACAAAATTAATTCTGGTTGTGGCTACCTCTCCTGTACAAATCTATGAAAAACAATGGAAGTATCAGTTCATCCCCATTTCACGTGGCCATTACGGGAAAACCTGTGAGCAGCTGAACGAGAAGTACTGTAATTTCTCTTGCTAAAGTGGTAAGAGCGGTGAAAGCAGAAAGAAGCCAACTGGAATTGACCATAAAAAGCATACTTCCTTTCAGAACTAAAAATAAAACCTGTGAATCCTGAGTACCAAAGCTTGTCTACCAGATAATTATGACACTAATTTGCATAGTCTTTTATCTCCTTCTAGGGACTGGTCTGAACAGTCTTCTCTTAAAGGCTGTTCCAGCTTCTGTGGTTGCCTTGCAGCACAGGTTTTCAGGCTCCTTAGCTCCAAAGACATCTGACGACGTAGGTTGGTTTTAAGCAAGGTCTTGTGGGTTTGTGTTGTGTGGCAGCCTGCCAGGGAGTTCTGGTGCCTCAGTTACAGGGAGGAACAGAGCTCTGAGCAGAACAACACTTGGTACTCAGTTGTGGAAGATGAAGAAGATCCTCATCTCAGGCTGTCATTTTGTTTTAGAAGAGAGAATGTTTTAGAGTAGGCGAATACATGTAGTTCCAGACAGGGGCCCCCATGCCTGCTGTTCTTCCATTCACTTAATTTGGCTAGTAAATGAAATATGAAAGTTCACATTAGCGTTGTCTGCTCTGTGAGGTCGCTATGCTCCCACATGATGGAGTTTCTGTAATACCAGTTTCCATTTTGAGTTTAGGAGATCACAGACCAAAAGACTTGTACTTTTAAAGCCATTGCTCAGGTTGCAAAGTCAGCCATTGAAAAACTGAAGACACTCTTTTCCTATGTGTGGATGAAGCTAAAGGTGTAAATTGTCTGTGCAAGCGTTCAATCCTCTGTTCCTGAACTTCAGAATTTAGTTTCATTTTAGCTGAGCAAAATTATAATTTAAGCTGCATATGTAATGAAAGGATGACAGTATCTATGCCTATTATTCTTTCTCAGTCATCTCAAAATCCACCAGTTAGTGGATAGATGATTCACCATTTCTTCTGTCAATGGTGTAAGATGGTCCTTACCTGAGACCTACTGATTCACTGTGCATTTTCCATCATTTTCAAACTCTTCAGTATTTTTAAAATTTTAAATGCAGATGATGTATTCTTCCTTCTGCCCATTACCCTGCTCATGGTTCTGGGAATTGCCCAGAACATGCTTATTTCTAAAAACTGAAAAGTTTGCTTTGTAGCTAGGCTGGGTAAAAGACAAATAAAAAAGATAATTTCTGTGGAGTTCTACAAAATACCATGGTGGAGTTCTACAAAATACCATGGTGGAATTTGTCAGAGTGCATTACATGAGTTGTAATTTAATAACTGTAGCTGAGACATAGTTGGTCTACTTTGACACATAGCACATCATAGAATTTAGAGTGCCTCATAGTTGTTCTGCAGAAAAGTACTTTAAATACATAAAAACATTCAGAGGACAGATTTTGACTATATTTTTGCACTCAAAAAAAAAAAAGCAGCTGAGCAGATAGTATCCTAATACATGATATATTAAATGTTATTCAGGAATGGAATTCTTCTGTTCTATCACTGGTGCTATAAAAATAGAAGTGATCAGTTATCTTTTTAATATAAGCACCACTTTTTTAATGTTTACTTTAGGTCAAGAGTTATATAAGGCTTTTTCCTAGTACTCCTCAAATATAATTTCTGCTCTACTTTCCAGTGCCCAAAATAGTTTTCCGGTTAAAAGGCATTAATTATGAAGATGGCTATACCTTGTTTTTATCCTTTATAAATCTTCGTATCAATAATGCTGTATTCAGATGAAATTGAAATCAGACTAATTGAATTTTTTTTTAATGCTAGTATAGTAGAGTTCAAGCACATTTTTAAACTCCGAAATGAAAAAATATTTTTATTTATACTAAAAGCCATTGTTGGAGAATGAACTACAATATGTATGATTCCCTTTCTGATCCAGAAGGAATTTGTTGATAGATACTCAATGGGATGTGGTTGCCATTAAGAATGCACTCTTACAGTGAGAACCTTATAAATGGCTGTCTTTAAATATTCAGGAAACACAAAGAAAAACTTTCTCTTCCTTGGCTGAAGTGTACAGGGGTCTTTTGTATGATCTTGAAAATAATATCAGTATATCTTTCTTCTGCTCAGTCTGCGTTTTTACAAGCTGCTTTGTTGGCAAACATCCTTTTGAATAGCCTCAGGAAATATTTTCAAGCAAAGTTCACCCAAGACAATGATGCAAAATGCTGTTTTGGTGTTTGTGCAGGACACCAAGGTGAGATCTATCAACCCACAAAGACTTAGTGAAATAAAGTAATGGAAATGGAAAAAGTATGACTCCTTCTCTTGTAAGAGGTATGGATTTCTGATGGTCTAAAGGTACTGTATTCTTGCTGATTTCCTTGTTCTAAGTCATCAGGTTTGGTCTACTGTCTTTCTGTAGTTTCACCTTTTGATACTCTCTCCCCCTATAAGCCTTGTCTTGCTAAAGTTGGGGGCTTTTTACTAATATTTTGTCTGTAAGACTACAAAAATTTTGCAGCAAATTTAAATAAATTTTTTGTATGGCAAAAATAATTTCAGTGTTTTCGAGATGTATCAAATAAATGCATCAAAAGTGTTCACCTCAGCCATCCTTTTCAATTAGGACAGTAAGAAAGGAATCAAAACCATTACTACAGCCTTCTTTCTCAAATACGGATTTCTACAAATGCAGGCTCATTTCAGGACCCTGGAGGAATACTGTCAACTTAAAATGTTTTTTTACTTTGGCTCATAACCATCTCCCAAGTGATTATTTGATACGGGTGACATTTATTTGATACGGGTGTTGACAGTGTCAAGCACTAATGGAAATACAGTGTTCTGGTAGATCAGCTGTTAATCTAAAATAATATTATTTCTAATTTCGAATTTTTCTGATCTTGGAATTCCATGCAATGAAGAAGTTGCTTTGTCAAACTCAGTACTGTTATGGTAAGCCTCTCTAAGAAGCTCTTTCATTCAGAAATGCATTGGTGGCATTAAAAAAAAAAATTTAGATAATAGAATACAACTAGCCCTTTAAAAGAGGTGTCTAAATTCTCACTCGAAGTTTACCAAGCATTTTGGCATCTTTATAAAGAGCAGGTAGTAGTTACATGTCCTCAGTTGACCTTAACTATGGCTTGCCTTTTTCATCTTGATTTTAGCTCCAGTGATCTGCTGAATGACAGCAAACAGTGGAAAAAGAGTTAAGTGTAAGGACAAAGCAAAACTTTAAATCATGTTCCAGTAGAAAATAACAGTGCATATCTTACCTGGCATAGCAAATGCAGGTTATCTCAAGGCTTATATAAGTAGAACTGTAAAAGTAAAGAGGGCCAGAAGAAAATATTCTTGTCAGGACTCTTAAACAGGCCTGTGTTCTCTGGCTTGTCAGAGGGCTGGTGGTGGGGCCAGCCTTTTGTAGGGCCATCAGTGCTGATGAGGGAGCACGTCAGAAATGAGTGCCTTGAAGTACCAATGGATGGCCAGTGACACATGGGAGCAGCAGGTTCACAACAAGCAAAAGCAAGTACTTCATCAGCAAAGGGAATGATAAAATTATTGCCACGGTGCCCTTGCTGCTGAGTGCTGTGCTACAGTGGTAAAAAATGTTCATGGATACAGCAAGTGGTTATGCTGACTCAGGGAGAGGATGATGAAATAGGATGCAGACTCCAGCTCAGGAAGTCAGTCCATAAACTGCTGTTTGCCAGGAGCTGCTGGATCATTTTGGGTGCTCCTTTCTGCTTTCAAGGAGGGGAAGAGTGTGTGTGGGGGAATTGCTGAAACCAGGTAGTGACCTGGTGTGACCTGATCTCACTGCTCATAGTCTTGTGAGAGAAGAGATGGGAATAACAGGAGTTAGCAGTTTTGTCTGCTATGATACACCACTTGGACAAGATTTTGTCAGTTCGTTTCTTTGGGAAATATTTCTTTTTTTCCCTTTTAGGTTTTTGATTTCTTTTTCCTTTTAATATCCTTTGATGTGGTCTAGTGAGCTGTGTGTGTGGTCAGAGGGGGAATTATGCTGTTCCATTTTGATATGCCTTTTCCAAGTCTCTGCCCTCTTGGAAGCTTCTCTTTATGTCCTCTTGTGCCCCTGCATTAAAGTGAACAACTCTCTGCAGTGATTTCATCCTCAGTGAAGAAGGACAGATGATGCTAACAGCAAAAGGTAGTGAAGCTGTAAAGTAAAATTTCTCTGCCTTCCCAGTTTTCCTTCCTTCTCCTTACTAGCATGAGAAGTCAATTAGCATTGCTTCACCAGCTGCCTGGGTTGTAAACTCCCATTGCTCTTCCCAGCCCCCTCAGGACTATCCCAGCTTTAATTCCATAGCATTAGCTGCCATGCATGGCTATGGGTATTTGTCAGCCTAAAGTATTTCATACCTAAGACTTCAAAGCATGGCATGCATCTGAGAGTGGCTTTCTGATAAATAAAAGTCTCATCCAAATCTTCTCTGACCGGTTAGAAGTACACTTTAGTGGGGAAAAATAACAAACCCAGACAACAACACAACATAATCCATAGTTTTCAGCTAGTGATTTTCATGGTTTTCGCAGGAAATCCATGTAATCCTTATGTTTGGATATGGTTTATTTTGGGCTTTGGAAATGCGAGGTAACTTTTCTGGCCTGTATTAGTCTATGGAATAAACCCCCCACCCAAGAACCCCAAACAATAAAGCCATTACCGAGGTTTACCTTCCAAGTTGTCATTCTCAGCCAGTGCTGAGGGCTGCCAGCACATTTTGTGAGGCACAGAGGTAACCCCGGTGCTTCACCAGCTCCCCGATGGCCTTGAACACACAGAGCCTCATCAGCTCTGGGCACTTCCTATGGAAGAGTCTTTGGTTGGAATGTACAATTATCCATTGCTGCTCTCTGCCCTTGAACAGAAAAATGGAGCTACTTGAAGATAAGTTCCTGCCATCAGTAATAGACATGTGCAATCATCTGTTTTGCAACCATCAAAAAAGCAAAAGAATTAGTGGAGCTTCCACATGAAGGAGGTACCAGCTAACCTCATCACCACAGCAGCTGCAACAAAACCTTCCCAAAAAGATTTGAAATCTCAGTGCTGAGAGAATTAATATGAGAAAGCAATTTTTACTTTTGCAAAAAATGCAAAATTAAGGGTAGTACATGGTACTGCCACAATACTTTTGTAAGCTGTTTTTAAGGAATGGTAGCCTGTGATCTCTCCATATATACTTGTTGGCAGTCTTTTTCAGTCTCAGGTGAGTACAAGGTACAAATCCAGAGATGTTTATATAGAGCTCTTGAAGTGAGCCTCAAGCTGTCTCCTGTGCCAGAAGCTGGGCTGTACAATTCCTCTAAGATATGCAGGCTACTGCAGTGTGTGCACTGGGATCAGCACTGGATCAACTATACCAGATACTTGGAATTTCACATGTACAATAAGTAAACATCCACCTGGCGTGCTCTGTGATTTCAGATAGTAGTGTGGATGCTGTGATAGCAACTCTGCATGTTGAGACCTGTGATTAAATGCTGCTTTTTGCCAGCCCCACCCGGCTTGCTTTTGTCAGTCGGAGCAGTTCTCATGTTTGAGGTTTCTCAGCTGGGGTGATTATCTTTGTGTGATTGGAAGAGGTTACTGTAAATCTAGAGAAATGTGAAGGGCTGGTGCAGGTAGTGCTTTGGCCTGCTACCTTGCACCTGCACTTTTGAGGAAGACATAATTTTTTTTTTCTTTAATAATTCTGGAAAAAAAACCCCAACAAACCTCATGTTTGGAAATGAAGTCCTGAAATGTGGTGTGAATGTAACAAATACAGGGACATCTGCTTGCTGCTTCTGAGAAGCTATAAGAGGAACCATATACTGCCTTAAAAGAGTAAATGCCAAAACACGTGACTTCTCAGGGAGCCCTGCCAGCACCAGTCCAACAGAATACTTCTTGCAGGGAAAAAAAGGTGCAGCTGCTTACCAGTCTAGCCCAAGACTTCCTGGCCTTGTCATAAGATTAAGCTTTCCTCACATCAAAAGTCTGCTGGTAAAAAGGCTATGAATTTTTGCTACCTGCAGACAAAGGAGGGCTGCTGCTGTGTTTAACATGTGCCCCATGATGCCATCTCTGCTTCTGTAGGAAAGGAACACTTGCTGAGACAGTTTTAGAACTTGGAGCAGCTTGTGACCCTGTGGGGATAAGCAAGAGCATGAGGGGCCAGCTGTGAGTCAGGCAGTGCCCACTGGAGCAGGTGCTGGGAGCAGCACAGCCACGTCCTCTCTGCACTCTCTGGGCATCTTCTCTGGGCATTTTCTCTCATCGTGCTGCTGTCTCATCTTTGGGAGCCTGGTGTGGATATCTCGTGGGTGCACGGTTTGTGTTCTCTGGGTCAGGGGTGGGGCTTTGTTCCTGACTGTGCTCTGACACCAAACTAGCAAGGTCACACAGACCTGACTGCTGCTCCTCTGGTCTGGCTTTAGGGGATTGTAAATATGTTGGCTACACGAGCCAGCTGCTGCTGCTACCTTTGCATCATGAGCAACTCTGATTTTATGAATTTTATGGCCAGGCTCTTGCCAATACATCGCCATTGGTTTAAATCACTTTTAAGTAAGAAAGTAGATCACCTGCAGTTAAGGAAAATCTGACAGAGAAGTTAGTTTCTTTCCAATTTATTCTCATACAAATATATTTACATGGTAAACTTTGTTGTGTAGGGTATGTGGAAAAAAAAAAAATCTGGTTGCTTCTTTCCAGGCCCATGTCAGTCCAGCTTTAGGTATAGGAGCAGATAATTTTCTGAAAAGCATCTAATCATTCTTAATATTCTTCAATGTAACCTATCTTTTTTTCCCTTATCTTTTATGGGGGAGAAAAGAGCCACTCATTCACATTCATGAGTTTTAGCTAGCTAAATTGACACTATAACACAATAGGCCTTTTATTAAAATAGAATTTTTTTTTTTTTAAGTGCATGGATCTTCTGCATAGTTTTTTCTTACTTTAAGCATTGAAAAGTTAGTATTTACTGTAACTTGGTGTTACCTAGAAGAAAACATATTATGGAATAATTTAATTTTTAAAAATAAATGGGATTATTAATTTAGTAAATTTTGATTGGTCCCATTTCACTCCTCTTCTTTGTAATTATGAGAATTTTAGCATTCAGTTAACAAACATTAATGTCTCTGAAATTGATGGTCATCCGGGCTCCACTTTTAGTGTGGGAAAAACTACAGTCATTTCACATTTCCCAGTGCAGTAACTGTTGTCAAAACAGACTGCCCATGGGAAATCCTTTTGCAAAACTTGGTATAAGAATCTGTTTTCTCTGGATTAAATGCTGCCCTCCACTGAAGACTGTTCAGACTTCAGGGCTAGTGGCTGATACCCTCTAAAATTCAGTACTTTGTGCTGTGGAAAATAATACTTATTGTTCTTATGCAATAATTACAGTCAGCTGTAACAACATGGTAGAGAAGGAAGTAGCTTTAATTTCAGTTGAGTTCATTTAAATTAGTAAAGCAGAGCAGATGGATTAGACTATCAATCATTGTTAAATGGTTGAGGTAGACACAGAAATGCACTTTTTGACAAAACAAACTGTTCCTAAACCAGAGAGAAGTGTGATGGAAACCTTCAGTGAGAGGTTGTTTGGCCAAGCAGTCCCTTTCCCACCAGAGCGTGGTTTTGATGCTGACATGGGAGTGGGAGAGAGAGGTTCATCTTCTGGTTCGAGTGAAGGAGTGACAGAAACTCCTCTGAAGCAGATGGAAGGGCTGGACCTTGGAACTGGGCTGTCCTTTTCAACCACGGGCATTCCTCTCCTCCACTGCCTGCCTGGCAACAGGCAGAGACACTAACAGGCAATCCAGTAAACACTACAGACACCAGCAAGCTGTCATGAAACAGGCTGAAATGGTTTAATATGTTAGCAGATCTCTTTTGGCTAATACATAAAGCATGAAGGAATCCAGACCATATTAATCTGCAGGAATATTCCCCAGCCCAGTCCACCCCAGGGGACATGGAGGGAAGCTCAGGAGTAAATGCTTAAAGAGTTCTTTGGCACATAATGCAAAACCTGGTTTGAGTGCTCTTAATAATCTCTATATTGGACTCACCTATTAGCAAGCAGAAATTCAATTATTGCCCATGCTTTTTAATTCCTAGTGATAGGCAAAATGTATTAAAATACATTTATTTGAGTTGCATCCCTTAGGAAGCATTCAGAAACATCAACCTTTTGCATGCAACATTCTCCTCTTGAGTAAGAGTTTGGTTTCAAAAACGTTACTGAGGAACAAAAAGAAGTTAATTTATCACACTTTGACAGCTGCAGTGGAGGCAGCCTGTGAGTATCCTGTGAGTATTCAGGAAGGCATTCTCCAGTGAGGAGCAGTGGTGAAAGGGGTGCTGACACTCCACAGTTGCTGTGGTCTGACTGGCTTCTGCTTTCCACCAGAGGCCATGTGGAAGAGTGTCTGTGCCTCTGCCCTCTGCTTCCTGCCACAAGTTAGGTTATGGTCTTCCTTCTGTGGCACAATACCTACCCAGCAAAGCTTGCATGGGGAAAAAAAAAAAACATGTAGACATATATACTTTTCTCATCCTCATCAAGCTACAAGCTACTTTGATCCTTAAAATACAATTTTTAGCCCAGTGTTAAGGGTCCTCTAATTGGAAAAGTAAGATTGTGCAGCAGAATGTCAATTCCAATAAAGTATACATTTTATATTATAAAAATGATTACAATCTCGAGTTCAGTGGGATGTATCTGCTCATCACAGAGAAAAGACTTCTGAAAATAAATCATTAAGTTCTTACATCTGAGAAGTAGGGCTACAAGGTATTACCAGACCAGACAACAAAAAGGATGGCTTTCCCCTTTTCTCAAAAATGATCGTATCTGAAAGAATGTGTGCTGAAATTGGTGTTGGCAGGAAGGCAGACAAGTATTTAAGTAACTTGCCAAGGTTCTGCTAAATGTGTAAGTACACAGGTAAGAGGTCAGTTCCTCTTCATGGTTTTATGGCTGAATGTTAAGATTGAATGTATGTTGTATACCACTGGCAATTACATTTTTCCAGCCTAATTAATTGTTATGTTCCATATGTTCCAGTCTTATGGCTAAGTCAATATGTTTTACATTAATCATGTTTTTCCTCCTCCTACTGCATACGTATAAGTCAAAGTAGTTTCTAATATGAAGTCCATCACACTTTCTATAGTGCAGGTTTTTGAGTACTGCAGCATTTTTTTCTGCTTACTTGTCCTAGATGAGCTGGTGGCTAGTTAAAATTTAAATGAAAATAAATTAGTTGTATTTGGAATGGAACATCTGGAGTTACAGGATGTTTTAGGTATCACATAAATGAGGGTCACCTTGACTATTTTTAATAAGTTCAGACTGGGAACATTTCAGTGACAAAGACAATGAGAAAGAATGAAAGTACAAAAATGAAGTAGGAGTAATTTTCACTCCTGAAGTGTACTTTAAAACACCATGTTTCACCCACAGACAATCAGCTCACCAAAGTCTGTGTCAGTGGCCGAAAGTAAAGGAATAACTGAAGTATAACAGAGCTCAGGGAAGGAAAAATGCAATGGAGGAAAAATCCTTGATATTTTTGTGAAATAGTAGGTGGGGTAAGGCTTGTGGAAGGGTTAATGTATTTTATTGGATTGACAGATACAGAAGGAATTGAATTGTTAGTCTTTAATAATGCAAGTTCTTCAGTTCTGAAATAGAACTGTCAATCTTCATCCTTAGACCTTAATAACTACAACAGTACTACTGTAACAAGTATCTGGTGTCATTATAGTGTTTTAATTAATTTCTCTTGGAAAGGTCATAAATAAAAAGCTGATAATGGAATTAATAGCTTTGTTCTTTTAATTTCTTAAAAGATCTAGAACTCAGCTAGTTAAACTTCACTTTCCAATTTCATACGCCTCCCATCTTCTACAAATTAGTTTTAATGTTGATGTTATAATTACATTTGATACTCATCATCATTACATATAAATTTCTTTGATTGCACTCTTTTGCCACTCATACTCGTGTTCAGGAGCTTCTGCACCAACTTCCTATGAGTTCTTTTGCCCTTCAACTGAAGCACATTACTATCCTCAAAAGAAAGGTGGTACTTCTAAATATAGAAACCTAATTTAGATTCTGCTGTGACAACTAGGGGTCCATTTCTTTTTCATTACAATGATGAGGTATTTATTCCTGAAGTCCATTGATAATGTTACTTAGGTCATCATTTAGCTTGAAGGCAGACAAAAAGTTGCCAGTATGGGGGTTTCTTCTTTTATTAAAACTACTATTAGAGCCACTTAGTGCAAAGCATCCTTATTTCTGCTGACATAGACTCAAACCTGTGGATGTATTTTTCCTTAGCCCCTTTCTTTTCAGAACTAGTAATCTTACAGAGAAAGTCAGGTATAACTCAGTTATAGAGAAACCTAGAGAGAGGTTCAGAGGCTGAATAATGACTGAGAGAGAGAAATTAAGCATTTCTCTGCAGGTATGCCAGAATTATTTTGTCTTATGGGAAGGTAGTTCTAAAAGTAAAGTAACTGCTTCTTTCTCAAAAAGTTCTTAGCTTTTATAGTCATTCCAAAACATCGCACTTCTTTTTTTTTTTTTTTTTTTTCCTGTACCAGAACAGGTTTGGGGGCTGGGGCAGTGGTGGGGCACAGAAAAGGTTATGTTTTTTGCTTTTTATAGGCCAAATGGCTATGTGATTCACAGCTGGGATTTTTGACCAGAAATGGGGTCATTTATTTTATAGATTCTCCTGAAGTAATTCAATGTGCAGTGTTACAGCACTATGAAATTGGGGGGTGGAGGGAGGAAATGTCCTAGAGATTTAGTGCTTGCCCTATTGTCTAGCTCCATTTGTGAGTCCTGGTCTGAAATAGCTCTCATTCAGAGAAAAATAAAAACCTGTCAGTGAGAGTTATTCCTCTGTTCCCTCAGTACCTTATGTAAAGCTTGTTCTTGTTACTTTGGGGTTGAGGAAGAGAGTAAAGTTCTTAAAAACATTTTACAGGTATGAGACAAGAAAGACCAAAGGGAGGCTTTGTTTTTAAACTTCCATCCATTGCTTATGTTTTTAAGCACAACTTGAGGATATATTAAATAGGAGTAAACGCCCCCAAACTTTTGGATACTTCTAGATTTGAAGCTGTTATCTGATTTATTGGTAGTTTTATATCAGTTATGCCTGGCTAGTTGGGCCAAAAAAAGAGTAATTTAATTTAAATAGTAAATTGAAATACTGCTACAAAAAAATTGAACATGATAAGGAGAATTATTTAAAAAAATAATTACTATATTAAGTTGAAAGACAAAAACAAACGACCCATGTTCTCATCTTCACATATGTAGTGTCTTGCAAGTGGCAGAAGTACTCAGAAGTGACACAGGCCAGGAAAGACAGGAAGGTGTTGAGCAGAACAGTGCATGAGGAGAGTGCCTGGATGATTTCTGCTTCAACACTGTTGAGAGCAGGTGGTTCACAGAGAAATAAAATGCTTCTCCTTCTAGTCGATTTTGGGTGGGCGGGTCCCAGAAGGAAACCTATTTTGAATGATGGAGAGAAGGTAGTAAGGTAGAGGGAAGCTTAATCCTTCTTAGTACTGAAGCATTTTAGAGAGCAAAGCGTTTTTTCCCACATCAGTTGGCTGGTTGGTTTTGTGGCCCAGGTACGAAAGAAGCAGCAAGTTGTCTTTGTAAAAAACCAGAGGAATGTTGCCTGGGGTTTCTAGGTGTGTTTCCAGCCTCCAAGGGGGATGTGTGGTGGTAGTACACAGAGCTTTCTATTCTTGTTAGTCCATTGCCAGCTGTTTTGTGTGTTCATTCTTTCTCACCCTCCTGGTGGTTCTTTCCCTGCCCCCTTGTGCATTCTCCTCTGCTTTTGTCTCCCTTTTTCTTTAGTGGTGGGTGCCAGCAATGGGGAGCACTTCTTGTCTTGATCTCTGAGGCCACAACCCTCAGTAGTCAGGACCAGTGATTGTCAGGAAAGGAAACAGCACCTCGCTTGCACGCATTTCACAGTCAGACATCTGTGAATTCTTTTTCTTTTTTTTTTTTTGAGGCCAAATTTGGACAGACTTCCATGGGAATAACCAAAGCAGACATCTTTGGCACATCCAGTTTGTTATAAAGCACTGAGCTTATAGCAGAGGTCAGAAAGCCAGCACAGCACCCTCTCCCAAGGGGTTGGGAAGCAAATCTTGTTTCTTGAGGAGCAGTGACAAGTGTTTGATTTGAATGTAATTTATGGACAGCATTTGAACTTGAGTATGAGACTGGTTCCTGCTGCTACCCACAGCTGATCTAAATGAAGGGCTGAAATTCCTTTAGACAAAAGGTTTCAAAAGTCAAGCAGCTGATAAGTAGTTGCTGTGTAACTGGTGAGTATATCAAGGGAGTTTAGTGTGTGTCCTTTTTAAAGGCAAGGACTCGAAACAAAGGAGAGTTAATAATCAAGGGAACAGTGGAGGAAACCTGAAAAATGGCAGATTTAATAAAGATGACTAAATATAGTATGCATGAAATTACTAATACAGTGCAAAAGTGAAGAGGAAAAAAGCCAGAAAAGCAGGGAGGCTCAAGATGCAATTGGCAATGAGGCTGGAACTTAAACCAGATCCAAGAATTAAGGGAAGGCTAAGGAATTGCAGATTTCTTGGTGGGACTTTTGATGTTGCTGAACGGGAAGATAAGGAGGAATGAGAAAGCTGAGAAAGATCCTGAAGGGATTTGAGTAGGAGTGGGAAGGAAAGACTCCATCATTAGTCTTCATGATAGGGTAAACGACAGTAAATTTTCTCCCGTGGTGGATTACAGATGTGTATACCATCCCAGAGAAGGCAGAGTAGAGGCTCTGACAATCCTAAATGGGACTATGGTCCCTGGTGGAGAGACCACTGAGGAGATGACTCTTACAGAGAGGCTCTAACCCCAAGTACCTAGAAAAACTGCCTAAAAACTGCCTTTGGATCAGGCGGCTAGTGCAGTGGCTGGGAACTTCAGTGTAAGGAAAAGCTTTGACCAAAAATGAAACCTCCATTCAGACCGCAGTTTTTAGGAGAGAGCTGTTGGGTAAATGTTTCCTTCTTGGCATATGGAAAAGTGACAGTGGGTAGAAGACTGGTACCAGATGAGAAGGAAAAGAGCTCCAAGATTTAGGAAAATGATAGTCAGGCGTTGCAGCTAGGGTAATATTTCCACTGGATAATGGAATGTGATTACTAACAAATAACTGAAATGTTGAGAGCCTGGACAACAGAATGGAGAAATCTGAGCTTCTCATAGAGGTCAGGATATAAAGCATCCAAGTATCAGAGGGGTGGTATAATGCTCTTACTAACTGGACTAGAGGTGTTTAAAAGGCTTTGTGCTGTTCAGAAATAACTGAACAAAAGGAAAAGTTGTGCAGTAGTAATTATACAGTGGACTAGAAAAAATGCTTTGGTGTATAAAGGTCGGACTGAAATCAGTTTGGCTGAAAATCTCTTTGGAAAAAGATGACAGAAGGAGCAAAGAATCTGTGTTAGCCTCAGGGTTAGACTCGAATGGGGTAGGGATCTTTGTAGTGTTGTTAGATAAATACTGCCTTGTTATCAGGTGGTTTACTTTCCCAGGTAGAGATAAGAGAAGAAGTGATAGGGCCAAGAGGATCCTGGATTTGATTGCTGGCAAGTTTCTTCCTGAAACTAGTCACTGAACCAACAGGAAAACAATGTTACTTTAGCCTTCACTTTGAAAAGCAATGAGGATATTCCAGAAAATAATTTTGGATGGAGGATTCAGCTTCACTTTATGCTTTATCATCTACTAAAAGAGCTGGCTTCCCTCTCTGTGCCCCAGTCTAGCTGATCCGAGCAGTCACGCAGCCAAGGCGTGAGTTACATCAGCAAGGTGACTCCAGTGGGAGTGAGTCAGTCGGATGGGGCTGAGCTCGGCTGGATCAGGCTGCCAGAGAGCTGCAGCCACTGCTTGGGGCTGCCGAGGCACTCAGGCATTCCCAGTCATGGCAGCTTACACTTCAGCAGATGAAGTGGAACGTAAAATTGCACCCTTAGTAATCACGGGTTGATTCAGTTTGAAATATGTGAAAAAAACATAGAGAAGTTGGTTTGGAAAGCTAGGTTTTGAACCTTAGGGGCAAATTTAAATAAGCAAAACTTGTCACAGGTGTAAGGAGCCTCAGGACTCAATTTCTGGAAGTTACAGATATGTAAAGCTTGCCTGGAAACTGAATTCTCAGTAAAGAGTTATCCTGGTCTGCAGTTCAAAATGGATGAATAGTCAGCCTGAGACTATATAGTAAAACTAATGCAGGAGTCCTGCAAGCAATGTGGGGGGGGAAAGGTAGAGGGAGGGAGGAGGGTAGGACAACTTAATTCAGGTTTGTTTCTAAAAATTAAACTTGATCTTGCAGAATATGTGAAAGGAAATAAAAATAAGGTTTTGTATGGTGAGAAGGATAGAGAATAAGAGTAATGCAGAACTAAAATATTAAATATTTTTGTCTTAATTTTCAGTAAGGATAATGATAAATAGAGGAAAATACTAGATGTATGAGAATAAGAGAATGGAAATTACTACAACCAGAGGGAACTTAAGGATCGTAAAATACTCAGAGACTGAGAGAAATTTCCATCTCACAATTAGGAAAAAATTAGTGCTGATTGTAACTATTTTAGCTAATTTTTCCTTCAGGGTGATTCCAATCATTGGAGAAAGCAGTGCCAACGTGAAGAGGGGGAAAGGAAGGATTAGGCAAGCAATTAAAAGCCTGTCAGTCTGTCCTCACAATATATAAAACTTCGGAAGGCATTGCCAGGTGTGGGTGAGGGGCAGTCAAAGATTTAGGAGATTAAAGAAAATAAAGTAAACTACAATATACCTACTTCAGAGAATGAATTTCACTGACCCTATACTTGTCTTTGGGGAGAATTAATCTTCTAGACAAGGAAGGCCATTCTATGGCATTCAGGTCAGGCATGATCTGCCAGAACCATTCCCAAGGTCTGCAGGTAAATCTTCTGTCAGTGGGAATATGCAGGCTGGGATTAGTGCAGGCAGGGAAAGCTGCTACCTCCCATCTCTCAAGAGTGCCAGAGTACTGCTGCCAGGGAGCAAGGTCTGGGGACTCTTTTTGCATTGCAGCCCCCCCAGGATCAATGGTTTGTTGCTGTTGAGAGAAGCCATGAAGTAGGTGATGCTGGGCAGAGAGGTACATGGCATAATGCCAGGTGTATGGCATAATAAAAGCAGACTTAAATGTATTTTCAATTTGGGTATGTGTTTCTAAATGCTGTTTTATTTGGGAGGGGTAAGTGACTCTGCAGATACTCTGGAATTGTAAGGCGGAAAAAGACCCTGAGATCATCTAATCTAAATTAAGGCCGTTAAAACTTGTTGTGTCTGCTGTAGAGATTAAGAAATTATTCCTTGCAGCATCCTGTTTTCATAGCTGGAGACACACCCAGCTGTTTTCCCCTCCCAGTCTCTTCAGTCTGTATTAATCTATGGTATTTTCCAAAACTGTGCTCATTTTATTGTACATACCTATCTTGAAGAGCAATATCCAGAACTCTGCTCACTTTATAGTACTATAACTGAGGCTTTATGAATGCTGAACACAGGTTGTACAAACATTCATATATCCCAGTATTGTGTTTATATTTTTACAGCATGATACTGTTAGCTCAGTCCATAAATTGAACCTAACCTCTCTTTTTCTATGGAATTCCTCCTCAGCCACTCAGTATTTTTGCTGTTGACTTCTGCCTACGTGCAGTGTTTTGCATATTATCTTTCTTCTCAGACCACTTGTCCAGTTTGCCTTTTTGTCCTCTAATATAATTTGCAGTCCCATCAAGCTGGTTGGTTGTCAATTTAATAAATGTAGTCTCTGTTCCATGATCTGGGTCACTAATAAAAATAGTGAGTAAGACCAGACCCAGTGTAGGTGACTTTGGGAACTGCATTCTACATACATATTTTGGCAGATAGTTAGCGGTGATTTCTGAATGTTTGGGGGATTTTTTTTTGGTTTATTCCTTCTTTTTTCTTGATATGCATCTACATTAGCTTCGTTTGGGTCTAACGTGTTTAGCTTGCACGCAGGAATATCATAAGAGGCAGAGTGTCAGGACATAGATCTGCTTCTCAAGCCTGCTCTTCTGTTTGGCAAGGAAATTTGCTTTGACATTATGTATTATTTTTGATTTAATGCTGCCTTTTACTCATAGTCTTGTATTCTTTAAAGTCTACAAATAGACTGGTTATAGCTACTGTGTGTTTCCTCCCTCTACCTTTAATCCTGGTCTACTCCTACCATGAAATGCTATATCATGAATCCATGTGAGTAAAAACTTTGGTTGGCTTTGTTGTGAGGCAAGAAAATGTAAGTAATATCATTCATGTAGACTTCTGTAATGCATTCCACAGTATGTCAAGTAATGAACAATCAGAGGAAGGCTGGGATTAGTAGAGTGAACAGTAAATTAGGTAGGAATGAGTTTATAAGATGTTGGCTATGTGGTGTTGAAATAGGTGGAGCGTTGTAGTGGTGAAATAGTTCTGTCTGCCAATAGCTGTTAGCACGTTTTGGGAATGACTTGCTTCGTGTTTTCACTAAAATGTTTGGACTAATTGGTTAAATTTGGTTAAATCAGTACATGGTGCAGAATAGGAGAAGCCCTTAACACAGAGGATGAGGGGCTTTTATGCAACTAAAATTGAATATCCTTGAGAAACAAAGTAATAAAAATGGAACAAAACGTCACTGCATAAAACAGAAAGTGGTGGATTTAGGAGCAGATGGCAAATGTAGACGAGAGCTTATCCAGCGGAAGCACTGGCAAGGAGAAGGTTTGAGCCTTCTGGCCAGTCAGAGGAGGACTGTGAACCTGCTGTGTTCCTGAGCTGATGGCAGGTGTGACTCTGGGATGTGTGAGAGCAGAGGCATGCTTGTGTCCCCCTAGAGCTGCCCCTGAGAGCCCTTTTCCACTAACAGACATAATTCTGCTCAGCCATGCTGGAGAAAGGTAATTTGAAGCCAAACAGGATACAGAGCAGGAGGATGAGGATAACCAGAGCATAGAATGCAATCTAACATGAGAGACTGACTACATGGAAGTAGAAAATGTAGGTTAGTAACACTGCCATGTCTGTTAGTATGGGAGGAATGAGGGAATGTAATCACTGCTATAAATAGATCTTGGGGATAAATACTGTCTGATACACTATACAAATAGATCCAGAAGATCCCAAATTCTCAATACAGACCTGAGACATAACTTGGAAAAAAATGCAGAAGAATACATTGCTTCTTTCTAAAATACCAGTAAGTTTGAACTTAGAAAAGCATTTCACATTTAGTAGGAAATTTCTAAGTGAGACGTGTTTGTGTGACCTTTCAGAGACCCTAGAGAAAGGAGATGAACAAGATCTGGATCATTTTGATTTTATCTTTAAACTCACAGCTGTCACAGTTTGAAGATGAGTGAATTTATAAAAAGCGGAAAACTTGTTATCTCGGAGAGAAATACTTTGAACACCATCTGTCCTGTGTTTTCCTGAATGGAAAAAAAAGTGTTTGTCCATCAAGGTTGCTACTGGACAAGCATGTAGGGCAGATGTGAGAATCTAAAAATAGCATTGGGCGGGGGGGGGGGAGAATCCATTATGATATCTAGGTTATTTTCTAATTTGTTTACTAGATAGACTGATGGTGTTTCAACATTATTTCAGCCTTATCCTGATGCTGGGATATATTGACTAAAACCCCGTCTGTTCCATCAGACTTTTTATTATCAAATGTAAACTTTTAACCTCACCTTCTTAGTGGCTTATGCCTATAAGGGTATTTTATTTGAGAAGTTCTCCAAAGCCTTTAATGCTGTAGATTCAGGAATCAAACCAGTGTACTAGCAACTGTATCTGTGTAGGAGGTCTGACAGAGTTACAGTATGATTATAAAATAATCATAGCAGGAGAAAATACTGCTCAAGTAGGTTAAAATACATTTCTATGTAGTTTGACACTTGATTGTTTCTCTCCCTGCCTACATGACACACACAGGTGAGGTGAACAGTCTGGTATTTTTATTTGAGGAGTATATATTAGCATGTTGTCTCAGTAAGAGGGAGCTTTTTATGAAGATAATTAAAACACAATGCATCACTGTTGCTTAATATTTAAGTCATAGTGTTTGGAAATATGAAAATACTGCTTTTAAGATACCCTTATGGGTAAAGTGTTTAGATGTTTAGAATATAAAAAGGATGTATTGCAAAACACAGACCAGTGCTCCAGTACTCCAAACAAGCTGGGACTAAGAGCACAGAGGCGCTGAGTCCAAAATGAGTAATCCCCTCTCTTGTGAATGGCCTTTCCCTATTACGGGAATCCATAGATAGCCAGGTAGAAAGCCTGAAGAACTGGCAAATGGGGTTCCTGCTTTCCTGGAGACAGTGGAAGTAGAAAAGGAGGAAGGAGTAGAAGCTGCAGCCTTCTAACTATTCACCAACACCCCTGGACCACCCTCTTCCCCCCCAGTTCAGAGTATGTTGCAGATTGAATGTGTTTATTCTACAGCTCTCACTGTGCCTGACAAACACTGCTGTCAGTAAAAGGGAGTAGATGTAAACTTGGAGGAGTGGCCCTGAAGAGTCTTTTGCTTCTCAGAAACTGAATCCAGATTTATGTACAACTTTATTCACATGATAACATGAAGTAGGTACTTCCCTCTTTCAGCTTCTATGATACGTGTTCTTTTAAAGTACTGCTCTCTGTTCTTAATATTTTTTCAGGATTTTTCTACTTCACCTTCTGTATTTTTGAAGCTTTTGTTATTGCAGATAGCTTCAAACAGGAGCTCCTCTTTAACGTATCCAGCTCTGTTTCAAGAGCCAGTTCCACTCCCCGTAGAGACTGAACTGAGTTGTCCCAGCCTACTATTCAAGTGACCATTTTATAACGTGGTGTCAAAAATACATTGCAAGCCCTGGGTGTGGCGTCAGGCATATAGGGAGCATTTGATGTTACAAGAGTCATGGGGCTGTGGAAATGGAAAATCCCAGCAGGGGTGCATGCTCACCACTGCTGTAAGAGAGGAAGTGATGCCTGGAGTGAGGCTCCCTCAGAACCACACCCCGATTTGCCTCCGATGGAGCCAGTGGCTTGTTTCCAGGAGGCATCCCTGGACCAAAGGGCCTGCCAGCAGCCTGAGCAATCCAGGAGTCTCAGCCTCAGTGGGAAGTGGAGCTTTCTGTGGTGAGGACGCTCCCGAGTTGTTTTGGTGAAGAGCAAGTAGAAAAATGCAAAATAAAATACAGTCCATTTAAAAGACAGGAAGATGACTAAGCTGGTGAATAAGATGCTCTAGACAAAGGACAGGGAGTGGTAGGGCAAAGGAACTGAAAAAACAGAATTGGGAAAAAAACAGTGCTCTGGAAATCCAAGTTAACAAATATGTAGGGGGTGAGATGAATAAAGGTGAGGCAGGTATTTAAGTTCTGGGGAATAAGAACAGAAAGGGACCTTATGAAAGCTAGATCTGGGTGACTCTCAGGAAGTGAGATGAGCTTTTGAGAGGCAGTTGGGAATGCAGTCTGAGAGGGACAGGAAATAGTAGGAGGGTGAAAGGTGGAGTCCTGTTCTGTAATGGACTTCAGTTAGTGGGAAGGATGAGAGGGACACGACAGTGCCGGATGCTGAATCAGAAGAGCAGAAATTCAGTGGATGTTAAGAAGCCTGAAGCTGATGTTCTCAATCAGGTTGTTTTTCTGGAGCTGAGGCTGGAAGGAGGCCGGGTAAATGAATGTTACATCCAGTAAGTTATAGGGTAAAAGGATGCAAGAACATTGTGAATGTTGCTGATAGGGTTGGAAGAAGAAAGTAAAGCCAAGAAATGAGTTGGACGGAGTTTGGCATCACTGTGATGGAAGCAAGAAGGCTGAAAAAGCATGAATACTGCAAAACATGGATGGCACCCAAGTTAAAAAGGGTTTGATGAATATTGCAGACGGAGTGTGGGTAAGAACATTGTGAACTTGAAGCTGTTGTGCTTTATGAACTCGAAGCTTGCTTTGTAGAAGACAGAATCTGGTCCCAAGGTTAATGAATGTTGTGGCACATTACCACAATACTTGAAAACTCACATGAAAGTCCAGGATTTCCTTGTCCAATGAGTTGTACAACAAGCACAGAATGTAAAGGGTTCCTTTCTGCAAAGAGTTAAAATTTGAGAGTGAGTCAAGGGCAGATGACACACAGAGACAGGAGGTGGGGAATAGAAGGCATTGCTGATGAGGGAAGATGAGGCTTCCATAAAGCAGTGACCAACCTATTGTCAAGGTTTCAGAGGTCAATACAGCAAGCAGAGTTTTAAGGAGAAAATGGAAAAATGTCAGTGAATCAGCTTTGCTAGTGTTGCCAGTAAATTGTTCCTGAGATTGGTAAACGAGTGATACCAGGATTGGAAGATGCTGTGTCTGAAAGTGCAGTGTGATGTGGTGGGGCTGCTGGGGGAGGGAGTACAAGGAGTGGAGACTGGGCTGTGGGTGTTTGTGACACAATTTTGCATGCTCTGAACACGTGTGCATTTATTAAGGCCAGAATGAAATGCAGAATGAATATAGGGTGGTGCTCTGAGCTATGGGGATGGGTAGAAAAATGCATTTTATAAGGTTTGTTAGAAAGACCTGCATGCAGAAGTGAGAGAGAGCAGGTCACACATAAGGTGAAATTGATGTTACTCGACTTGAACAGTGGCAAGAGTCCCAGCATTTTTGCTCAATTAATGAGGGAAGGGGGCTTAGGAAAACACAAGTCTGTTAGAGTGATGTTGGGCTTAAAATGAGACATCCACAAAGGGATGCCTGAGATGGCTCAATATTTTGTATTTGAACATAAATCTGGAGTTAGAGCACTCTCCAGCAAATAAGAAAACTCATACAATGCTATTGACTACAATGATAATGATTTTTTTTTTAAGGCAGTGCATCTGGTTTTTCTTTTACCACAATTACTGGTCTCCTGTTGCAGCAGGGACACTGATTCAGCCACAGAAATAGCACCAGATCACTAACAGAGCTTATTCCCAGAGCTGCGTTTACAGTACTGGTATGATGAAGTCGATGGGGATGAAGTAATGGGGAAAATTGCACAGTCATGTTGATGCATGCAGCATTAAACCCCATGATGCCTGCCTAGGGAAGGGCAAAATTGGTTTTTAAAGTTGACCGAAAACATTGCAAAGATAGAAACCATATTTTAAATCGGATTAATTTGAAAAATACTGTAAAATCAGTTAGCACGGATATGGAGTGTATTAATTGCACTGTTGCATGTGTTCCTTCATGTACACTCTTGTCCTCAGCTTCTGAGTTTTGAAAAATTACTAAAGATAGCCTGGTGAAGTTTTTGCATGTCTGATTTGCCCACCTCAATAATCAAAAAAAGGAGAGCTAAATGAAGAATTTGCCAAATGAACTGGCACTTGAATGCCAGTTACTGCATTTCACATGCTGCAGTTCCAGTTGTAATGATTGTTTCACACACATTAATTTCTCCTTTGGACTTTGGCTTCTGCACTTAAGTACAGGGTCTGAACTCGACGGGCTGCACAAATGCACAGTGAGAAAGTTAACTTCTCCACTACCATGAGGCTGACCGTAGCTCTGCCCTTACACTGCATTATTTCTGCAGGAAATATCTGCAGGACTAGCACTATGAAACTGTTCTGCTTGCTAAGCAAATGTGGGGCAGCACAGACAGGAAGAAGATAAGTAGGAAAAAAAAAAAGCTAATTTAAATGATGAAGACCGATTTAACTAACCTTCATTTGTTTGAAACTTTAAATATTTACTCATTTGCAATATTTGCATGCGCTCTTCCCTGGCCAGCAGCACTGCGCACGTGGGTTCCTGCGGCGCGGTGTGAGGGAGGAGCCCGGTTTGCAGTTCCAGGGGTTCGCTGCCTGCAAGAACCCGAAGGGGTCCCAGCAGAGGGTCCGGTCCGTGCGTGCGGCCGCTGCCCCGGTGCCGGTGCGGCGTTCCCGGTGGCCGGCTCGCAGCGGGGCGGTGGCACAGGGCCCGGCCGCTGGCTGCCGGCCAGCCCGCAAGTGCAGGGGCTGCAGCTGCCGCCGGGCCCTGCCCGCTCGGCCCGCGCCGCTCCGCTGAAAAACCCGCCAGCCTTCTCAAGGGGAAAATAGCAGGGGAGAAAAAAAGAGCAGCCCTTGCACGACTGTGCCAGCACAACCCGGCGTGCCTTCCGCCTCAAAGCAAACAAAAAACAAACTGAAAACCCCCGGCGGAGGAAGGCAAAACCATTCACCACCTGGAATTTTTCATGCAGTCACTAAAAATACAAAACCTGCAGTGTTGCTATCCTCACATGCGTGGCCTGAGCCTGGGCTGTGCTGCAGCACACCGGGGAAGTTACAACTGCGATTTTAGGAAGGGAATGTTTGCGTTTTTCCGTTGATTTTCATGATTATCTGTAGTTCTAGCGATTATCTGCAAAATAGGGCACGCTGTGTTACCAGTAATACATGTATCCTGTGGCAGTGAGCCAAGACAGTAATTGAAGGTCAGGGATTGTTTGTCGAGTGCAGTTCAGTGTGCTGCCTGATTCCATAGGGGACTGGCAGTGCCAAAGAACAAAGGCAGCTCTGTTCTGCAAGCCTATAGTATGGCTTGTTTGACAGAGTTCAGGCCCAATTGTGAGAAGACGCAAACAGTAGTGGAAAACAGTGCTAAAATAATGTGACTACTAAATAAGCTTTTCTGAAGTGTAGTATTTTGCAAATGTTAAAACCAGGCTTGGATAGACACTAATTTTTAAAATTCTTATTTTAAAATCGGTTAGTGCCTTCACAAGGCAAATCTGTGTTTTGTTAAGAACATACAGATATATATTGTGGTAAATTTTGTAAGTCGTAATGATGTAAACATCACTTTATGTTGCTTTAGTGCACTTAACATTAACAATTGTACCAGTAGCAACTTTCTTGGTTTTTTTAATACTTCCAAAAGGTGTTTTACCACTTAGTGGATTTTTTCTGAGGATGTCTTTAAGTGAAACCCTTGGAAATAGAGTTGCTGAGTTAGTATTCCATGCGTAGCTGGTGCAACTGGAGATTTTTTAGCAAAATCCCTCTGTGGTAATGAATTGGTGGTGCTGGGCTGGGTATTAATATTCTTTGTTAGTAAGTCGCAGTCTATTAATAAAGCTTTGTCCAAACGGGCAAACTTGCCTGTCCTCCAGACAGTCTTGTGATTTGTATTTTAATAGTGTCTGTCTTGGATATTATTAAGGATTGCCTGCTTTGACAGTTGCACTACATACCACACAGCTATCAGAGCACCATTAGTTCAAGAGTAGCACGAAGTATGTTGTGCTCTGTAATAGGCATTATTCATTTGTTTGCCCTTCCTGAAATAGCTTTTAAGTGTCTGGGCTCTTAAGAGAAATGGTAAAACAAAACCTGAAACTGTATGAGAAAGGTGGGAATCTGGTGGTAGAAGTAGTGTGTCTTTGGGATGCTCAGTACTTACTGGAAGTAATCTAAAATGTGCTTTAAAAGTTAACTTGAAGATCACACAAGAACAGAATTAACTTTGGAAAAAATACTTTCTTTATTGATTACTTCGCAAAGTCTGAGTTCCAAGATATTTTCTTGTGTCAGCTATTACTGATAGGTGAAGTTTTATTTTTTAGAGGTGATGAGGCCTCTGAAGGACCAGGTCTGTAAAAGACTGTCTTGCTCACTTGAGAAGAGGCCCTATTGCTGTTGGGTGGCAGAGACCAAGGCACACCTCTGCTCCAAAGGGGAACAGCAGTACGAACTGCAACCCCAAACCTGGAATAAGGTTGCATTTCAGTCTTTGCTATTGCATGACCTCTCTCAGTACGGGTGAAAGTGATTGAGGTTATTCCCCCCTGTCCAGTGAGAGGTGGGCTGTGGAGAATAAAGAAGTGAAAGGAAATCAGGTCAGAATGGTGTCACTAAGATGTTGAATTTGTCCTCTGGAGATAAGGGAGTGTAGCCCCACCATGGCATGGCTGGGGGCAGGTGTGTTTTGGGAGAACCAAGGAGGTTAGTGAGCCGTGTTCTGCTGGTGGCAGAAGGCAGCCCTTCTGTGGCGAGCCCTGAGGGTATCCCTGAGTGGCTCTGGTGAGGGGCTGTGGCAGGGGGAAACCAGAGGAGCAACTGTCCAGCCTGGCTGGTCAGGAATAGATGGAGGCTGCTCAAGGCACTGCTGCCTCCCCTCAGCCTTGCTGCCATATAAGGCTGCTCAGCTGCCTTGAGCCAGCCAGGATGGAAGACCACTTAAAAAGGAAAATCAATACAATAAACTGCCTCTGCTAGTGTCCCTTCCAAGCAAAATCCAGGAGTCTTGCAGTTACATGGTTTGAGCACAGGCCAGGTAGTGACAAAGCCCACGTACAGGTAGCCTGGTTCCTGCCCTTGCTTGTGTGTGTGCAGTGTTTGCTGGAGAAAAGCCTGTGGTGGGTAGAGAGCCCTCCAGTTCAGACTTAATGTTTAGCTGTACCCAACTATTTTATTTCAGAGCTTAGTATCTTACAGCATTCCAGTACACCTTTAAGCTTACATCATTTGGAATAATTCAAGATGAGAACAGAGATGTTGTCATGCATTGATTTCCCATTATTCTCATACTTTCTTGGCAAATGATACGCTTTGTGTTTTTTCCATGAAGTGAAAAATGTACAGCTGTTTATGTTTAAGGAGTTTAGGGAAAATAAATGTCTCTATCACAACCTCCCTTGTGATTATTTTTTTTTCCTTCTTACTGTCCACGTTTGTGTATGTGAGCTAATCTCCAGGAGTCTATTACAGGTGGTTTTGCTAAATTTCTCTTTGGAAACCATTTTCTCATTACGAGGTGTCCCCTGAACTTTTTTCCCCTGGACTATTCAGTTAAAGTTTCCATGTGAGCTGTTAACAACTAGTTAGTGATACTAACTTGTGTTGGAAAGTGGGAAAACACGTTTAATTTTTTGGGGGAGGATGCTGGCGGTCATCAGGGACAAAATAGGTTGTATGGTAAAAATGAGGAAATTGTGCCCGAGAACGTTTTCCGTGAGTTCCCGGTTTGTGAGTCCCCGCTGCGCTCTGTGTGCTCTCGGTGAAGGCTTTGGGCTGCGCAGCCCCGGCTCTGGCGGCGCAGGGGGCGCGGAGCCGCCCACTGCCCTCTGCTCGGGCTGCTCCTGGACCCAAACCAGGCACTGAGCTCATGCCTGACCCGCCCTTCCTTTTCATTACTTTTTTTTTCCCCCCTCGGTTGAATGCGGACGAGCTGCAGCCCTCGCTTGCTGACTTTCCAGAGCCCACCCGCGGGAGGGATAGGGAAGAGCTTTCCAAGGCCGGGCTCCGCGCCGCGGAGGCTTCGCGGGGGGAGGAAGCACTGAGACCATAACCGAGGTTTGAGGTTGTGGCGCGAGGGGCGGCACCGGGCGGCTCTCGGCCCCCGGGTGCCCCGGCCGCGCTCCCGAGCCGCCGCCACACGTGTCCCGCGA
>VZRO01002004.1:485710-541410 GCA_013397915.1 Daphoenositta chrysoptera
TTTTTTCTGGAAGACAAGCCCAGTTGCTTTAGTGTTTCTAAATGGTACAGTCTGCCTGTCTACCTCTGTGCTGAAGGTTGCAGATGTAAAGATAGGACGATGAGAAATCCCCCGTGGGAGGTGTTGCATGCACAGTGATAGGCACCTGTACTTTGCTCTTTTTCTAAATGTGTGTGGCACGTCTGAATGCTGGCAGGTCAAATGTCTAACACGCCTTAAAGATTGTTGAAATAATAAACTTGATCAC
The DNA here is from genome assembly GCA_013397915.1 of Daphoenositta chrysoptera. Lineage (NCBI taxonomy): Eukaryota > Metazoa > Chordata > Aves > Passeriformes > Daphoenositta > Daphoenositta chrysoptera. The sequence goes on from VZRO01002004.1 coordinate 485,958, forward strand.
TAATCATGAAGTAGGTACATCATATACAGGACCTAATATACACTTATCTTGATCTATTACAAATTCAAGTCATTTATGCCATTAAGAAAGACTTGAGTGAAGGGCCACGGGCAACTCCACTGCTCTGCTTTTCTGTTCATTATGGGCAGGCTTTGGATATTTCAGACCTGGATGCCTTTGGGTTCCATAACTTGTTTGCTTGTAAGAGCAAATAAGCAGAGCTTGTGTAGTAATGACATGTGCACATAAAAAATTCTTTAAACATCTTGAAACAGGGATAAAATAGTATTTTTCTGTCTGTATTTTAAGCACCCCATAATTACATGTGCACTCATCTTTCAGACTTCTCTTACTTCAAGCTTCAGGCTTAAAAATAGCTGCTGCAGCTTAAAATTGCTTTTCCCATAACCTTGTACCTCCACTGACCAGGCAGGCAGGAGCTTTTGGGGTTGGTCCCACCCTTTGAGGTTGCCAGGAGCAGCTCGGAACTCCGGGTGCTGGCCAGCTGGCGGCGGTGGCCGTCATGTGCTCCCCTCCTGCTTTCGGTTCCTCCACGGGCAAGCCAGGCACTCACAGCTTTCTGCATCTTTTAACTCCTCTCAGCGTTGTGCTGAAGAACTGTCTCGGTTCTTTCCCATGTCTCTGGACCACCCATAAGGAGTCCAGCTGGCTTCTCTGGCAGCCTCGTAAAGAGCGATGGTCTAAACAGCTTGTTACCGACACATCTATGTTTAAGCGTGGGGCTCCAACATGCGGGGAAGCAAAAGGCTGGTCCAGCTAGAAGTGGGTCAGATGACTCATCCCAGTCCTCACTCCCAGTAACACGTGCAGGGCAGAAGAGTTTTCATCGGAGTGCTCACAAAAGGAGAGGAAGGAGGGAGGAGGGATTGCCACCCTCCATTTGTAGAGTCAGAGGGAGATGTGCATTATCTGCCCTAAAGCCTGTGTTTGTGCTTCTCTTTGAAAAAGAGCTTCTGGTTTGAGAACTTGCTGTGTTTTCTCAGAAGAGGTGGAATAAAATGGCAGCTTTCTCTTTTACTTTGATCTATTAAGAAGTAAGGGCTTCAAGTCCCTTTTTTTGTCTCTCTCTGCAAGGTTTGACGCAGGAGTGGAGTTCTTGAGATCTGACAAGCCTTAGGGAAGTGAGCAGTGTGGAGGGGAGGCCATCAGTCAGCAGGAAGGTGACGTGGCTGCCACAAATAGTGTGGCTCCTCCAGGTGGGAGGAAGTTCAGGTGGAACTGCTGAACCTGTGGGAAGGTACACAAGGAGGAAGTGGGGAAAGAGTTGTGAGGTCCTTTGGATAAACTGAGATTACTACAATGCAGATGACTCTCAAGTCCATAAGAAAACAGTTTTCCTTCCAATGTCATAGAGAAACTTATTCTTCCTACAATTTCTGAAAAACCACAGTCATTTCAATGATTTGATTTCATTAATCCTACTCTACGAGATAGTATTGAAGTAAGTGATTTTAAAGTTTGGATTTCAGAACGGAAGAGATGGAACAAAACCTGCTTCTTCTTTGAAGGTGAATGTCAAATCCTTTCACTGAAGTATTTTGGTACTTCTGAGAAGCCATGCTTGGGATTACTGAGTTTGAAAATCTATCTAGTGTTTCTGGGTAAAGAATTTCCTGTGTTTGATCACAAGTGATTACTTCTTCACCAGTAAAAATCTGTGGAAAATATTGTTCCATAGTAAGTGAAGGGAGCTTTATCCTTGGTTCTGTGTCCTTAAAATTTTTAATTGATTTATTAATAATAAAAGTTAAAAGTAATTTTCTTATGTGGTGGTCTTGACCAACACTGCTTCTGTAATCTAGACTTAAAGTCAGCTCCTAGAGAAGTCTTGTTTCACATTATAACCAGGTGCTGCTTTGCCCCTGTGTTCTTGGTTTCCCAGGTTGCTATTTGTTGGGATTGGGAATCCTTGGTGCTTAAGGGATCTCAAAAGTGTGAATGTGAGTAAACTCTGCAGTGTTGCATGGGAGTTTGCACCCAGAGCAGGAAGAGAGTAGGCATTCCTGCATTTCAGGTAGGGGGAAACTCGAGTTTCATGGAAATGTGTTCTTAACCAAATTAAGCCTTATCTTGACATGATAAACACAATAGCTCATTTGGTGAAGTGCTCATGGGTCTGTTTGCTTTCGTTCCTCCCTTGGATACAATGTCCCTTTGTTCTGGCTGTCACTGTAAGACCTTTTTCTTACAGAATGTGTTTTTTGAAATTACACTAATAGAAGTAATGATTTGTAGTCTGGGGTTACTGCTTCATGGGAACTGCTCCACAGCCTTCAGCAAGCTACAGTTTGTAGAGGTTGAGTGCTATAGCAGTTCCAGGTGTGCATATCTAATTCTTTTTCCAGGCCAGACATCTGGGGAGAAACTCAAGTAATTTTATACCAACTTGAATTTTTAAAATTAATACCAAGTATGAATCTTGCTATTTTGTTAGACATTGGAATAACTTTACTTAGGGCTTGTAGAGGGCTTGATGTACAGAGCATTATTTATTTCTAACTATATACTAATAACTACCGTCACAAAGTTTTTTTACTACTATTGTTTGTAAATACTGACACCTCCCTTCAATCTAGCAAACATTTCCTGTCTTTTGATTGGAATTAAAATTACCTATTCCCATTCTTCCCCAGTAACCTCCTCTACTTGAGTGTATCTGCCAGTATTGTTTGGAGTAGTATTTTAGTGTTTTTGCTGAGCAAGTGAGTTTGAATTGTAGTAATTTCTGTGCATCTCACTAATGATTACATTTTTTGTGATTTTAGCTGTGAATTTTAAACATGCAGTTTAGAAATTACATTTCAACCATAGAGGCAGGGGGTTTACCCTGTTTGAATGTTTTTTTCCCTTTCACTGTCTTCTTGTCATCACATCACACCATTTTGGTATACAACAGATAAAATCAGGTTAAAGCAGGTTTCAGAGTGCATAAGACTTGGTGGCTAAATTACGGTGCTTGACAGGCTTGAGCTTTTTTCTTCTTTTTTTTTCTTCCCCAAGTGATGTAGTTCAGTCTTGAATTATGTCTTCAATAGGAATTTCTGCATGCTAGGAGATTTATCTATGGAAAAATATTGTGAAATAGAAGAGCATTGTATCAATTTTAAACACTGAATGACTTTCCTAAGTTTACCCCAGGGAACTTATTGCAGCAATAACTGAAATGTCCCTGTTTTCTGATTAGCAATTTAATCTTTCCTCTTTGCAAGACCATTATTCATCAGTTCTATAAAAGGCACATCCCCTGCTTTCTCCAGAGTTGCAGAGAGCTGTAGTGTTAATCCAGCTATGATATATGTCCCAGCTGGTGAGATCTCTGTTATTTATAGGGAAAATTCCTAAAATGGCTCCAGCAGGTCGTAACAGCTCTCTGCGGGGAAAAAAAGGCAGTTCTGCCTTAAATCCTATTAGAAATTAACTTTGAAAAGTTCTCTGCAAATACAGTGGTACTTTTAAAATGTGAGAAAAATGGGTTTTATTTTGATCTACTTTCATGATACCAGCATGTGGGCCAACACGTATGTATTTGTATTCTAAGAAACACATCATCAAATAAATCCCTGAAAGCCACTTGAAAATAAAACATTAATGTAATCGTAATTCAGCGGACTAAAAGAAGCTGGGTTTCAAGAACATTTGGATGGTATCTGATGTATTCATTCTGCCTTAAAAAAAAAAAAAGTTGAAATGTTTTTGTTTGTAAGGATTTGTTTTCTGCCCATAATCCTCATGAGTTACAGAGAAAAGGAGCTGGAAAGTTGAATGTTTCCAGAGTTCCTATTTGGTAAATAGGATTGAGGATATCTGCAGAAGGTGCTAGGCAGCTGTTTGATTACTGTAGGTAATCTAAGCTGGTGGTAGTTCAAATTCCAGAGCAGGGAGTCATTCACAGGAGTGATACACTGATGGGTATCTCTAGGAGGTGGTGTTGGTTCTAGGATCTGTCATCAGACCGACACGTATTGGACAGTGTTCTGCAGTTCTCTTGTGCAGAACGGAATTGAGAGGCCTTTGCTATTCAATACTACAGTGAGCTCTCAGTTAGCAGCAGTCTCATCGAGGAACAGTGAATTGCTGAGGAATGCAACTGGTGAGAGGTTTGCTGGAGCTGACTACCATGAGCTAAGAGATGACCGGTCGGTCATTTTCTGTGGTGGTGGTGGTACACAGCCTGTCATCTGCCCCAGGTAACCTCTGCTGTCCCTCATGCCAGGAGGATGTGTCTTCTCTAAAGTGGTCAGTGGCTGAGCAGGCCTCATGTCTTGGCTTGATTTCTGGGTGCATTAGACTGCCTTTCTAGCAGCCCACTAGTCCAGAGAACTGGTGATCGATAGAATGTACTTTCTTTTTTGCCTAAAGACACCTTCAGCCATGCAGCTTGTCCTTCAGCTGATGTGATTTGGGTCTTGTTGGATATCTTCTGAAAGCTGTTCACAATTCACAGGGTGTCTGGTTCTCGGTTTAAATTTTAATATCAATGTACAAGAGATTTCTCCAATCTGCTTAGTTAGCAGGTCTCCTTGTTAGCATCAACTTCACTCTGCTAATTGCTTGCTTTAGGGAAATGTCTGCACTTTGAGGTTTCTTTTCCCATAGTGGCTGTGAGTTGCTTAGTGACTCAAAGGCTTGTTCCAGTATTGCCACATGACTGAGTGGGTTAGGACCAGTACTCCCTCCCTGTTTCTCTTATGATTAGATAAAACAAAATGCCAAATTAGTACAAGTTGCGTATTGCTGAGATGGTGGTGATAAATATGTGGAGTCTGCCGTGAGGAAGGGGAAGGAAATGTGATTCAGTGGAAAATGAAAGAAAAGCAAATATATGGCTGTGTAATCAAAATGAGAGAGAAGGTGGACATGGAGTAGTGCAGTTCAGTTGACCTTTGTCTGTTTGAGGAGAGTGTAAGTAGTACAGTCACCCCAGTGTTCTAGGTGGAAGCTGCCAGCCTCCCTGTTTTGTGGATAGGATCCACTTTTTTAGAGAAATCTTAGATGCTGAAAGATGCCTGACTTAGGGGGAGAGTTTGCTTTTCTGACCCAGATTGTCCTACCTGCTCAGAGAGAGAGAGTAACATAATTTGTGAGTATAAGGGTCATCTATTTTTTTAACCTCTGTTTTCAAATGCAAGACTATTGTAGATGTCACTAGAGCAGTTTTTAGGCCAGTTACTGACAATATTTGTCTTAGCCCAGGTTTGGTTTTGCTTATGCATTGATTGTTGCTTGCTTCCCTGCTGCATGTTCATCCAGTCCATGTTCATGCTGTTTTCCCTCTGCCTTCCCATACCAGATTGTCATCTACAGATACAAGAATAACAAACTGACTTGTAAAATGTAAGTTTTACAGCATGCCCATTTCACCTGTGGTATTGATAGTTTTATAGGAAGGCAAATACCTCTGTTGAGGTCTGTGTTAATAAGTTAAAATCATGGAGAGTATTAGACTACAAGTCAGACTTCCCCCCACACCCAGTATATTTATGTTCCTAATGTTAGTATATCAGTGACTCTTCCAGAACTGAACAAATCAGTGTAATGATGCACCTTCAAGCCTGAAATCATGACTTGGAGAATGTAGCCCTGATCCCCTGATTCTCAAACCTGATAATTAAAATTTTAAAATCAGTTCCAGCTCTTGAGGTAAAATGAGGAAGGGAGTAGGAGTATGTAGGGAGAAGTATTATGCATAGGGAAGAGTGGGGAACAGCAGAAAAATCGTTGATATCTTTTCCTGAGAGATGCTAACTTTACTGACAGTTGGAAAATTACTAAATTTGTACTCATCCTTTTTCCCCTTGTAATTTTAACTTCCTACTTACAGAAACATAGTCGTTGCTGTTACACACTGAAAATAACCCCTAATCTTAAACGTTTGCGGTCTGAAATGCCCATAAACATTTGTCCTTGGAGCAGTGCATGGAGAGCCCCTGGCAGGGCGGATCAGTTTCCCAGCTGTGTGTGCTGGCCCCGCACGCAGAGCAGAGCAGAGCATCAGTGCCCATCCCCGCTTTGCTGTCCCCACGCGGCCGTGCCTCTGCGCACGTGTGAGCAGCGCTGACCTCGGCTCGACTTTGTTTCTGCTTTAGGGGTCAGCCTGGTGCCTTCAAGCTTGACTTAACTGGTTCAGATGTAGCCCAGCAGCTGCCGGGTTTGAATGAGGTAAATTGTGACTGTGCGCTCAGAACAGCAGAAAATAGGTCAAGTGTGGGTTGGGTTTACATAGAAAGCGCTGGCGTCGCCTGGTAAGCCTAAGCCTCTTCTCTCAGCTCAGACAAAGCCGTTTAAGGTAAACTGGGAAGTTACGATCTCCCAAAAAAACTTTCTAGCCTTTGTAGCTTTCTAGCGCTGGTGTTGGTGGCTGGCGTCGCCCTCGCTGAGAAGCCCGGAGCGGGAGGAGGTTGCCCTGGTTGCAGGGCCGGTCGATGTGTCCCCAGAGCAGTCCCTGATGTGTCCCCAGAGCAGTCCCTGATGTGTCCCCAGAGCAGTCCCCTGCCGAGGGGCACTCGCTGCTGGCCTGGCTGTGCGGGAGCGCGGCCCCGCAGCCTGCCCTGCCTCTCTGACCTCCTGCCCACCAGCTGCAGTGGCGAGGCAGCTGGGGTGGCCTTTCACTTGCCAGAGAGAAATCAGGAATATGCTGTTTATCAGTGGTTTATGCATGCTGTGTGTCTAGAAAGAAGCTGCGGAAGATCTGTTTTTAGACTGATGTAAATTTGGTTATTTCCGTCCTAAGTTCTGGTGTGGTCTTTGTGGCAGCTGCCTGCCTGGTAATACCCTCAGGGGTATCAGTTGCTGCCAGTTTTTCTGTGTTTTAGTTAGATTCTTATCTTTTGCCACTGGAAAAAAAGTCTGGTAGCATGGCAGAGGATACTACCAGTTCATAGGTGATGTTCTTGTTAAAATCTTCAGTATTCTGCCTGTCTGTATTTTGTGTGTTTTTTCTCACTCTGATGTCAAGCAGGACAATGTCAAGATTGAAGGTTTGTTAAAAATGATAATCAGTGAAAGAGATTAGAGATCAGTGATATAATCACATGTCAGGTGGCATGATCAGTGAAAGATGAAAGAAAAAGGATTTAGCTGGTTATCAAGAAAGGAAAATAAGGAGAGAGTTGTACAGTCCTGCTTTCAAATGAGGGGTAAAAATGGGCATGAATGTGTTTGAGGCTGGGTGCAGGTACAATATTTAATCTTTTTTATGGGAGAAAATAATCTGAAAAAATGGCGATAGAGGACTAGTATAAATTCTCAGCAGTTTATATTTTTAAAAGTGCTTTTTGCTGCCACTGTTCTGCTCTCTAAAGACTTGTGGCAATCAGTAGGGAAGTGTTGACTGTTTTGACACTGCAGTTCTCATACTTAATTTCCATGCAGCTGAAGTTCAGTTGTACAAATGATTTGCTGCAAAAGGAAAAAAAATGGGTTGGGGGGCTCATTTTATAGAAGCTAATATTCACTTATGAAACAAGAACAAAACTGAAGGTTCAGGACACTTTGATCTTTGAGTTTTTAATTTGCACTCTTTGAATTTAAATGTGGTCCTTCTACCATTAAAGTCCTAACAAAATGCTTGTTTCTATGTGCAGTGTGCACTGTGTAAACACTGTAAACAGGACTGTCTAGTTGGTTATGTACTAGTTTTCATCTAATTCGTGTCCTAAATTATCAGAAACCTCTAAGCAGCCAGAGGAAGCTATAGTTAATTAAGCCACAGATGGTGAGGACTAATGTGGCGTTGACCTTTGTGAGGACTGCAAAATCTACTTAGTCTTTCTGTGTAAAACACTAGCTGAAATGAGTTCCTACTGATATTAGAAAGATGTCCTTGATGCATGACGCCAAATGCAGAGACACCGTGACCAAGGAAGGAGCTTTCCCAAATGAAGGTTTGCAGGTTCCTAATGTTTGAGGTGTGTTGAGATACAGTCTTCAGGGCTCTGATTTAAGCTTTTTTAATGCCAAAAGGCACTGTTTTTCTAGGACAGGTTTAGTTGGAATGCATGCTGTCAGTTCTCCTCCTCTTCTTCACTGCCAGTGGAGAGTTGACAGCTGACTGGAGTGTGTGTGCCCTCCCAGGAGCAGCATGCAGGCTGTGACTGGGGGTAGGAGCAGCTACTGGAACACGCTTTATTGTTGTTCTCTGCTCCAGGGTTTCATCTCTCGATGAACTCATTCCTGCCCCTCGAGTTTCTGAACTATTACTTAGAAGGGTATTTCAAAATGCTGAGGAAATGTGTTGCTTCAGTAGTTCATGTCTTGTGGGGGAGGTAGCTGTGGAAATACGTAGGCCCTCCTACCACAGTCATACCTGGCTGCCCAAAATGGAAATGGAATGTCTGGTTATTTGAGCCTTTCAACAGTCCTTTGTATGGTCTTTGGGCAGTGTGCTGGTTCAGCATATCTAGGGATAGCTCTCAGTGTCTTGGACAATATTTTTTTGTGGATGGAGTGAATAGGAGAATTCTCGTTGGGATTTTGAGTTGTTATTCTGTGGGAACTACCTTGAAATTCCTTTTTGATGTTGAAGGAGTTTTGAAGCATGATAAGTGATCTAAGCAGTTTTTCACCCTTGACTCTGAATGATAAATTATTTTTGTCCAAATAAGCTCTCTGAAAACGCTTCTCTGAACAAAAATTTCTCCTTCCTGGTTAGACCAGTATGATACCTTAACCTGATGGTATGGTCTAGAGTTTCAGCTTGCTTGTATCATTTTGCACAAGGATAAAGAACAGATATACTCAGAAAAGCACAGGATCTCTTTGGTACTTAGGGAAAATTTCATTCTCTGTTCTTCTCAGGACTTCCTTGGAGTTGAGCACATCCCCAGCAGGTGAGAATGATCACCTAGAGAGACATGCAGCTGACCCAGTTCTTTGGATAATTAAGTGTAAAGTCCAGTCCACCAGAAGTGAATTCCTCTCTTGATCTAGAAAGAAGGAAGAATATCAGCAAAGATGTAAAAAACTTGTCAGAGATTGGCAAGCTTCTGATAGTCACATTGCCTCATGTGACTGTTTTCCAGAAGGGCAGGAGGGGTTATCTCAACCATGTTTTTCTAGCCCATACACCCTTTATCTTCTTCCCAGAGTTGCATATAGTCGTTTGTGGAGCAAGGGACACTGCCACTTAAAGTACATAAAGACCTTCCTACAGGAGATTTGAAGAAGAATTTAGCAGTCCCATTTATTTGATTTGCATCCTGATTTGCATAAGGATTTCAAACCAACATTAACATCCTTCTGGAGGAGATATTCCAGGACTTGTGGAAAAACTAGTCTAGGAGAGGGTACTATACTTACTTTTGTTTGTAAAACTACTTTCAAATGAGGAAAAGTCTGGGGGAAAATCCTGCAGGGCATTTAAATCTTCTGGGGGTTAGTCTGTCACTCATGTTGCTTCAACCAAGAAAGAAGAGGAAAACTGAAGGTTACAATTGCCAAGGTTCAAATCTGTAGATAGTAATTGTTCCTTGAGCAATATAAACACAGGGAAAGGAAAAGAACTGGGAACTGCAGAGTCATCTGCTTGTCTTCAGTGCTGAACTAGGGAAGAGACTGCGAGTCAACAGCCTTGCTTGTTGTCCTGTCTCCCTGCTTCTGCCAGAGTTTGTGATGTGTGCTGAAACAGTGTGGTTAAGGCCACTGCCTTATAGTTTAACACATTATGCAGTTAATTCCTTGGGTTTTAGATATGCAGATTTAAGACTAAAAATGGGAAAAGGTAAGTCATGGCACACACATTTTTTCATAGATATATGTACACAAAAGAACAGAATTTTTGAGATTACAGAAACTTGCTCTGTTAGTATCTTCCCCCCTACCCCGTGATTGATATGTTAAATCTGTACTGTGTGTATATTTAGAAACTCTGGGTTCTCTTTGATATCGTCTGCATAATCCCAGTCACACCTGCATGCAGTTTGTGTAATGGGTCTTGGACCTAACCTGTGCCTTTTGTAGCTTATTTTTGATATGAGCTCATCTTTCTCCAAGGGTGGGGAGATAAGTACAAAGTGGACTTTGCAGTCTCTTTTTCTAAGTGTTCACATGGAGCACTCTCAGCCAAAGGTGCTAATGTCATGGATCTGAATAGGAGACAGAGGTTCAAATGTACTATATGTGATTCCCTCAGTAACTTCAGTGTCAAGTTCAAAGAAGGCTAAGATGCTTAGGAGGGATGTGAAATCTAAAAAAAGAAAAGCAGCAGTGTGTGTTTCCTTCAGGAAACAAATCAAAAGTGGCTTAAGATGACCTAGAGACTCAGAAACTTTGTGTGAAGAACTGATGAAAACAGTAAAATGTTAAGAGTAACAGGTTTGGCTTCATGGTACTTAATAGGTGTGTATAATCTCAAAATCAAGATATAGATATTCTTAGCTGGGACTGAAGAAATTACTCAAAATGTATAAGATCTGCACATTAATTGCATTTGTAAGCCAGCCAAACTCAATATTGCAGTCCTTGGTCTGTTGCTTAGATCCAGTGCTTATGGATTTGAGTGGGGAAATGTTTGGTGCAGGAATCTCTTGCAGCTGCTGTGGAAGAGCGTGCATGGGAAAGAGGACAGATGATTGATCATCACACAGCTCCAGTTCCAGGATCTGTTATGTTCCCCTGGCAAATCATTCCCTCTTTCCAGTGGTGGTGGTACTTCTGTATGTAGGATCCATGCAAAAATGGATTTTCACATATATAGCTAATAGCTAATACTCTTTTTAAATTGCCTTGGGAGAGGACATCCTTGAATAAATTTTAGTAGTGACCCTCTTGTGCCTCTGGTAGTGCTAGCAGCATACTTACCTGATTGGTGTTTTGAACCTTGTGGTAGAGGTGGTGTTGTTCTTCCTTCACTTTCACTTTGTTCCAATTTGCATGTATTAAAACGGTCAAAACATCTTGACCAGACCGTTTCTTCTGGATCCAAGGCCACATCCTTTGCAAAAGCATAAGGAGAGAGAGAGAGAGTAATTTTCTCTAATAACAAAAGCATTGATGCATTCTCTATAGTGGAGCACAGCAAACCTCCAAGTGTCAGGAAGTGAATTTTGAATTGGAAATAGATATCCTGTGATCAGTGGGTTAGCAGGAATAATCTCATCCAGATGAATAGAGAGAAATTGCTCGTTTCACTGGAGGGCCTGGCAGCGATGCACGATTCACTGGGTGTTGCTTGTATCTTTGTATTCTGTGGCTGGAGCTCTTCATAATAAATTGTGAAACATCAAGGAACTTGTTGGAAATCAAGGAAAGAAATTGCTTGATCTCAGCTGCAGTACTGATAAAACATTCTACATTTTGTATGTGGAGAATTGCACTCATTATTTTAGCTGTCAGAAGTTCTCTTGGTATAAATGAATGTTGCTGCCGCTCATGGATTTCCAAGGCCATCTTCTGCATGAGGAGCCACCAGGCTTTTTTTCTCTGCCACAGCCTCAAAGACAGAAATAGCAAGTTTGCTCTGAAATAGAGAAATAGATGTTCTAGGAGTCCAGAGATGAATGGTGATTTAAGCCATGCTTGCAAGGATATGAACCAGATTCTCTGCCTAATTTTTTTCCTGCTGGAAGGACAGAGCCACTGAATATTATCCTAATTTCCCAGATGATATCCTACCAAATACTGAAAAAGAATCTTTTCCAGGAGATCTGATTATCATAAAAATTAAAACGTCTTATTTGAAACTACCTAATAACACAAGGGCCAACATATTTGAAAATCAGCAATGGAGTTTCTCTCAGAATGCTTGTTTCTCTTAAAGTACTGCTTATGCGTTATATTTGTGGGTTTGATATCTGTGTTCATGCTCAATGTGTCCATATTAAATTTTACAGATACGGAAAACAGATTTCTAAAAAAAATTTCAGTAATTAAACAATTCTTTGTGCATACCTGTGAACATTTAAGTCTTTAGAGGGCATTTTTAGCTTGTAGTAAGACAGTATTTATGAAAGTGTGATCCTATTAATAGCTTACAAGTCTGGCCACATGTGGGATCTGACATACTGGGTTCCCATGAAATAACTTCTTGCACTATGTTATGCTTTTAAGTTTTTTTCTAAAAATAGCACAGGGATTTGTAGGCAATCAGTAAAATTAGCATCTAACTACTTAATATTGTATTTTAAAATACATGTAGGAAAATAAACAGAAATGTTACAAGTAAACATAACATATGGTTCTTTTTTTAATCTCTACTTTAGGACGACGTAGACAGTCTAAACCCAGTTCTCAGGGATAACCCGCAGTTACATGAGGAGGTAAAAGCCTGGGTAAAGGAACAAAAGGTTCAGGAGATTTTTATGCAAGGTAATTATGTGGGAAATTGTGTTATTTATATTCTGTGTTAGTTAGTTTAAGGCCATTACTTGTGTGGGACTCATCCCATAGCATTTGTGATATAATGGAGAATATATTTTTTAACTTGGAAATTATTTTTTGGAAGTATTTATTAATACAAGAAAACAAGACTGTAAGAAGCTGTTGGTGTCTGCTTCAGAGTGTTCTTAACTTGTTTGATGTTGTAGTGATTACAGCAAAAGCTGAATTTCATTAGTCTGAAGGTAGATATTTTATGAAGTTTGTTGTAAAAATAAGTGTGTATGAATGGCATACACACACATTTTGGCATGTTTAAAACTGTCCTGTGCTCTTTTAGTGTTACTGTTACATGTTATAACTTCTCAGATACCTGTTTGTGCTTGTAGTTCTTCACAGTTCTGTCACAGATGAAGAATACTTTCAAATTCCCAACCCCACACCCTCGCCCCCTGACTGGAAAGTGCCTTTCAAATCAGTTACAATTTGTAACTCGATTCTACTGCTGGGAGGTTGCAGAAAAAACTGTGTACAATAATATTTACACTGTAGATAAAAGTTACAAGAAAACTAGTATGAATTTGAAGAAATTATTTTGGTGCCATCTTGCTGATAGTAGAAATACTGTATGCATTTGCAGTATATTCATTAAGTTTCAGGAAGCTCTGCAGAGAAGTTCCTATTACTAGGAGGCAGAAACCAACCTCTGTGGGTCTGGGCTAAAATCCCCAGGCAAGCAGGAAAGCAGTTTCAGAACAAAAATGCTTAAGCAGTCATTTTGTAAATGAAGGTTAGGAGAGAAGCTGTAAATAATCAGATATCTAAGGATGGCTCTGAGGTTTCCTTGCTGTCTAGTCTCTTTGATAAAACCAAGATCAGAAGACAAAAGGAGTATGGTAAGTATAATACTGAAGTTACAGTAAAAAACTTCTGTCTTTCCTTCTGTGGAATTACTCATTTGACTAGATGTGATTATTCTTACGGGCCACAGAAAAAGGATGCTGAAAAAAGGAACATGTGGAATTGTGCAGATAGTAAATTGGTATGTTGGTGTTAGTCATTTTAGATTTTACTTTTGATATCATCAGATGCAGTACAAGTCTGTTGATGAAATTTGCAGACAAAACTGGATTGAGAGGTGATGCAAAATCAAATCAGGGCTATATGAAAAGGAAACTAAAATTGAGCTTGTTTACTGTATTTCATTGAAGTAACAATAATAAGACTCTTGTAAAAGCCTCTGTGTACACTGGTACAGAATCAATAGCTGAGCAAAGCTCCAGCAGTATTGAAATAATCATCTAAATGAGACTGCCAGCCCATCATCCACACAACTCATTCCCATCATTCCAGGAACTGTACTATTGTCTTTATAGATACAAGTTCTCAGATGTTTCTGTGCTTCAAAGTGCACAAATGAAGAGTAATGTAGATGATGAGATGAATCTGCTGCCAGTGTCCTTGAAGGCGAGCTGTCCTCATCTGAGGAGAAGCTGTAGATGCACTTGCTGCCCTGCTGTGATGGTGACCTGAGGAGACACACGTTTCCTCACGGGGGCCTTGGCAGTGCCCCCACCTGAGCCCCATGGGAGGTGGTCAGCAGCAGAGCCTGCTGTCACACCCCCGGGATGTCCTCTGCCCCTGGGCACGCAGCCTTCACATTGGCACGAACCCTCCCGTGGCTTGGACAGCCCTCTGGCAGTGCCAGCTGCTGTAACCTGGCCCTGTTCTCTTCCTGTGCTCCTCTGCTCTCTTCTCTGGTTTGCTTCACCTTCTTCATTACCATTTTCTTCTCCCCTGCAATTTAAGCTACATTTTCAGTTCTGCCTTGTCTAGATGCATCTGTTAAGGTTGTTACCATATTCTCTTACTTCATCCTCTACAACATTTGTAGGATCCAGCCTTTTTCTTGTGTTCTGTGATGCTGAAACCTTCATATCATAACTTAGTTCTTTTCTTCTTTAACTCTTGCAGTTAAAACACAGTTTATCTGAAGAAAGAGGAGGGTCTGATAGAAGCATTAAAATCTGGTTCCAAATGTTTGAAAAGCAACATGCCAATTTGAGGAGGGAGAACTTTAGTCAAAACCAGTCCAATTATTTACAAGAATGAGACTAAGAAAAAAATTGGCCTATTTAACCTTTCCTTTGGGCGGCAGTCACAGCAGCATGCTTTGCAGTATAGATTGTAGTTTTGGCAGGAAAGTAGTTTATTCCTTGTTAAAAAAAAATGAAACTCCTCCCAAATTTGGCCAAGTTGAAAGCTTTTGGGACAAATAAAACCGGTTCAAGGAACATAGTGAAGTGTCTTTGACTTCTAACAATTAAAATATTTGATTTCTTTCTTCCTATTAGATTTTTTATCATTACAATCTCAGGCTGCGTGTATAATAATCCTCTTGAAACACCGAGTGTGCTTCAGCTCTGAACATATTTCCTCATAGTACTGCACAGGCTGTTTCAACAATGTGTAGCTGAGTGTGATTCAGCCAGGGACTGGAGACAAAGCCAGGCTTTTCCTGTAATGGCTGCTTGTGGCTGGGCTGGGCTGGAGCTGAGCTGGCCTGTGTCGTGTGACTGCAGCTTAATTTTTCTCCTTCTTCCTGTTGCCCCATCAGCATGTAAGAAAAAAACCCAACCCACTGTTTTTAAAGGTAGATAAACTCTCTTTTAAAAATAGATAGGGTAACAGCTGGGATGAAGGACAGACACAGATTAGAACAAGGAGTAAGAGGAAAGAAATTGGCACTGGGTCAATGCAGGGGAGTACGGGAGAAGCTGGAAGCTGTTGGAGAAGGAAGGATGGAGCTTGTAAGCTGAGAAGACTGGGGGAAAGGACTTGGAAGCCAGTGGCCTGGAATCATATTAATTCTAAAATGAGACAAGAAGCTGGGGAGAGGCTGGTTCTGCTTATGCAAGAGACTGAAAATCGTTGTGCAGTTAGCAGTAGGGTGCAAGAGAGGAGTAGCTCTGATAGGAAAGTAGGAATGGCAAATTTGCACAAAGACACAGAATTTTACTGAGACTGTCTGAATAAGAGCTTTGGGACAGCCATTAAAAGTTCAAGATGTGGAGAATGTGGAGGGGTCAGGCAGTCAGAAGTGTGGGAGCTGAGCTGGAGGCGTTTTGCAGGGGCATATGGAGTAAGGGTTGGAGAGAAGCCATCAGGAAATGTGTCCCCACGGGAACCCCGTCTGGTTCAAGACCAGAAATGTGAGACACAAGCTTGTAGATGCTTCCTCTTTTTCTGCCCAGATGTACCTGTGCTGGCACACTTCTGGCCCTTGTCTGTGCTGCTGGAAAAACACACTCAAGGCATGAGTTAAGGCTGGTGGCTCAGGGGGTTCAGGAAGTCTCAAGGTTTTAGTTGTGCCGTGAATGATGTGGATGGAGGTAAGAAGGATGCTGTGGTGTGGTGTTTCTCTTCCCAGCTGGTTGTAAAAATGAGATAGTCACATGCAAAAAGTATTTCAAGAGACCACTTGGAAATAACTAAATAATTACTGCTTTTGCGCTTCTCTTGATCTCTCAAATGTTGACATTAAAAACAGTCCTTACAGTAGCACACTGTCATGTGCAGAGGGTATAATAGACCCAGTTGTGTGATGGTGGATATTTTTTACTAGAGAAAGCTGTCACCTTTGAGGTCCCTGGCCTGTTTGCTGCAGATGTTTGAGCTTGCTTAATGTACTGGGCAGGGCTTGGAAAAAATGATCTTTAGGAAAGACAGGGGAATTCTGGCCTTGCCTGTGTGGTTTAGCAACTGAGCACTCTTAAATCACTCAAGTTAGGCTGTTTGTAGATTGTCACTGACTGGTTTTTCCTCCCTTCCTGTTTGCCTGACCTGGGGGACCTGGGGTTTGATTGCGGAAGTAGCGAAAGCCACACAGTTGGAACTGAACTTGGTGGCAGTGTTGCTTGGTCATACAAAATGCTATATAAACACCAAGTGCAATGAAACTTAGGAGTTCCAGTGATCAAGTGAGACACTGAACGTGAATAAAATTCTTAAGTCTTGATTTCTGGGTCTTGAAACAAACTGTAAAATAGGTACTGTATCATACTAGCTCCCCTCCCCGTGGGCTTTTGGAGGTGAATTAAACTGAGCATTGCAAAATGTGTGAGGTTTCTTTGGATTTGGTATGTTTGAAAACAGGAGCTGACGTCTTCATAGCGTGTGTGTGCTTGAATGTTCTGTGTGGCCATAGCAGGCACGGGATCGTTCCACTGCCTTTCTGCCTCTTGTAATGGAGAGAAACTGTGGTCACTTATGGGAAAGACTTGGCAGCTGCAGAGCTTAACCACCAAGATGTAAATCTTTTCGCCAGCAAAGCAGCTGGGCATGTGACTAGCCTGTTAAATAGCTTCTGTATAACCTGCTGCTGCCACTTTCTAGCCTTTCAGATTACTCTTCTGTGGTTGCTCTTTGTAGGCAGGAATTTTCCCATCATGTGTCATCATAGCTGCAGAAACAATTTTCTTATCTAAGTAAATCTATGTTGAAAATGTTAGCAGAATTAACGTTAAAGCATACTTATATGTACCATTTGCATTTCAAAATGTCTTCCTGAATCTGTGGTTAGCTGTCTGTGCCACGTGCACTGTATGTTTGCTGTGAAGCAAAAAAAAAGCAGGATAATCCATGTATGCCTTTTTTTCCCTTTTTTTTCCTGCATTCCTCAATGGCTTTTTTATTTCTTCCCCTTCTAAAGGTCCGTACTCCTTAAATGGTTATAGGGTGAGAGTGTACAGACAGGATTCTGCCACCCAGTGGTTCACTGGCATCATCACTCACCATGATCTCTTCACCCGCACTATGGTGGTTATGAATGACCAGGTGAGTTGAGGGATGATACTCAGAAAACAAGCTGCAAGTAAATTATGCCATGGGAGGTTCTAATTTTTGTTGGTAGCACTCAGAACCACACTGAGTTGGTTCAGTTCCAGCAGGGTGAGGGTATCACTGTGCTGAAACTACAGCACAACTGCGTTGGGCTATCAGTTAAATCCTCCTGAAGCTGAGCTTTTGTGCAGTGATATGATTAATACCAGTCCTACAGTTTCTTCTGCTGTTGCTATTTGACTAGTGAAGTCTTTGAAGTGAAGCAATCCAGTTTGAAGAACTGGTCTTCCCTGTCTGCTCTGTTGAGAATTTCTTTTCACAAGGATGAAATCTTTCAGCACTTCAGTAATGATTACTTTTTCCAAGCAATTGAAATAGTCACTTTCTGCAATTTATTGAATTAAGCATTTACTGCAGCCCTAATTTGTATTTGCAGTGGTGGGTTTTAGTTTTATTTCGGAATTTGATGTTACAAAAAGTATTAATACTTGTACTTTTAATGGCAGTAATGAATTCTGTTTCAGGAGAGTAGAGTAATGACTCAATAGTAATAGAATGAATGACCCATCTGCCTTGAAATGACTGAAAAAACCATGTGTGACAATAAAAATTTAAGACTAGTCTATTACTCAAACAAATTCTTTCCCTTAATTTGCTCAAATTAATATTCCCCAAATGTTACTTTTTTCACTTTGTGCCATATTCTTTGATGATCTGGTTAGCTTTTCTTACTTTATGAAATATTTCTCGGTAGTAACGCTCAGCAGTTTTAGAGTTCTTTCCAGTCATTTTGGTTCTTTTCTTGCAGCAGTTTTGCTTTTGTAGAAAGCAGTACTATAATGTGCTTCTGCAGTATAATTTATAGTGTATTAAAATAATTTTATAAAATATTTGTATATTGGAATTACTACGTAGGGGTTATTCTATGAATAGCTAGTTAAATCTCAAATCTGCAGGTCGGTGAAGGGGGAAGGAATGGGTGGTGGGATACTTCTTGCTTTTTAAAAAAAAATTATTTTTGCAATGACATGTAAAGACACATTTGCTTTGGTTTGACACTGTTCCCAGCATTTGTTGTGTCAGATGTCAGTCTGCTTGTCAGGATTAAGTAGGCTTTTCTCTGATTAGTCTTTAGCACACAAAATAGACTGGTGAACACTGATAGAGAAAATACAGATTGGGCATTGTCTGAACATCTGTGGATTGTTATTTTCTCTCTTCTCTTTTTTTCTCTTTTTTTACATAAACCAGGTGTTAGAACCTCAGAATGTTGATCCTTCTATGGTTCAGATGACCTTTCTAGATGATGTTGTTCACTCTTTGTTGAAAGGTGAAAATATTGGCATCACTTCACGCCGACGGTCTCGTTCCAACCAGAACAGCAACACAGTTCACGTAGATACATTTATCTTTTTACCTAAGTATTTTCATATATTGCGAATGTTAAAAATACATGTTTAAAGACACTAATTAACATTGCATTTAAGTCCATTAATAAAAAATTATTTTTAGGGTCATTATACACGTGCACAAGCAAATAGTCCCAGACCAGCAATGAATTCCCAAACTGCAGCACCAAAACAGAATTCTCACCAGCATCAGCAACAGAGGAATACTCGGCCAAATAAGAGGAAAGGCTCTGATAGCAGCATGCCTGATGAAGAGAAGATGAAAGATGAAAGATATGATTATATAGGTCGAGGAGGTAAAAGTGGTTAATGGAAAGGGAGGGAGAGCTTCCTAAAACTGTAATAGACTGAAAATGTGATAGACGTGTTTTTATCTTTTACAGAAAACCCCAAAACCAAAAATAAACACTTTCTTAGTAAAAGAAGAAAACCTGAAGAGGATGAAAAAAAATTAAATATGAAGAGACTGCGGGCAGACAATATCTCAGATTATTCTGAGAGCAGTGACTCGGAAATTTCAAATAAAAGATTAACAGATTCATCCTCAGAGCAAAATTCAGAAAATGAGCTAAAAAGCAAGAACTCCTCAAAGATAAATGGAGAAGAAGGAAAATCCCAAACTACTGAGGGAGTAGAACAGACACTAACAGATAGACGGTCTCCATGGGATGAAGTACAGCAGGATAAAAACCATGAAGAGGCAGAAAGACTGAAGTCGTCAGTCTTGGATCAGCAGGAAAAACCTTCACTCCATGCAGCAGAGCAGCCAACACTTTATGAGCAGAATGCCAAGGATCCACATGTTCAAGAGTGTAATGCAGAAAAACATCATACTGTGGAGTTAAAAAATGAGCAGTTTTTACCCAGACCTCCTACTCCGAAATGTGTTGTTGACGTTACTAATAAAAACAACTCTGAAAAGGAGAACCAGGATAATGCTGCAAGTACCTTTGGTTTGCAAACAGTTCAGAAAATAGAATCTCACAGCAGTGATTTAAAGCAGCAATTTGCAAATGCAAATTTCCTTGAAGCAAGGAAACAGGAAGCTGATCAAGGTTGGGTTAGCAGTGTCGGTAAAACGGATTTGATACAACCTGGGGTTGTAAAAACATTACCAGTAAATGAACACTTAAATTCTGAAAAAGTGCAGTATGGCTCATTTATGTCTTCGTTAAATGTAGCTTCTCTAGCAGAAGAGAGTAAACTACGTAAACAAAGTCCAGTCCCCGATTCTGTGAAGTCAAAATCTAGTGCTTCAGTTGATCATCCTAAAACAAAGTCACCTGATGTTAAGCCTAAATTCACCCAATCTTCTGATACTGTGAAGTCTAAGGTTAGTTCCCAAAACAGCCATGCTACTGGATTAACAAGGTCAGCCAATAAAACTGATCATGATTTGCCTAGGTCTAGTTTTCATCCAGTTCCAGCTAGAGTTAGTGCTCTAGAAGCTACTAAGAGTCCTCTTATCATTGACAAGAATGAACATTTCACAGTTTACAGGGACCCCACTCTGATTGGACAAGAAACAGGAACTAATCACATTTCACCTTACTTGCATCAGCATAATTATCCTCTGCATTCCTCATCCCACCGAACCTGTTTAAATCCAAACGCTCATCATCCTGCATTAACTGGTTCATCCCATCTGCTCGCTGGGTCTTCAGCTCAGGCTCCCTTGTCCGCTATTAACACTCACCCCCTTAGCAGTGCATCTCACCATTCTGTTCATCACCCTCATCTACTTCCCGCAGTGTTGCCCGGAGTGCCTGCTGCCTCCTTGCTGGGTGCCCACCCGCGACTAGAGACTGCTCATGCTAGCAGCTTAAGCCATTTGGCATTAGCACACCAGCAGCAGCAACAGATGTTACAACACCAGTCTCCACATCTTCTCGGACAAGCTCATCCTTCTGCTTCCTATAATCAGCTAGGGCTTTATCCAATTATTTGGCAGTATCCAAATGGAACACATGCTTACTCAGGACTCGGTCTGCCCTCCTCCAAATGGGTCCACCCAGAAACTCCTGTTAATGCAGAGGCTTCCTTGAGAAGGGTAAGTTGAGATCCTTTCTTAATGGTACATTTAGCTGGGCCTGGTGTCTCCCAGCAGTGATTTCCTAGGTACAGATATGGTAGTTTGTGTCACGCTGAGTATACTGTGATGGTGGGGTTTTTGAGTAGGCAGAGAACTAGGAGTGGAACTACAGCAGTATCCGCTGTCTCACGGTGGATGTGCGTAGGGAGTTTTTCCAGACCTTGATTTCCTAAGAATTCTAAAGAAAGATTAAATGTTTGATTTTAGTTTATGACTAAAAGTGAGGTCAGCCAGCTGGTTTGGGAACTCAAGTTCACAGGGTAAATATTTGCTACCTCAAACTGCGTATCGTTGTGTAAGTTGAACTATTAGGAGAGGTGGGACAGTTGTCTTCACAGTGAAATTTTGTGCATGCTCACTCAATAATGGTGAAAGACTGAGAAAGAAGGAGTACTAAATCCAGTACTAAATCCATCTTTCTGAAGAGAAATACTCTTGCATTTATAAATGTTTCATGCACTGTACACCCATTGCTCTTGTCTTTACACCTATCTGTGTACCCTTTCTTGGCGTATCGTTTTCTCCCCTTCTGTTCCTGTTGACACACATCCCTGCCTTCCCATCTGCTTTCTACTCCTCTGTATTCAAGTCAGGGTGATTCCTCTGTCTGTTTGCTGAGTGTAACCACTGAAGTCTCAGAAGAAATGGTTTGTGTTTTTCAGCCTAGCGCCCAGTGCGGCGGTGGGGTTTGGCAGGCAGACGTGGCAATTACAGGAAAAGTTTTCGCAGCTCCTGCAGGCTTGGGATATGGCATGCTCATTGCAGGCACCTCAGAGGAATAGTGTAAGATGAAGCATGTGTAGTGCAGACAGAAACTTTGGAGAGATTTACTGCCAGCTTCAATCAAACCTCCACTGAGCATGTGCATACTGATCTTTAGAGGCTTTCAACTTGGCCTAATTTGGGCAGATTTTCACAGGGACCACAAAAGGCATGTCACTGACAGTGGTCCTTCTGCCAAATTGTAAGCCTTTGTGTCAAAGCTTGGTGTTCTGAATGGTTAGAAAGTTTTTGGTTTTTTTGGGTTTTTTTTTTTTTTCCCTTTTTCATCATGGGGAAGGCTATTCCTCTCCAGACTCATTCTTGAGAAAAGCCAAACCATTGTGGCTAAGTCGTACTCAAAACAGTCAGTTTGAGTTGGCCTTGTAATATGAAGTGAGTTTGATCTAAAATGTGATAAAATCAAAATGTAGCAGTGAAGAAAAGCCTAAGAGAAAACGATAGGTGGGTTTATCTTTTCGTGTTGCTGCCTGCTCCACCCCATACAGAAGTCCATTTTAAAGAACTTACGATAGACGTTGTTTTCACTTTGGCTGCCTGAAGTATGCAGCCCTGCATACTGAGGCACGTAGCTTTTTAATTATGTTGATATGTGGCAATTGTCTTGTGGTGACTTGTCTTCTGGCTCTTGCACTGGAGGCCTTTTTTAAATAGATCTTAGAAACCCAGAATGGGCGTTTCCAGGGTCGGTTTGCATGGATGCCACAATCACAGCAAGGGATCTGTGTTTCAGCTGCAAGAGCAGCAGCAGCATCCACCCTTGGCTCAGGGCTGAGCCGTGTCTCTGAGCTGAAGGAAGTGTGCACCAAGCCCACCTTCCCTCACTGTCCTTGGATGGCTGTGGCAGCTCCCGTGTTTGGGCTGGGCAGTAGATGGTTGCAGGTGGAGTCAGGAAGCTGTTTGAGCAATGCTTGGTGCTCAGGCAGATGTTCCCCAGCTCCTCTAGGGAGAAGGTGACGGGCCTTCTTTGCATAATACTTTAATACAGCTTACAGGCTGTTCGTGGGAATTCACCACAGCGTGGGAACTCCTGGCCTAGGAAACGTGCGCACTAAAACTGTGAGCACAAACCCAAGTGGCTGCTTTAAATATTCAAAAATACAGAAATCACAACTTCAAAGTTCTAGCACCTGCAGATCTATTCTGTGCTGTGTGCGTGTGTTATGAGAGCTCTTGGCTCCCCTTCTGCTGCAGCAGTTCCCAACTGGAGTTGCCAAGTCTGGGGAGAAGGATGGGGATGGACTGCTGAGGAGCATAGAGAGGGGAAGAAGGTGGGGATGGACCAGCACAGTAAGGCTTTGGGGTGCAGAGAAAAGCTCTCTCTTGTCCCCAGTCCCTTCTTGGCCTGTCCCCAGCACCTGAGCCCCACGTGAACAGGTGTTCTGCTTTTCCATTCCACTGCATGTGCTTCTCCTAAGCAGAAGAGAGAGAGAGAGGGCAAGAGGAGAGAGAGTGCTGCTCCTGGTCTTTTCTGCAGGCTGTTAGACAAGTTTCAGAGAACATAAGAAAACAGAAACTTAGCAAAGTAGTAGATTAAACAGTAGCTCTATAGATGAAGACTTAGCAGTGTGTCTAAATGAGGAGGCCCACCTTTAAAGTGTTCAAGTACACAGCAAAAAATTGGGCTGTCTGTTTGCCATGCTTCACAGTATGGCAGGTGTGTACGTTTATGGTTTTCATAGTGTGATGATGATGATCATGCCAAATGAAAATGCCTGACTAAATAAAGCAGATTAATAAGGATTATCATACTTAATCGTTTGGTTGGGGCAGGAGAAGAACAAACCAGGAAAGACATACTTATATCCCTTTTATTGAGATTTGTCATAAAGCTGGAGATAAAACTGCTTCCAGAAATATCAAGCTATATTGGTATTTTTAAAGACCTACTTCTTGCAATTCTTTGAAGAGGTAATGGTCTTTTTACTAGTAACAGAATTTAAGTGTTGTCAGGTTGTCATTGGTTTGTTAATTTTGATGAGCCTGAGATGCTGTTTTAGAATTACCTGCTCATCTTGAGTACTTGAAAATTAGTGGTTCTAAGAATGCTTCTGAAATGTGTAAACTGTTTTGTATGCTGGGAGTCCAGAGGAAGTACAATCATGTGTTTCAGTCGATCAAAAAAGTGACTTTCAATGTTAAATTCTCATTCATGTCTATGATTTGATACTGAAATACATTACTTCACTTTGGTCATTGGTAGGACTTGGTAGAGTGATTCTGGTCCCATGATTATTTTGAAATCTGATTTTATTTTTTGTTTTGGTTGGTGTCAACAGAATACTCCCAGCCCCTGGTTACACCAGCCCACCCCGGTGACCTCAGCAGACAGCCTTGGGTTACTGAGTCACATTCCTGTGCGACCGTCCAGCGCAGATCCCCTCCGGCCTCTCAAACTGACGGCGCATTCCAGCCCGCCTTTGTCCAAAAGTATTGTAGAGCATCGCAAAGAGTAAGTTTGCTGTTGAACTCGGTGTGAGAGGGTACATTTCAGCAAGTGATGTTGCCTTTTCGCTTCCTTTTAGTTTGTTTGTAGACGTGGATGCCTGTGGGGGACACAGGCTTGTCAGTACGTTGCCTTGTTGACTTGGAATGGTACTTGAGTTCATGAGTCATTTGAAGATTCCTGAAAATTGTACTTAATATAGAGAAAAGTTTATTTTGTGTTAATAGATAACTTTGTTCAGGGCATGGGAAGAAAGGTCTTCCATCTAGCACATTGTACTACATTCAGACTAACCTGTGTTTGCTTAACCTTTCTTCAAACAGAGAACTGGAGAGGAAAGCGTTTGTTGAACCTTTGCGTTCTGTTGCCACTGCACCAGTGAAGAGTGAGCTAGAGCAGAGCAGAACGCAGACAGCAAAGGAGAGCCATATGCACAGACATTATGCAGATCCAATGTTGAACCAGCTGCCAAGGCCACCACAGGAGACTGGGGAACGACTGAGCAAATACAAAGAAGAACACAGACGGATACTCCAAGAAAGTATTGAAGTTGCTCCTTTTACAGCTAAAATAAAGGCACTGGAGGGAGAGAGAGAGAACTACTCCAGGGTAACATCCTTATCTTCAAGTCCCAAAAGCCATTCAGTAAAATACGACAAAGATGCCGAACGTTCTGTGTCAGAACTGTATAAAATGAAACATTCAGTTCCACAGAGTTTGCCACAGAGCAACTATTTCACTACCCTGTCTAACAGTGTAGTAAATGAACCACCAAGATCGTACCCGTCAAAGGAAGCTTCAGGTGCATATGTTGATAAGCAAACTAATTGTCCTTCAACAGCAGCTAGTCCCCAGGCTCTGCCCTCCTACATTTCTTCCCTTTCAAAACCTCCACCTTTAATTAAGCACCAACCAGAGAGCGAAGGCTCTGCAAGCAAGATACCCGAGCAGCTTTCACAGTCAGTGCAGTCTCACTCTGTAAATTCTTTCAGAAGTGACAGCAGGAGCCCTACTCAGTTGTCAGTCTCATCTTCAAATACACTCCGGAGTATGCCTGCCTTGCATAGGGCCCCTGTGTTTCACCCTCCTGTGCACCAGAACCTGGAGAAGAAGGAGAGCAGCTACAGCAGCCTTTCACCTCCAACTCTAACCCCTGTTCAACCCGTTAATGCTGGTGGTGGCAAAATACAGGAGTTGCAGAAACCCCCAACCTTAGTACCTGAGCCCAAGGAAGCCCAAACTGTTTACAAGGGCACTTCCGAACAGAATTTATCAGAAATGTGGAAGTCTAATAATGCCCCAAATAATGAAAAAGTCGATTGGCACAGTGAAAGAATGAGTGGAAAGTCGCAGTCCGCTACAGCATCTGTTATTGTGCGTCCTCCTTCTAGCACAAAATACGAGAACGTACCAGTAATGCAGTCTGCTTCCAAAGACCGAGTTAGTGAGAGATCTTCAGCTGTGACAAATCAAGCAGATTGCCTGAAAACAGCGGAAGCCAGGGAGACTGGAAGAATCATCCTGCCAAATATGAACTCAGACAGTGCTCGCACACAGTACGAAAAGAAATTTCCAGCTGTCTCGCAAGGCAGCGTTCCTCGCGCTGTCACCCCTACCACAACTATCATCTGCAGCTCCAAAACGGATGTCACCGCTGCGGCAGCGACGACGACCAGCGCGTCGAGCCGGGGCGGCTCGGAGGTGACTCCCTCGGTGTCCTGCGCTGCTCAGCCCGAGTGCGCGGCCCCGAGAGCGGCCGGCCCGGCGGCGGCGCAGCCCCAGCAGGGCAGGGGCAGCGCTGCGGCTCCGCCCGCATCCGCTGCTGGCAGCACGGGCAGCGCTGCTCAGCCCGGCTCAGGCTTCTCCACCTCCGGCGACTTCGTCCATCTGAAAAAGCACAAGGCAGCGTTGGCTGCAGCGCAGTTTAAAAGTAGTAACACCGCCGAGACGGAGTCCAACTCTGTGAAAAATCAGACATTTTCAACCTCTCTCTCCCTAGACAGTGCTATCGTCTGTAATACAATAAACAAAGCGAACTCTGTAGGCAGTGGGCAGACTTCCCAGACGAGTCAGCCAAACTACCACACTAAGCTGAAAAAGGCTTGGCTAACAAGGCATTCAGAGGAAGATAAAAACACTAATAAAAAAGAGAATTCAGGGAACAGTGTTTCAGAAATTATTAAGCCGTGTACTGTCAATTTAATAGCTTCTACATCAAATGATTTGCAAAATAACATAGATAGCAAAATCTTGGCAGATAAGTTTGTGAAGGAAGATAAGCACCCAAGGAGAAAAGGAAAACGAACTTATGAGTCTGGCTCTGAGAGTGGTGACTCTGATGAAAGCGAGAGCAAGTCAGAGCAAAGGACTAAACGGCAGCCCAAGCCAACTTACAAAAAGAAACAAAATGATTTGCAGAAAAAAAAGGGTGATACCGAGGAAGAAGTGAAACCAAATGGTGTTCTTAGCAGGAGCGCTAAGGAAAAAAGCAAGCTGAAGTTACAGAGCGGCAGTAACAGCAGTGAGTATATTAATCTGATTTGGAAGACGCAGAGGAATGTGAAGTCCAACACTGTTAATCCTGGAGGGTTTGTCATGCACGATAGCTGGGAAAAGAGCTAAAAAGCATGCCTGTGTAAATGAGTAGGTCCAGATTTATCTGTCTTGAGGCCATTTGAAATATCCTGGTGTAAGAAACAGAGCATTTTGTATATCAACGTTAACAAACTGGTTCTTGGCCTAAAAATAAGCAGTAAACAAACTGGTTTATGCTGTCCATCAGAATTGAGCAGGCTGGGGCATATAGTTGTGCCACTTGTATTGAGGTATATGTATATATATATATATGTTGGGGTTTTTTTTATTTTAAGATCTACTGCATTTATTTTTAGAGCACTGCTGGAGGGAAAGATTCTCTGTTGTTGAACTCTAATTCATCCTTTGATCAGAAAGCCAGAGGCAGTTCCTTGAGAGCCTGATGCCACTCAGTTATGATTTGGTTAATTTAATGAAAGGTTTAAGGGAGAATCATTTCACACTCTTAACTAGCATGTGTAGTACATGGTGTTAACATCCCCCTTGTTTAAGGAATAAAAAAAATTTAGTTAAATACAAATTTCAATTTAAATGTAATACTGTAACATGTAGCAGATTGTAACTAGATTAATCTGAAAAGAGAAACTGGTCTGCCAACATAAGGGATTTTATTTAAAAACTTGCCTTATTTTTTATCCCAATTTATTCTTCTCCAAGGACTCTTCTTTGGTCTGGTTAAGTATGAGAGAGTCTACCATTAAATTACTTCTTGTAAGAATTTTTAAGTACAGGTGGCAAGAAAATGAGCAATGCTGCCTGTAATTACATTCTGTGGCTTTTCACTGTCTGGTGTATAAAGTTACTTTTCTGGTATCTGGGAGTACTCAATGGCTGAATTCTGTTGGGTGCTGGAAGTGTTGTAGTCCATTTGAAGTATTCTGGATATTTGGTCCAGTGGTGTCAGTATTACTTTTTCTTTCTGCTCCCAAGTAAAGGGAAGATCAAGGCGAACATGCCTATAAAATCTTTGGCTTCACTTCTTAAAGTAAACTGTAAATACATACATTTAACATGTTACATGTTTATGACCTTTGTATTGTTGCAAAACATTTTTTTAGTGGTAAATTTCTGCAAGAGAGCTGGTCAGAGATTTTTCTTTCAAAAAGAACTTTCCACAAAGATGTACACAAAATCATAGCCAGCCTTGAGGAGCTTTCAGGAAAGATGATGTTCCCTTGGAACAGCTGCCTGGCTTCTCTGTAGGTGGCTGGAGGTAACAACTAGCTGTGCTTCAGGATGTGGGGCTCAGTGGCAGTTCTGCAGCATGGGTGGTATGTGGATTCTGCCAGGGTTGCAGAGTGCTTTGTCCCGATGCCGTTTTGGAAAGCCCCGGGAGCTCGTGTGCTGGCCAGAGCGCTCAGAGCTCCAGGCTGTGAGGCTCCCTCCTGCAAAGGCAGGCATTTCACAGCCCTGCAATTGCTGGGGGTCTTCCAAGTGCCTACCCACAGAGCTTGAAGTCTAGCAGCTCCCAGATGACACCCAGGATCTCTGCTTCCAGGGCAGAAAACATTGGTTTGGACTAGTAAACCTGTACTTGGGCCTTTTCTACTCCTGGTTTTAATCCAGTTACTGTTACGCCTTGGATGAGTCTGGAGTGTGGTTTCTTGGCCATGAACTGAGGCATAGGCAGTCTGTCACTTGCAAAGTTTGCACAAGTCATCTCTGGCAAAATACCAATCTGAACCCAGGTACCAAGTCCACAGTTAGCACCCTGACCCCTTTATCATCCTGTATCAGCTCCCTGTTTACAGGACATGAACTTTGAAGAGTAGTGCTAGATGAAATGACAGATACTTGTCTGTCTGCAGATAAGAGTGGTGCCACTTTTAAGACTCCTTAAAATGAAAGCTTGGTTAAATAACAACAGGGTTCAGTTTCAAAACCTGTATGTGAAAATTGCACTTATTACTCAATAGACTTGCTCCTCATGTTACTTGGTGTCAGATCTGCTGACTTCAGTATTGAAAATAGAATTATATTGCTTGGCCTTGCAGAGCCAACAAACCAGACGGAGTGTAAATGGATTCTGTGAATATAGCTGCTGTTCTGTAGTCATGTTTGTGACCTTCAAAAAAATAAGTTTTGAAGGCATTGGAGTTTGGTTTTGGATTGGTTTTTTAAAGCTCTGCTTCTGTTTATTAAACTGTGGCCTTTTTTGCCTACACCTTCAGTTGAAACAGAGTTCCAACCTAACTTTCTTGCAGTATCGTGTGTCTTTGTTTTTTTGGTCAGAATGAGATTCTGAAGATGGTTTTACATGAATGTTGAATGATATACCTAATATAAAGGAAAATGTAGTGTCTTGGGAGCTTAGCAGGTACTTAACTGTGCTCCTGCCTGTGTAAGTTTAATTGGTACCTTTGCTTTTTTAGTTTTGATGCTGACAGGCAGGCAAGTGGAAATAAAAATGAAATATGTTATGCAGGTAACAAATGTACCTGAAAACAGTGTTGAATGCTGACTGTCTTGACGGTGATGTGTGAGTAAGCAGTGCCAGTACCTCATCTGAACCTCTCCTTCCTTCTGCAGCTGGTATACCTCGCTCAGTGTTAAAAGATTGGCGCAAAGTAAAGAAGCTGAAGCAAACAGGAGAGTCCTTTTTGCAGGATGATTCTTGTTCTGAAATAGGACCAAATTTGCAAAAATGCAGAGAATGTAGGTTAATAAGAAGTAAGAAAGGAGAAGAACCAACTCACTCACCAGTATTTTGTAGATTTTACTACTTTCGGCGGTAAGTATGTCTAGTTTCCTGGTAATGTGGTGCTTCAGCTTTTAAGAATAATACTGACAAAGGACTGGCATACTTGAAAGAATGTCTGATTTTTCTGGCTCAGTCAGTCCACCTGATAAAAGACAGCATATAATTTAACAGTATTTACATTTGTATTTCTTTTGTGGATTGACTTCATTGCTGTTTAAAGCTTTGTAGCAAAGACTTCAGAATATCTGCCTGGTGTACCTTAGGCAAGCAGAAAATACAGCACATCACCATTACACAGGTGGCTGACATTTGAAGTGGGATTTTCAAAAGGCAAGCTTCAGTTTTTCTGGACAAGTTGTACAACCGCAGAATTGCACTTATTCGTAATTGTTCTTATGCCAGTATATGGTGGGAATGTTACTCAGGGTTTTCTGGGAGCTTTCTGAGGACAGAGAGGAGTTGTGACCTCCTTTTTCACAATTAAAGGCCCATGAAGGAAAACTCCCAAGGAAGAAAATCTCCTGGGGTGTGCAGTGTAGTGCATGTAGTGCAGGAAGCGCCAAGAAAGGGTAAAACAGCTTCAATTTGTGTATGGACTGTGCTGTCAATATTAATCCAATTTGTTTTCGAGAAGAAACTGTTCCCTAAATGGGGTTTAATTTTTTGTAATGACTCTTCAGTTAAAAGACTTGGTAGATCTATAGGAATCATTTCAAGGTTGGACTGTGAATGCCTTCTCTGTAAGAATATTTGCTTCCTAATGTGTCAAAGTTGGCATTTTGGTAGGTTTTTTTCACTCTGTATAAAGGAAAGAACATAAAGGTTTGCCAAGATTTAAAAAAACTAGTATGGAATTAAAAAACTTAAATGTTTTGATTACATTGTGGTAGATTTTACAGCTGTTTAATTATTTTTATTGTGTTTAGATAGCAGGGCTTGAATTGCTAAAGAAGTTTACACTTCTGTTGGAAGTTGTTGTAGCTGAAAGTTGATCATTTCATCTTGTTCGTTTGAATACATAGCTAAATGTCATTTTTAAATGTTTAGTACTTCTAAATTCAGGACTCTTTTGCTGGCATAAATTCCTTAACTGTTATAATCACATCTGTATAATGACTTACCCTGTTTTGGATAACATGGAATAATTAATTGTTACCGCTTAAAAATAGGCTAAATGTAGCCAGAGTTGGTGGAACAGTAGTAGGTAGGGTAACAGGAAGGCCTTTTAAAGGTCAGAGCTTAGTGGATACAAAAATGTTATCTTCTATTAGTGATTTGTTCTGCCTAGAAAAATTTAAATGTAGTGTTTGAACTCATCTTTTCTCAGTATGAAAGCACTAGGATACAAAAATCTATAAAATATAAGTCAGTGACTGCTGTCACAGACATTCTGAAAATTGAAAGTGAGGAGTAGGTGGAACCAAACTTTTACTGAAATTAAAAAGAAAAAAAGGAATTTTTCTGTCTACAATTTTAAAGGAATAATAAATGCTAGAGAGAGAATGAAAGAAGGTTCCTAAAAGGTTAGTTTTAGTTTTCATTCTTCCCTATTGATCATTTTAAAATTATTTTCATCAGTAGGATTTATTCTAAAATTAAAAAATATTGTAGCATGGTAAGGTGAAGAGAAAACTTTTGTGTTGTAAGATTTAAGCAGCAAGGTAAAGTAGCAAGTAAACTGGAAGTCCCAGAGTATGATGAT
The DNA here is from genome assembly GCA_013397915.1 of Daphoenositta chrysoptera. Lineage (NCBI taxonomy): Eukaryota > Metazoa > Chordata > Aves > Passeriformes > Daphoenositta > Daphoenositta chrysoptera. Next base: position 516,858 of record VZRO01002004.1, read on the forward strand.
ACATGCATTTGAACTATGTGTTTTCATTTTTAGGTTATCTTTTAGTAAGAATGGAGTTGTTAGGATAGATGGTTTCTCCTCTCCTGATCAATACGATGACGAAGCACTGAGTTTATGGACACATGAAAACTACGAAGATGATGAACTGGACCTAGAAACTTCTAAATACATTCTAGATATCATAGGGGATAAATTCTGTCAGTTGGTGACATCTGAGAAAACAGCCATGTCCTGGGTGAAAAAAGACGGTAAGGAACCCTCAAAGCTCTCAAGCATTCTGCAGTTTTTCCTGGGTGACCATTGCTTCCCTGTGCATAGCTCTGTTCCCCTGGCAGTTGGATTTTCCTGGGCTGTTTGGTGAGAGGACATGCTGGGAAGGGTTCCTTGGTCAGCGGGCCAGCCCCAGCCCCTCCCTGTGCCGAGCCAGGGCCAGGGCCAGGCTGCTTAAAGGTTTGGAGCAGCCTCCATTCCCAGCTTGGCCTCCAGCTCTCCAGCCAGAGCAGCAGCTCCCAGCCAAGGCCTGTGGCGAGCCAGGTACTGACTGCTGCCAACAAATGGTGTGTTTGGGATGTGTCTCCCTCCCAAAACAAAGGAGAAGAGCGGAGCAGCGTGGGCCCCGCAGAGCATGTGCTGACACTGTCACCTCCTCCCCACCAAAGCCACCGTCCGTCCTTCTGGCCCACGGCAGATGGGCACAGTCTGGTGGCTCTGCTAATTCCAGCCTGTGTGAGGAGGAAGTGGGGCAGAAAACATGTACTACTGGCCAGCTTTCCTGAACAGGCACCTCCCTCCCCTCCTGCCAGCCTCAACTGTCCAGCTCACTGTTTTGGCTGCCCTTGAGATCAAACATGTCCCATGGGCAGTCAGGTGAAAAACCCAGCTCTCTTGAGTGCATGGGGTTAAAAGTATATGTTAGAAAAGTTCTTCATACTTGCAGCAGTAGTTTTTCTGTGTGACTTTGGTCTGTGTTTTCTGAATGCTTTATTTCTTTATAATGTGTTGATAGTAGCATTGAAGGGGATGCTGTGTAATGGAACTGAGGGGGTAGATGTTGATGGCCTGTTTATGAAGGATCACTTTCCTTCCCCAAAACCCAGTTGTGTCTGAGGGGAAACTTATGAATGCTTCATCTATAAAGACTATTCATTCTGTGCTTTGCATTTAAATTTCAGTCCTTTTATTCTGCTTATTTTGTATTTCAGCCAAAATTGCATGGAAGAGAGCAGTGAGAGGAGTCCGTGAGATGTGTGATGCATGTGAAGCCACATTATTTAACATTCATTGGGTCTGCCAAAAATGTGGATTTGTGGTCTGCCTAGATTGTTACAAAGCAAAGGAAAGGAAAAGTTCTAGAGGTCAGTTCTTTATGAACTAGAGTATTGTATAGGCTGTTTATTCTCATTTGTTGCAGAGCTGCTGATCCACGATGACTGTCTTTCTGTAAAGTGTTAAATTACTGCTTGTGTGTATTGGTTTCTCTTAGATCTTTTTCTCCTCCTTTTTTTGTCAGTAGAGGTAGAATCAGTCATTCAGATAGCAACTGCTGTGGGAGCTATTTTAGCTCTTTGTCCGCATTTGGGTCTTCTTGTGTGGATTGTTGTGGATTGCTTGTGCCTTGCCCCTCAAGGTTAAATCTTGTTCTTCAGTTGTGAGACTGGTGCTCAGTCACACCTCCCTCTTTATGGTAACTCATTGCTGTTAAGACTTGCCTTGATTTGAATGCTTTCTGGAGTCCTCCCTTCAGAAGTGGCTTGTCATACTGACTTAATATTTTTTTTTATAGTTTTATTATAAAAAAGAAAGAGATGGAGAAAAGTACTTCAGGTAGTATTTAAAATGAATGTTAATGGAAGTTTCACAATCCATAAGCCTACACATATACGTGGTTTATCCTGTGCTCTAATGGAAATGCCTACTTTAGTCTGTAAGGAAGTCTAACAGGACTGACTTGCAAACCTCTGATTTCTGGGTGACCCAGCTGGGTTGCAGTTGAAAGGAGGGATGGCTTGGAGGATTGATTTGGGTGTAGAGCCCTGGGCTGTGGCACTGGTGTGCAGGCTGCTTGGTGGAATGCATTGCCTTCCCTGGGAGGCAGGCATTGTGCCCTGGCACAGTTCTGTGGTCAGAGGCTGTGCCAGGAACTGATTGAAGGATAATGCTGTTTTGAAAAGCAGTTCCATGTTTGTCATAGCCGCGTAATGTCACAGATGTGAATCGTTAGTAAAATAAAGTTTAACTGTTAGGTGGCAAAGCTTTGCCAAATGGAGAGTGTTTGTCCCTGCCTTGCGGGGACAAGCCTCCTACACTGAAGTTTTTAGGGAGCTAATGTCAGTATTTTCCCGCATTGAGAATAGTTTTTAATGCTTTAATGCTGGAGGCTGCTTCAGCAGCTCTTCACTGGCTGAGGTCTGTGTGTGCATCCATCTGACGTGGCTTGGGATATACACCGAACATTATTTACCCTGGTGGGAACATGCAGTCAGAGGCTTTTTATAGTGTGTGTTAACCAGCCAGGAAAGTTTTAGTAAAATGTCTTAGAAGTTTGAAAAAGCAGTATAAAGAAGGAGGCTTGTCTTCAGTTTTCTAACAGGGAGGACTTTCTCCTTTCTGTTGATTGCAATTTTACGTGTGAAAGCAGAGGTACGACTGCTTCCCTCACTGCGGCTTAATTTCTAATGATGCTGTGGGATTCATGTGAACTGTGTTGCTTCTTTGCCACTCTCTTAAAAAATGTTTGGAACCACCCACCCGTCCATATAATAGGACTTTATATTACACCATTTTTCCTGGAACCAGTAGTTGTTTTCACAGTTGCTGAATGTAACAGAGAATCCCCTGGTTTTTCCCTGCTTCAGCAGGAATGTGAGAGGTTTAAGTATTCCAGATTCAGATACTTATCAATGACTTCTCTTATTACTTTACTACATCAGTGAATGAATGTGCAACCATTGTTACCTTCTGACAGTTCATGGCACCATCAAGTGGAATGCCATGTTATGACATTTCAGTGAGAAAATCGATTAAGTAGATACATGCTGTTTGGTTACCTTGATTTATTTTATGTTTGTGACCAGTTGGATATTTAGATGTTTTAGGTGCTGCAAAAACTGCTAAATAGCCTATAAATCTAATATTTATCTGAAGGAACATGGGGTACATTGTATACCTACTACAGCATAAAAAAATGCCTTAAATGTGTTAAATGCTTCCTTTGGTGTGTTCCTTTAAATTGCCAGAGCTGAGCAAACTGGTAAAAGGCTTGGAAAAATGTCTTAAAATTAGCAGTTTAGTGGATAGGACACAAGACCAGGGATTGAGAGAGAAATTGCCTTCTTTCTGCCCCAAATCACATAGCAGGTTGGTGGCTGGTTGCTTGGCCACACATTTTTTACTCTCGTTCTTCTTGTGTCTTTTCTTTACACTGTGTATTTCGGGACAGTCTTCCTTAAACTTCATAGAAGGCCTCCCTCTCCTACCAGTTAGGCCCTGTCTGCTGGCTCAAACCATTTTCAGCCAGTACATACAGACTTAGGGTTTCGTGGTTGCTTTAATGTGACATAAATCTGTGATGCAACTTCTGTCTCCTTTGTGCCATCAGTAACATGGGAATAGCTGCATGATGGGCTGAATCAGGGAGATGATTTGGTTAGAAGTTCATCTTTTTGGCTCATCTGACCAACTCTGGTTAAAAACAGACAGTTGCAGTTGGAGCATGGATTGTGTCAAATTAGATGAACCATACAATCACAGCCTAATTGTGTCTCTTTTCTGTGGCAGGATTCATCAAGGGAGGCTCATGGCCTTACTCTGGCAATTGTAAAGGATTTCAGCCTATGTTAAATTGGTAACTCACTAAATGTGATAAAGGGAATATACTTTGAGATTTGGAGGTAATTGGCAAGGGCCTGTGTTACAGATGCAGCTATTTCAGATTTCAGTATTGTTAGAATTCTGTTTTCCTCAGTGTGAAAAGTAGCTCTTGTATGTAAGTCCTTGTCACTCAGGATACCTGGACAGAAGACATAGTTTGTGCAGAGAAATGTTTCTAACCAAAACCAGTCTGTAAGACCGTAGTTCTGTCTGTGTGCAACGTAAGTGAAGTAAGACATTGGCAATACTGTTTTGCAGATAAGGAGTTGTATGCCTGGATGAAGTGTGTGAAGGGACAGCCTCATGATCACAAGCACCTGATGCCAACACAGATTATTCCAGGCTCTGGTAAGACCATATGTGAACAAGCAGAAGGTGGTTTTTTTTCCAGGTCTTTCTGTGAAGAGGGGTCAGAGTTATTTCTTGAAACTTGTCATTTTCCATTTAAAAACCTGGGAGTTGAGTTAAATCATTGCAAATAGGTGAGTGGTTCTGGGCAGTTACCAGCACTGGGCACAGATGATGACAAGAGTAAGAGGAGTGTGCTGACAGATGTGTAAAGGGCTTTTGGGGACAGGCAGTGAAGAAATTGAGAGTTTTTCCTGTGAAGGATTTGTACCTTTTCAGAGCTGAATAAAACAATCAGAATGTACTTAATAAATCTGACCTTAGCTGTTCAAAGAAAATCTTTAAATTGTACCACTGAGGCAACAGATTTTTGGGGATTTGTTTTTCACTGTTGTCTGTCACGCACCTAAAACAAGAAAAGAAAGCTTTTGGTTCAGATGATTGAGCAAAATGCAGTGAAGGAGCTTGTGATATTTGAAAAACTAAGCAGGAATCATAAAACTAGCTAGATTGAGAATTCTGCTTACAACCAAGTAAGTTCTCTGAAGTAGTGCTGTTAGGTGTGGTGTAGTGGTTGTTAGCACAGAATTTCTGTCAGCATTGATACGGACCAGAAAATAAAAAACTGACATGCTCTTAAACATACTAAATAAACTCCCAGGTTATTTTAAGCTGAAAATACAGAACCAGTCATTATTCTATGGGTTGTTGCATGTTAGTTCAGGTAGAAATGAAGGTTGGGTAGATTCCATAACAAATTCAAATTGTGACATCCCCCAGAACAGGTTCTAGACTGAAACTGGTTTTAATTTTAAATTGTGAAATTGAACCACTCATCTGGAAACAGCACAGTGAAGACTGCCTACTTAACCTCAGTTTTGTTCTTCTGTGCATACCCATTACCAAACAGCCTTCATTTATATGGTTACATACTAATTTTTTTGTCAAGACGTGGCTCACTTCAGTCTGTAGCTGATGGTTTTATTAAATGAAGCAATGATATACCCATTGAATAATGAGGAGTAAATAATGGCTTGCCTGATGTGTGCCATGGAATGGGAGTGCAGAGTGAAGGTTACGTTATTTAATTGAACGTCTCTCTGCACAAACCTAAAGATAAACCGGGCAGTCATTGTAGAGTAGTTTTGAATGGTAGATTCAGCATTTTTAATAGTTCAAAACATCAGAGTGTGTATGTTGTAAAGAGGGTCACAGAATGATTGACAGCTACTGATACTTTTCTTCTTCATTGTCTTCTAGTTTTGACAGATCTTTTAGATGCTATGCACAATATTAGAGAAAAATTTGAAATTAAATCCCATTGTCAGTGCACCACGAAGCAGAGCACACAAGCTGCCAAGCTCCCTGCAATGAATGGTGTGTCTCAGGTGAGTCTAAAATGTGTGTATATATTGCATCTTGTTCAAGTGCACTGATCCTGGTGGATTTTTGTATATAAATCATACCAGTTGCATTTTAGTTTGCATATGTGGTGGTTAAATGCTGGCCATGTCTTTGAAATACACTAAAGCAAAGCTATGTAGTTAAAAATAAATTTGTTCTTTACAGGTTTTGCAGAATGTCCTTAACCACAGTAATAAAATTTCTCTGTGCATGCCTGAGTCTCAGCAGCAGAATACTCCTCAAAAGTCCGAGGCAAATGGTAACACAAGTCCAAGGAGTGATGTGAGCACAGACAGCAAGTTAACACCACCTGAGTCCCAGTCCCCACTGCATTGGTTGGCTGATCTTGCAGAGCAAAAAGCCAGAGAAGAAAAGAAAGGTATATGTTTGAAATTGTCATATCATGTCCATGACTTTGAGGGCACTACCAGTATGTAATTGAATTAATTAAAAAAAAAACAAACACCATTTGCTGTTCACTAAAAGAAAAGACAGTGTTCTTTTCTCTACTGATTCTGACCTTGCAACTGCAGTGCCTTTCCCTGGTGGTATCAGAATCAGCCACCAGAAGATCCACCAGTGGAAAGCACATGTGCTGTGGGAGTATTTCCAGCTACAGCATCTTTCACTAGGGACAGGGACTCAGCTGCATGTCTGAGATGCTGAGGAAGGCCTTTGCTTGGTCACACTGTTCTAACTGTGTTTTGAAGGATGTAGTTCATCCTCTGGTGTGTTCCCAGGTGAATAAAGCCCTAGTGCTGCACAGTCTGTTACCAGCACTAGGAAATGCAGGATATTGGTGCTGTTCTGTGTGTGCATCACGATACAACAGTGTAAACTTGCAATGGTTATTTTTATTTTAGAGAACAAAGAATGTCCTTCCGGAAAACATTCAAAGGAAGAGAAGGACCAGGATAATTTGGAATCCCCAAACTGTAAAAGCTCCCCTCCTGCATCCCAGACCAACGAGCAGGGCTCAACCTTACGAGATCTGTTAACTACAACAGCAGGCAAACTGCGTCTGGGTTCTACAGATGCTGGCATTGCTTTTGCTCCAGTTTACTCTACAGGAGCAGCAGTAAGTGTTTACAAGGTGCACAGTTTTTCTGTCAGGATTTGAAAATCTCTATCAATCTGTTTTGGCACGTTGTAGTTAGAGCAGTCTGATAGGTGTATTGCTTTAAATACACATAGTTAAAACTTCATATGCACACATACACATTGTCGTTTTATTTGTTTTTATATATGGTGATAATTGATAAAACATCAGAAATGTTGTTCTGTTTCAAAAGGAATTGCATTAAGTTGCTTTTACATTGTTTAAGCATACATCTGTTTTCTAACAGAGTGGCAAGAGTGGAAGGACTATGCCAAACATTCTTGATGACATAATTGCTTCGGTAGTAGAAAACAAGATTCCACCAAATAGAGCACCAAAGATAAATGTAAAATCTGAAATAAAAGATGAGCCAAAGGATGATAAAAAATGTATTCAGGATGACTGCAGTAAACGGTACAGTGATATCCAGTATTCGTGGATCTGTGATAAGCACGTTCTGTGGCTCCGAGACCATAAAAACAGCAACAACTGGAAGCTCTTCAAAGAGTGCTGGAAACAAGGAAGGGTAGGTATTGAGCAGGTTGGTTGGTAAAGTGACCTCAGCATGAGCTCTGGGGAGTTGTGTGTTAAAGGACAGAAATGCCCAACTCCGTGTTTGAATCTGGGGGCAAAAAAAGCTTCTCAGGTATGGCCCACAGATGAACCTTGTGTAGTTAAACTTGAGTTAACCAGTAATAATAAATAAGACATTTCTGTTGTGAAGTTTCAGATTCCAAAAAGAGTTGACACCTTTGGATATGGGTGCTGCTGGAGGAAGTGTTAACAGCTCAGTAGGGCCAAGGTCTTCTATGTGTGTTCCAGACACATTTGTATTCCAGTTCAGTTAAAGAGTGTGTTTACTTGGGAGAGGACAAGTACTGATTTTTAAAAATTATTTTATTTTACTTTTTACAGCCTGTTTTGGTGTCTGGTATGCATAAGAAAATGAACTTCAGCCTGTGGAAAGCTGAGTCAATCAGCCTGGATTTTGGAAACCAGCAAGCTGATATCTTGAATTGCAAGGACAGTATCATTTCAAACACCAACGTCAAGGAGTTCTGGGATGGTTTTGAAGATGTTTCGAGTATGTTCCTTAAAATGTATTATGGTATTGATTCTGAAGGTGATCAATGTTAGAAACTGCAGTTAAAAATTATCTTTATGGATCTTGAGTCTTTGAAGAAACTTTAAAAAGAAAGCTCTAGGTAATCTGTTTCCAGAGAACATGGTGGAAACTTGCATTTTGTATCTCTGCAGAATTGAGGATGCACTGTTATACTAGCTAGGTCTGACTGAGAAACCAGACAGATGTCCTTCTTGCTTAACTAGTTTGGTTTGTATCATTCTTGAGTCTTGGAATCAACTATCTCCTGTTCTATGTATGAAATTTTGATTTTTGGTAGGTTTGGAGTTAACTTTTATATTTCGGTTGAATAAAGTAAAACACCTCCAGTATATTAATGTTCAGTTATTTGTGTGTTACTTACAGAACGGCAGAAAGTAAAAAATGGGGAAACAGCTCTACTAAAACTGAAAGACTGGCCTTCTGGTGAAGATTTCAAAGCTATGATGCCAGCAAGGTATTTTGAGTTTATTATTAGATGTTCTTGAGCCAATCTTAATGTTACTCTATTTTCTCTCTCTACATTATGGCACAAATTCAAACATATTCTTTTTTCTTGTCTCCTCAGATATGAGGACTTACTAAAAAGTTTACCCTTGCCTGAATATTGTAGTCCAGAAGGAAAACTAAACTTGGCTTCTCATCTGCCAGGATTTTTTGTCCGTCCGGATTTGGGACCCAGACTGTGCAGTGCATATGGTGAGTTTGCCCTCCAAGTGCAGCAGTTACCTCTTCCCTTACACCTGTAGAATATCACACATTACAGTGCTTGATGGAAAGCTGAGCTTTCTTGAAGGATAATTGCTCACTGAATGTAGGGGAAATACTGACTCTCTTGGGTATTAATGGTACATGCACCTGGGACATGAAAGTCTATTTGCTTCTCAATTTCTTTCTCTCTTTTCTTGTGCTATTACAGTCTTCTGAAGCATATAAATGGCTAGCTGCTTCTACACAGTGCTAGAACCTGTCTTTAGTAATGCTCTGGGACAAGATACTTCATGAAATATTACTGTGTTCATAATTCTGGTCATAAATTATTCTTGTCATATTTCTCATAATTTATTTTGTGTGCTGTACACTCAAAAACCTGTTTAGAAAAGGTTGATTCCCTCAGACATTTTGTTTCTTCTTTTACAAAGAATTTTGTTCAGTTCTGTTTTACAAAGAGTGGTAATTTGTGACACAATGGCTTTGATTTTAGAAGTTCTCCAAATGTCTTGTGAAATAAGCATATTAATAATAGTGATAATGGCATGGGTCTGAGAACTGCATCATAAATGCCACTCCGAGGCAATACTGCTCTAAAGCTCAGCGTTCCAGAATGTCCTTTTGGCTTGAATGTTCATTTTCACTTCTTAAAACTAAAATTAATTTTCCTCTTTGCTTGGAGGTTATTTTGGTTAAGAACTCTGCTTAGAGCCAGACATAAAAGTGACAGATTTGATAACCTTGTGTATTCATTGTACCTGTATTCTGCCCTGAACAACCTGAAGGGTTGAGGGGGAATGGAACATAGTGGTCAGGAAATGTCTCTGACTGTTCTGCTGAAACGTTTTGTTCTGACACAAATGCTGTGTGGGGATAGGTACCTGGGCTAAGAGAGAATCTCAAGGACTCTGTTAAAAAGTAACATTTTCTTGTTTAGCAGGTGAACCAAAACCGTGTTTTTAATTTGTGTATCTCAGTGATGCTAAGTGTGCTTCAGAAATTTCTTACCCGTTGTTGCATGTTCCAATTTTAATATGCAACACAAACAAATGTTCTCCTGTAACATAGGTGTGGCTGCTACTAAAGACCATGACATAGGAACCACAAATCTCCATATCGAAGTTTCTGATGTCGTGAACATCCTTGTTTATGTTGGCATAGCCAAAGGAAATGGAGTACTTTCCAAATCAGGTAACGTGAAGCTCACTCACTGTAAGAGGTGTAGATGGACTGAATGTTCGGCCCCTTCTAAAATTAATGCTGTTCTTGGGAAGGTGTTGAAAGACATCCATAAGAACTCGCTTACAGCTGGGAGATTCTTTGTTTCAAGGGTTTGCACACACATTAGTTCCATATAAAATACACTGCAGTTCATGAATTATGAAATGGTATTTCAAACTCTTTCCACTTTTTTTGCCCTTACGTGTAATTGATGCACCATTCCTGTGCTGGCACTGGCATAGCTAATGGAGTGCAGGGTGAAGGATTTCCTCTGGAAGCTGTGCTCGTTCTAACAATTATGTCAGGATGATGTATTTGCCAAACCTTCTGTTTATTCTGCTTCTTCTGGATGCACTGTGCTTACTCTATTGAATTTGGGCTGTAATGTAATTTTTCAGCACTGGAGACCTTAAATTGGTGTATGTTAGTCGTCTCTATGAGGTTTATTGCTTATGTGAAACAGTGTTTAAATCACTGAAATAGTTTTGTTTCTTTCCCCTTTTTCTTTCGTCCTCTTATTCCATAATCAGCAAATGTAGATTTTGGGTGTGACTAATAGAGCTGCAGTAAGGTTTGTCTTTCATTTGCTTTGTTTTCACTTGTGTATGCACCGAGTTAATAGCAGCAAACTTGAGCATCCTGGGAGAGCTCTGGCTGCAACAATAGCATGCTAAACACTGCTTGTGCTGACTGCAGGAAAACACCTTTTTCATCTTTCCATTTTTGGTACCAGTCCTGCTTGTTTATTTCAGGTAGGAGGTTGTGTTCTGTCAAATTCAGGAAATGTGAAAAAGTTTAAAAATAAAACATATTTTTAAAGGTAGCTGTGGCATTCATGTTCTAGTAGTGAGTTACAAACACCGAACAGAAAGATCACCTGGTGGCTTCTGTTGTATTCAGCAAACTTCTATCTGCTCAGTCTCACACAAGAAATATGAAAAGAAGGTATTTAGTTTAAAAATATTTTTTCTTCCCACATTTAAAGAATATTTTTGTTGAATCTTAGGAGTTTTGAAGAAGTTGGAGGAGGAAGATTTGGATGACCTTTTAAGGAAGCGGTTGAAAGACTCAAGTGAATTACCTGGTGCTTTATGGCACATTTATGCTGGCAAAGATGCTGACAAGATAAGAGAGTTTCTGCAAAAGGTTAGATTTATTACACATGATTTATAAATATAATCTAAGTAGTTGGTAAATCAAAGGGGGCTGGCAAAAACCACAAACCCCACCTTGATGTTGGAGAACGGAGGAAAGCAAAATAATTTCCTTTATAGCACATAAAATAAATTATACTTGACCTGCTACACCACCAACAAATAAAATATGTAACACACATACTCATTTTTTAAGAGTTACAGATGGCCTGTGTACCCTGAGGGCTCAGGAGGGCATGGAGATCTACTCTTGCTCTGCTCTAACACAAAAGATAATTTGTGGGATGATGTTTTTCTGTTGCTGATCCATTACTGTATTATTGCTGCTGAATTTTTGGTGAACTGTCCCCTGCCAAATCCCCTGACCTCACCACCCAGCAGCCACTGATCTTTCCCAGGACTCTGTCACATCAGTCAGCTCCAGGAGCATGGCTGGGCTCTTGGTGAAGGTGGAAGCAGTGGGGTGACGTCCCCAAGGGCAGCAAACTTCCCTGGTTGTGTTGCACATCATCCTTGAGCAGCACGTGAGGAACAAGTTAGAGGCACATCAGAACCTTCCAGGTTGTTGCCTAGGATGAATATCCATCAATGGCATTAAATTCAGGGATACCACCTTGAAGCAGTTTTCTGTGCCCTGTCTTCAGCACGTTTTTCTGCTCTGGAAGGTGGCCTTGATAGATGACACAGAAATACCCAAAGCGTCACTGAAGTGATGGCTCAAGGAGAATTTTTCACTGTCTTCTTCTGGGGGAAGAGATCAGATGAGTTTCATCTGACTGCACCAAAGGGATCCATAAACAAACTTGAGGCCAAGGGCTCTACTGTGAGCAGGGAAAGCCTAAGAAATTCAGCAGTGAATATTCCCTTGGACAGTAAAGCAGTGTTTCTGTACCAGGGCAGCTGTCCTCCAGTGACTCAAACGTTTGCTCTTTGGCAGGCTGAACTGTGGGGAAAAATGAGCACTGGTAAATAAAACAAAGCTAGTTCCAGGAGATTATGAATTATACAGCAAGACTTTTTTGTTCATTCAAAAAGTAGATGCTCATAAATTAGATGGTGATTTTTCAGTTTGAAAAAGAGAGTTGTGAACAAAGTAACGAATACAAAGGAATAGGTGGACGTAGGAGTATTCAGCATTTCCTGTCTCAGAGCACTTGTGAAACTATTGTGGATAGCTCTGAGACTATTTGAGCAGCAGGTTTAAACCAGAAGCATTTACAATGCTGTTTTTTTGTTAGAAGTTTGTCATTTGCTGCCACAGTTTGCCCTCGTATCCCAAATGAATTGTGTACCACTGGGTATTTTAGGAGTGGTGATATTTGGGAGATACTGAATTGGAGATGATTTGATGGGTAAGCATTGGGACTGCTTTGCTGCTGATTAGATATAAAATCTCAGTATCTTGTTAGAAGGGTGATAATACTCAAGGAGAGCTTCAAAGCTCTTCATCACGTAATTATATATGTTTCATAAATATAAGTTAAAAAAAAGTGTATGTTTTTTAAAAAATGAGATATTTGTCTCCTGACTCACGATAGGTGGATTAGGTCTGTGTTCTTTATATGTAATCACTTTTTTCATTTAGTGAGTAGCATTGATTTAGTAGCAGTTGATTAAGAGTAATATTTGTTCCCCTATGGCTCACTTGATGAGAAAAGGGTGAGAAATTCCATTTACTGATGTCAGGAAGTATTTTTATGTGTTCATCATTTTTTTCTGAATATGTTCATAGGATGGTAGGAAAGCAGCTTCTTAGCCCAGTGTGGTTGAGGTTGGAAGGAGGTCCCTCTGTCCAGCCCTGTGCTCAGGCAGTCACCTGGAGCAGGTTTCCCAGGACACCACAGCCCTTGGCTTTATCTGCTGCATTTTTCCTGAGCTAAGGTGGTGATGTTGCATCTCTGTGTCAAAACTGAAGGTTGCAAGCCTGAGGAATTGGCAGCATAGGAACTCCTGAGCTCAGATTTTATTTTCTGGATTAAAGAAGTCACACAGAAAGCATGTTGCTTACTAATAGATTATTGTGCCAAGTTCTTTAAAGCTCTGCATTTTGAAGTGGGAGTGCTGTAGATGTCTTCAGTTCAGTGAGACTTCCCAGATCCTTTGAGGTTGTTTTGAATCCCCAGCTAGAGTTCTTGTTTGGGTATTGAGAACTGAGTGACATTGCTTGGCAAGGTGGGTATACTTAAAATTTATCAGCAAAAGGTTTGGTTCTTTTGGAAATGACTTGGGATCTTTTCTGTACTTACAGATAGCAAAGGAGCAAGGCCTAGAAGTTTTACCAGAGCATGATCCAATCCGTGATCAGAGTTGGTATGTGAACAAAAAACTTCGCCAAAGACTTTTTGAAGAATATGGAGTAAAAACCTGCACGGTGATTCAGTTCCTCGGTGATGCTATTATTCTACCAGCAGGAGCACTTCATCAGGTAATGTGCCTTAGTTTAAAGGCACACAGGATTAAATAGTACAATTGCTGTAGAATAACTTTTTTCCAAAGACATGGATACATCTGAGCTCAATTTCATGTTGTTTTTTTCTTAGTAGTATTAGCATGTAGGAATGTAAAATAAGGTACATCTGCTGGTGTAGCTGACTAACGTACAGCAAATTGAATGCCTTAAGTATTAGTTCCTTTTTTTGCTTTACAATTACGAATGAACAGACCATTATTAACCATTGTTTTCCACTTTTCATTTCCGTAGCAAATTTCTAAACAAACTGAGTCTAGTTATGGCAGAGTCAGGTTAGTAATTTTTGTCTTCTAAGCCAGAAGTTAACCTAACGGAGGAGAGGCAGGGAGAGCAACTTGAGCAGGTAAAAACACACGGATGTCAAGTGTCACTGTGTTTGTCTTCAGCTGTAGGAGAATTATAGTGAGTGTTCTGGTGTTCCTGTAACAGGTATTTGGTTGTTTTCCCATGCCACATTTAAGTTCCTTTTAAAACAGAAGGTACATCAGGAGTCATCATTGTCTCTTCAGCAGCTTTCCTTATCATGAGAAAGTGATACCAGCTTTGCAGCAGCTGAGCTGATTTAATCCATAGCTGGGTAAGAAGAGTGCTGCCAGTGGGGCAGTTCTGGAGAAACAGGGTGAATTTGACTGACAGAATTTGTGTCAGTCAGCCTCAGTTGCCCCGTGACACAAAGGGTTTGTTACTGCCTTTAGGCCTTTTTTTTTCCTCATAGTCTGTAAACTGCTGCTCCTTGGTGAAAAGAGGAAGAAAGCTCAATTGTTAAGATGAGATTTTTGGGCCATTCTAGTTTTCTCTCTTCCTTCACTCCATTAACCTTTTCCTGCTTCAGCAGGAAATGGAGCCTGCTGGTTTGCTGTCTTGCCAGCTGTCAGGCACCACTAATGAGGTCACTGACTGTCAAGGAATGAGGAGCATCCCTGCCCTGCAGTTGGTTGTAAACCATCGTGCTGTTGAAGATCTTTCATTGATCTCCCCGTGGGTTCAAGTGAGGCCAAGCCTTTCTGAAGAAGGTGCTATTTGGTTTCCAATCTGCAGATCAGCTTCCAGCGGTGGCAGAGAGGAAGCAATGGCTCACCGTGTTCCTGTGGCCAGGGCAGTGAGGTTTCCTCTGTAGAAAACTGACTGGGGTGTAGTGGTGACAGGGGTCCTGTCCCTGCTCTGACTCTGGCTGTGTCTGTTGCTGGGCCATTGAAAGCCACCAGTACCTTACCCAGACTAGGCTCCTCCTCATCCCACCGAGTTTCTGGGTGGGTTTGACATGGTGGTACATAGCTCTGGATAGTCTGTGTGGATTTGTTTTCTGGCACAGGAAAGAAAAAACCCAGACAGCCCCAAACAGACCTTGGTGACCCAGATCTGGGGGGTGTAGGTTGCCTTCCTGTACTATGACTCAGGGCTTGATGTTGTTTCACAAATATGGAGGAACATCTGACATTGCTGTTCTTGGCTCCTGTTAGGCTAAAGCAGTTGGCACTCCCAGAGTCATGCATTGCATCCTCCAGCAGCCTTACTCTGATCTCATGAAACAAGGGAGATTTATTCCAGATAGGAAAGGGAACCCAGGGGAAATAACAAACGTACTGGGAAATTTGTTCTATACAGCATGTGCCATTTTATAAAGGCATACAGAATATAAAACATGAAGTAGTGGGACTCTTCCAGGCTTCCCTGCAGTTCATATGTTTAAGGACCAAAAATAAGACCACTCTTATCTTTATCTCCTTAGCTTTAAACTGCAGGTTGTGTTTGAAGTGGTAATGTTCTAGCTTCTGGCACCAAGGAGTTAATAACATGGTGTTTTTAAACCTTAGTGGGTGAAGCTGAGAACCTTTTCATCTTCAGTAAGAAGTTCCTGTGAATCTGCCACGTAGGAGGAAATAAAAGCATCGTGTTCTTTCATGTATGTGCCTAGTGCTCTCTCTGTAGAGATGCATAAATACTGACCTTAGGGATCAGCACCAAGACTTCAGAGATACAAAGCACATTTAAAAACTGAAAAATAAGTCTGCACAAGAATACATACCACGTTAAGTTTACACATTAAGTGTTTCAGATTTACATGCACATCATGAATCTTTAATTATTAAAACTGGGTGAGAGTTGATACTAAATTAAGTGGTAAATTAACATTTTTATTTGCTCATGAGTAATGTTTTGGAGCAGAGGAAATCAGACTGAGTGCTGGAGCTAGGGAGCCTGGCTGCCTGTGGTCACTGCATAAGTGTAGTTCTGCCACTTCCATTCTGGAGCCAGTTAGGATTGTTGGCACACAGCTGCTTCTGACATGCTGGTCTAGAATTTACTGCCCTAACATGGAGGAGGTTGTGCCTATTTCTTCTCTTTGTTTTTCCACCTGTGCGTGGTTCTACGGATTCATGTCTGGCTTTTAAAGTAACTTACTCTTAACATTCCATGGTAGCATAAAGCATTCCTCTTGCTTCCCAGGTTTCTCCCCTCCCTGTGTACTTGCAGACAGCAGTCACATCCCTCCTGTGATGACAAAGTCAGACTGTTCCCGGCTGGGCTGGGAAGGAGAGCCTCTCCTGTGAGCTGTGACGGGCAGGGCAGCCTTGTCAGTTCCTCTTGTGGAGGGAATTGCTCTCTCGGGAGGAGAATCCAGAAATAGATACAGCATTGGACCGGTCACCTCTGCAGATGCTTCCCTGAATGCTCCATGAGGGGCATCTCCTTGCCTGTGCAGGTTGGGAGCTCAGCAGTGTTCCTGCCTTGCTAATCCTGGGCATTGTTCCCTCCGTGGTGCTGGTGACAGGGAGCCCTGAGCTCTCCTTGGAACTTCCCCAGCTAAAAAAAGGGTGTTGTACTGTTCTTTTGAAAGATTTGCTCTTTCTGCTGCTCCATTGTGGGTTATGCTGTATCACAGACATCTGTAGGGATGGCCTCCCTGGTTTTAACTTGGTAGCTCCAAATTGGTAAAATATTTTAGCTAAAAATAAAAAGCTAGAAATACTGGAGTCAGTGATTGAAATGCGATGTTCAGGCTCCCTGCACAACTTGTTTGTAGTGGAATAAGTTATTATAATGTTGTTTTTTATAGTGGAATTATCTTGATTTAACAGCAGGATTATATATTGTAAAATAACATGCTTGGAGGTAATGCGACATCCTGGCGATGTTCCGATTAGGATGTAGGATAAAGGTCTGGGCGTTGCAAATACAGAGCTCTCAAGCTCAGCCTTGCAGGAAGTGGCTGATCCTGCAGCCGTCAGGATGGGTGGGTGGCCCCTTCCTCCCTGCCCACTCACCTTTCCCTGGCCCAGCCCAGGTCTGAGGCTTTTCCAGCGCCGCAGCCGCCTCCCGGGCCCTGCTGGAAAACCTCTGCTGTGCGTGGGCTGGGTGTGAAGCTGTTCTCAGTTCAGCTGGAAGTGGCACAGGCGTGGGAGTGCTGCACTCCTCGCCCCACAAACCCCAGGGGAATCGTTGCTAAACGTTTCTCTGTGTGTGTGTCACTGCATCAGCTTGTGTTATAAATATTATAAATAGAACTGCCTGGGGCTGTCAGCAGGGCATTCCCATGTTAAGTACCAGACCAGCCGGGTAAAATCTGTCCCCGCAAACTTTCACACGGATAAGACAGGCCCTGGAAGGGAGGGAAGAAAGCTCAAGGCACAGCAGAATGAAAGGTCTGAGGGAAACAAATGTTCCCTATTCTGCCATGGAGGGATCGGCAGTCAGTAAAACCTTGTCTTAGTGAGGAGAAAGTGAATGAGTGGTGTGGGATTTGCATGGGCTGGCAAGGAAACCAAGGGCAGGTAGAGACTGGAATGAAAGCGGTGAGAAGCCTGTGAGGGAGGGGAAGGGGCTGGAGCTGCTGTCTGCACAGTGCAGAGGCACCTCAGCCCAGGCTCTAGGGAATTCCCTGAGTGCTGGTGGGAGCCTCTTGGTGGCACTCCTGCAGCTGCTGCCTTGCCCTTGGCTTTCTGCCGTTTGCAAATTGTGTGGCATCAACAAACCCTCCTTGTCTCCAGAATTACTTTGTTCTGATTAATTCTCGGGAGGGACCAGCACGGCTTTGTCCTTGATGATGATGAGCCTGCAAAAATCCCATGAGCAACATGAGTGCTGAGCTGGGGGTTACCCGCTGGGATTTCATCTGTAGGGGGAGAACTGCTGTGTAAAATCAGAGTTGGGCAGGGGTTTTGAAGAAGAAAGGAATTTTTAAATGAACTCCTGTGTCCTCAACTGTGTAGACCCCAGTGGTTTATGTAAATGTCAGGTACCATAATGGAAATTTTAGAGTATGCATTTCAAAACCCTAGATTTGGCTAGGTTTGACTTAAAAATATGCAGATCTCCATCAGTCCTGAGCAGGGTGTGACGGGGTGTTTGCTGGGATGGCTGAGGCTCTGCCTCCCCACCCCCAGGCTTTGGGAATTCGAATTGATGTTACACAACTTCTGTTAGG
Organism: Daphoenositta chrysoptera; assembly: GCA_013397915.1. Lineage (NCBI taxonomy): Eukaryota > Metazoa > Chordata > Aves > Passeriformes > Daphoenositta > Daphoenositta chrysoptera. The sequence goes on from VZRO01002004.1 coordinate 534,684, forward strand.
AGCTGTTGGAATTTTAAGAAAAGAGGGTTTTGACATGCTGAATTACAAATTACAGTGTAATTGTAAGGGTTTTGGGGATGAAAACACTAATGTTCCTGAAGGGAGCAAACAGGAGTTGGTTGGGTCATAAGCAGGAAGCATTTTTCCTTTCCCCTGTCCTCCAGGTGTGACCTGGGTGGCAGCAGCTGGTGACTGTTCCTCAGTAGTTACCTCATGCCAGTATGAAAAACTCTTTAGAGAAAGAAGAAACTGCTTTTTCCCCCTGCTTCTCAGCCTCCCCCTTTGTTTGTTCATGATGGATTCTTTCAAGTATTTCCACTGGCAGTTCCTTTTCCGTGAAGGTGCCAGCTTGCAGCGTGGCCAGAGGAGCTGGGTCCTAGAGGGCAGGGCTGCTCCCGGGTGGGTGGGCAGCCCCAGCCCCAGCTCCAGCTCCAGCTCCAGCGCCTGCGCTGTGCCGGGGAGGCGGCGGCGGCGCCCGCGCAGCTGGGAAAGGGAGGAGCAGCAGCGTGGAATTACCGCGGAGCCGACTGCGGGGAGCGCCGCGCACAGGCAGCTGTGCAGTGCTCAAAGCGTGCCTTTTGCCAGAAGCCAACTTGGATAAGTCAAACGCACTTAATTGCTCTCTACCTGTAAAGATGCCCTTTAGTCTGATAAGGCTGTGGTTAAGGGATCTCAAGACCCACTCTTTTCTCAGGTACCTCTGCCAAAGAATAACACCAAATACTAATTATCAGTCTCTTCTTGTTATTTTGGATAGGTGCAAAATTTTCACAGCTGCGTTCAAGTAACTGAAGACTTTGTGTCTCCAGAACATCTTGTACAGTCATTTCACTTAACGCAGGAGCTGAGGCTGTCAAAGGAAGAAATCAATTACGATGATAAACTGCAGGTAGGAAATGAATGCTGCTCTGGAAGCGGCTGGGAAGGCAGGGCGTGCTCGGGCTCATTGAAATGCCGAGCAGTGCGTGGAGCTACTTCCTTGCTGCTGTTCACACAGAATAACAATGAGCAGCAGCATGAATGCCAGGGCTGTAAATGACTCTCCCTTGAGCTGCTGGTTTTATTTCACATTACATTTTAAAATGTGTAAAAAGCTGTTCCCTTTTGCACGGGTGTGATGAAGCCTTTCTTTTTTTTCCATCCACTGTGCTTAGGGCTCAGTCCTAAACTTTGCAGAGTTCCTCGGTCGTAGGCCTTACTAACAACTGTCCCATGTTCTTGCAGGTTAAAAATATCTTGTATCACGCAGTTAAAGAAATGGTGAGAGCTTTGAAGATTCACGAAGGTGAAATGGAAGATATGGATGAGAACTGAGCATGCTCTGCTTTTTGGAGGTAGCATCACCCAGAGGTTATTTCCCCTGATCTGTGAACGGTATGCACACTAATTTAAGCTTCACAAACCATCAGTGCCAAGAAAACACGGTCATCGTATTTACTTGTTAATGACACTGCAACGGTAGAGCTTCATATCACAGCCACTGTGATTCCACGTTCCACTTGCAAACAGTTGAGCAGCGTTCTGCTGTCTGTATTATAATGTACATGAAGTTTGTGAAATGTCAAAGATTTAAGATGATGTATTTATTTTTGGAAAAAACGACAAAATTCTATGCTATATTGTTGATCAAATGTAAATGTGACTTGTACAGTTTGCTAAAATAATTCAGATATTTTTCACTACATTGAGACAGTTACTGTGAGAGTAGGACACAAACACCAGCTATTGCCTGCATTTGGGATCTTGCTGAGTCCGCACAGCAGTCATGTCATAATCTGAAAATTACTGCCAAATAATTGTAAACTTTGTAAAATATAAAGTATATAAAGTAGATATTAAATACAGACACTTCAGTATTTTATTGAAGCTATTCAGTGTACAATTAAACGTTTTCAAAAGGTGTAATTTATTTAAAAATTGTCTCATTTTGGTAAAATTTATGTGAACTTTTAAAGCTTAAATATTAAACTTAATATGCTCTGTAAATATATACATATATACATTCAATGATGTATTTTTTTAAAACATTGGCTTGCTTTAATTTGTTAAAAGTGCAAGTGTTACACATGCTTTGTACATTGAAGTTGAAAGGGGTTTTACATTTTCCATTAAAATGACTTTGTCAGACGCGGTGGTGTGGGTTTGTCGTGTCCGGCCGGTGCCAGGGCAGCCGAGTGCTGCCCTCTGCGGGCCGCAGCCGGGACTGCGAGCGCGGCGCGGGCTGGAGCCGCTGCCACTCGCTCGCCCCCTTCCCTTCGGAATCAGCACTGCGCTGCGGGAGCGGGAAAGGCGTTCCTGTAGAACCATTATTTCATAACAACTTGCCTTTAATAGTTCAAGTAATGCCACAAAATAATGGATGTTTTAAAAAAATTTTTATGTGTTTTTATTTAATAATGATAAATGTTGGACGGTTGAGCAGAATTCCAGGTTTTGGAGTGAGTTTGAAAAGCTTCAGAAAATGTGTACTTTGATTTAAGGTATTAAAACTATACAAATGCTTAGATTGATTATCAGGTGTTAGGCAGGGCCAGTGGCCAGTTTGTGAGGTGTCCAAAAGGGGACAGTAATTAGCCTGCTTATAGTAACGAGCCTGGTTACTGCTCCCAGTCTGACACATCTGACTGGGTTTGGGGTCACCAAGAAACCCCAAACCCCATGTAAGTTTCCTTTCAAAATAATAAAACACAAAAGCAATTTCTCATTCCAAAAGTCAAATTATTTAGTTGGCATGAAAACTTGCAATTTGTCAAGCTGCAGAGAAATACCATGGGGTTAATGCTGCTGCACTGAGCAGTTGCTTCTTAGCTTTGTAGCCTGTTCCATCCATTATCATCTCTATTCTTCCCTGCAGCATTAGAGCACTGGCTGAAAGTGCAGGATCTGCCAGTGTACATTTGCTTAATGAGAAGTGGACTCTAGTTGTACATATTTTCATTTTTTAAGTTCAGGATATGTAAACATTTAAGTATTTCGTTCCCCGGCTGAGTTTTCATGAGGTACTTGTAACGGATGTGAAATTTCTGGAGGGTGCTGAAATTACCATTTATGCTGCAGAGAGTCACATCCTCCCTTGGTTCTTTTCCTGCACCAAGAGCAGTTGTTGGGCCTGGGCCGTGGCTGCTGTCACTGCTCACCCCTGTGCTGCTGTGCCTGGGCAGCTGAGTGGGAGTGCAGGGGTTGGTGTCCCCTGGTGGGTTACTGTCCCAAAGTGGCACATTGCCGTGGCTGCCCTGGCCAAAGCCCTGTGTTTCCTGCTTTACCTCTTCTCCAAGGCTTTAATGTGGATCTGGGGCAGTGCCTGTACAGCTGACAGCCCCTGTGCCTTGAGGTCTGAACTTTAGTATCACCCTTTGGGCCCCCATGGAGCACTGACAGCTGCCCCTGCCCCCTCAGAGTGCTTAGAGACCTGGGCAAGGATCCCTGGCAGCTGCCTGTCAGGCTGAAGATGTTCTTGCCTCTTCGGGGGAACTGGAGGAGTCACTGAACAGTGCCAGAAGTTACTAAAGTTCACAGGTACTCCAACTATTACTAAAAGACACAAAAAATTAGTTTCTTTTTACTTGGTGTAGCACATTCTGCTTGCTCAGAACTTTATGCTTCTGGCTCTGTCACAGTGAAGCCGAGCTCCCTGCTCCCCTGCAGGAAGGGGGGCTGGCGTTGTGCTTGGGGCTGTGAGCATGACCTGACCTGTTCATAGCTGTCTGACACCAGAGAGGGCTTTGTGGGAGGTGTTTTGTTTTCAGGTTATTTTTTCCCTCTTGACCATTTCCATGTCCTGTGAGGTGTTACTGGGCGTGTTTTTCCTATCTTCCTTTGCTAAAGACTCTTGAGGGGCTTTTCTGCTCTACAATCTCAACTTTTAATACAGCCAAAAGTATTCAGTGAGATGAGCTGAAGCTGTTTCAGTGCAGGAATGCTGTCAGCTGCTAGAACATGGATATGAAGTACGGTGTGTCATCTTTTGCCACCTTCCTGTTGAGACCAAGCTCTGTCTTTGTCTGCTTTGCTCTCCAGGAAACTCTTCCTTCTTTTTCCTTTCCTGTCCTTTGAAAGATCACACCTAAAGAGTCATCAAAACTGTGAGCCCTGCTCCTCACACCCCCTCTTACCCTCCTTTCCAGCTCCTTATCATATCCACCCTCAGCACTGCTATACAGCAAATGGCCACAGCAGTTTTCTTCCTGTTGGAACTGCAGAGGTAGCTTGTGAAGAGTAAGTGATTAGCAGAGAACGAAGCAGGGCTGCAATGACCTGAAGTATTTCAGCACAGATGGCTGCCGTGTTTATGGTTTAGCAGAAACTGGAATTGCTGGCAGGGAAATGGTGGTCCCTGTTAGGGAGGTCACACGTAGGGGTTTAGAACAGTCTGACTTGCAAATCTATTTATTCTACTCCCCCAGCTTCACGCAAGTTGCTCAGATCTGTGTGTGTAGGCCAACCCCCATCTGATCAGCACTACATTCTCATGCTCTCTGACCCTTTCGGTAGGTGGTAATTCTGTTTGTACCCTCTCCCGTGACATCCTGTCAAGCCCTCTCCTGCTCTCACAGCTGACAGCCTTCCCTGCCCTGTGCCTGTAACTGGGAATTTCCCTTCCTTCCTCCTTCCACAGCCACCATTGCCTGTTCTGCTGCTTTCCAGAGCAGGATGTTTGTACTCTTCCCCCACATCCGTGCTGGAGGAGATGCCTCACCCTGTTGAGATTCCTGGACAGGGGCTTTGCTGTGCTTTCCCCTCCTAACCCGCAGCTTTGCCTCAAACAATGTCAGCTCTGCACTGTGCTGCTGCTTTCCACGCTCTGACCTGTGCTTGGTTGGCCAGAGTGCTGTGTGTCCTTCCTGCCGCGGTGTTCCCATGGCCCGTGTGCCCCAGCAGGCAGCCGAGCACGCTGTGGTGTGGGGGGTCCCCATGCAGTGGCCACCACCACGTTCTTTTCTTCCCATCTCAGCAGGGTGGCCCAGGAAACTGCCCAGGAAGCAAATGCCCTGTGGCGTCAGCAGCACACACAAACGAACCTCTGTACTTTTTTCACTTGTTCTCATCAGTTTTGAAAAGGAAGTCACCATCTATAAATAGCTGGTAGGAAAATCTTGCCTCACAGCAAACTGAAGACGTGATTTACCTGATGTGTTGTGTGCAAATAGTTGCATTTTAAACATGGGCCTTTCTAAAGGTAAGTGGTAGACTGAAGGATTTTTGCTGTTATGTTTCAAAGTGAACATTTCCAGTACCTTCCAACCATACCAAGACTATATAATTCTTGTCCTAGGTCCCTGTTTCTTTCCAGTCCCTGGGCATGTGGTTTAATTGTAGCTCTGTGCTACCTTAGTGAAAATAGAGAGTAGGGTTTAGTAGCTCTGAGGCAGGAAATCCTGTATTTTCACAGCTCTAAGGATTTCGTATTGTTTGATCTCAATAATACCTCAAGTCCTGCAGCAAATGGGCCTGAGGGAACATTTAAAATGATTACAAGAAAAAAAAACCTGAGTAAGCTGAAGTTACTTCTGGTAAAACAAACATGAGAGAGAAAGGAGGTAGAGGAAAAGATGGCTGTAGCTCTTGATTCTTTAGGGAACAATGAACTTTTAATACAATTGAACTCCACAGTCCTCATACTCGGGCAGGAAGGTCTGGAAAATAATGTCCAGCCTGTACCTGGCTTGTGGCAGCCGCACCACTGCTGATTGCTTTGGAACAGTATGATTTTGTTTTCTACTCTCCTTTTAGTCCAGCTCAGTACAGGATGTTATTAGCTGTTGTGGCTGTATTTGCTTTTCCCCATGTCCAGAGTTGGGTTGGAAGGGGTCTCCAAAGATCCAACCTTTCATGGGAAAGGGAGTCTAGATGAGGTGTGGCTCCTGTCACTGAAAGCAGGTCAACAGGAACTGCAGATGGCTGAAGACCTGCTGCTGAGAGGACAGTAGGAAGGAGTTCACTGCCAGAGTTCCTGAACATGGAAATGCTCTCAGAGGAAGCAGTCACAAAATCCTTTTTTCCCTTTTCATAAAAGCAAAATGTAAAACCCAACACTTAGGTATTTTGGTTTAAGCCATCATTTTAAGTAGCAACTGGTAGTGGTGAAGTCTGCAGATTTTATTCTCAAGAGACTCCACATTGCTTCCCAGTTGCCTTTCTTTGGTTTCTCTTTCTGTGGTGATACAGCCAGAGATTGGATAATTACAGTTTCTTTCGGCATAGCATATGTTGGCAATATTCAAGAGGGCCAGTATTTCTGTGTGCCAAGACAAGGGTGGTTTCTGTGGTTAAAGCAAAGTCTATGAATAGAAGTCAGTGTCTGGATGTGTATTTAAAATTGGTTCTTGGTGAGACACTTTGAAATAACGGACCAAAGAATTCTTTCATTCTGTCCATTATAAAACAAAGCAGCCCAGACTCGCCACCCCTGGGAATGTTTCCGTGTGCTGTGCCAGGCCTCGGTGACGCTCCATGTCACCACCAGGGACTTACCGCTTCCTTGCTGCTGCTACAGCCTCTGAGCATCGGTCACCTTCGGCATTCCGCACCTCGCCTCTCCCTGGCTCCCTCCAGGCCCGGGGACCGAGCCCATCAGTTGGCGGTGGCAGGAGCGAGGGCACGGCCGGAGGGTCCCGGAGGGTCCCCGAGGGTCCCCGAGGGTCGCGGGGCTCGGCAGGGCCCGCGCCGGCGCCGCGCTCCCGCCAGGTGGCGGCCGGAGGCAGCCAAAGGCTGCGGCGGGCGGGGCGGG
>VZRO01002004.1:544194-559262 GCA_013397915.1 Daphoenositta chrysoptera
CAGACCCAGCACCCTCGGGGGGTGTTCATAGCCCTGCTCAGACCCAGCACCCTCAGGGGGTGTTCACAGCCCTGCTCAGACCCAGCACCCTCGGGGGTGTTCATAGCCCTGCTCAGACCCAGCACCCTCGGGGGTGTTCATAGCCCTGCTCAGACCCAGCACCCCCAGCGCTGTTCCTACAGCTCCTGCTGGGCTGTGCCCCAGCAAACCCAGGGAGCTGCTCTGCTGACACTCCGTGCTCTGCAGTGCTGGAACCCGGCTGTCAGCCAGGTCACTCCATAGGCGGGCAAGGCCCTCTGAATTCATCCCAGCTTTCTTGAATTTGCTGGATGATGAACATGGAAGCTCAGCNCTGGGCTGTGCCCCAGCAAACCCAGGGAGCTGCTCTGCTGACACTCCGTGCTCTGCAGTGCTGGAACCCGGCTGTCAGCCAGGTCACTCCATAGGCGGGCAAGGCCCTCTGAATTCATCCCAGCTTTCTTGAATTTGCTGGATGATGAACATGGAAGCTCAGCTGTAGGTGTATATTAACACTTGGTACAAGTACTAATTTGTTCTTTATACTCTGAAACATTTGTACAGATGTATCACACAGTGTCAAAACACCTTGGTTTTTATTTTCCTATCCTTTTTGAATCAGGTTAAGCTGTAAACAATTTCTTTTTCAATCAAATACTGCCAGCTAGAATTACTTCCGTTCATGCATCACTGAAAACAAAAAGGGTATTTTTCCTTAAGTATAGATTTTTCATTTTAAACCATGTCACTTTATACAGAAACCAATAGCTAGATTCAATGCACCCTGATTAGTTATGTAAACAGATAACCCCCAAAAAAACCCCCTCATCAACAGAACTAATAAGTTGGTTCCTTCATAGAATGGAAATTAAAATCTCTCCTGACTTGAGGTTAATGTGGTCAGGAGTACAGAGTGTGGCACATAAATCCATCTAGGAGGTGTATAAATTGCACTGTATCTGAATTAACAAAGTTATGCATAATGAAATGCACAAATCCATGCTAGAAAGCATTTTTCAATATGAAGTGGCAGCCAACTGGCAACCGTAACAGTTAGGTTCTGCACCATCATTTATGGCATTATAGGTAACTATTACATATAGCATACGTAAAAACCCTGAAGGATTGTGTTACTTGAAACATTCTCCAGGCAGTCGTTTGGTTTGAAACATTGGGAGAAAGACTAAAGAGCTCACCATCTTATACCAACTATGGTACCTTTGACTTCCATGAAGTAGATCAGATATGATGTGTATTTCACAGTAACAAAGTTGCTTAATGCCTTTTCTCCAACAGTAGGATTGTGGTAAATGTTTCTGCCCTCAGATCACCATTGTCCTGGTGGCTTTCCCTTTTCTCAAGTTTGGGTAACTACATTGAGCACTTTCCTGGTTTTTAACTGTTCATCAGTCCTTTCAGTATATCGTCAGAGAGTTCCAGCAGTGGGAGTTCAGGGGATGGGATGTCCAGGGGGGGAAGGTTGGGTATTGGAATGTCCTTTGCCTTCCCAGCAGTTGTTGCAAACTTCTGCCAAGTTGCAGCTGAAGAAGCAGATTCCGAGTGCTGCTGCAGACCCCACAACTCTGACTTCTCGACAAAGTCAGCATCTACATCCAACTCCTTATCTACTGGAGATTTTTGGAGTCTAGCTCTTTCTGCTTTTAACTGCTTATTCTCTCTCCTTAATCTCTCATTTTCAGCTACAAGAGATTCTATGAGCTGTTTCAAATCTGCGATTTTGGTTGCCTGCTCTTCTATTATTGTTTTGTCATCTTTTGGCGCTTTACTCCCAATACATGCTTCCACTGGCTCCTTTTTTTTCTGAAGCAGAAATAAAAGTGTATCTGGGTCCCTGTCAAAGACACCCCGAACATCCTGTGAATGTTTCTCTGTGGAAGAGCTGTATTTCTGGGCAACAGGAACCAGTATGTTTTGATCATCAGAGTCTTCAGCAGATGGCTTGTAAGAAGTCTGAAGATGTGCGGCCGCTTCCTTGTCAGCACTCTGCTGGGCTTTCAACTTTTCCTCCCTCTTTGCCCTTTTCCACCTCTCCTGGATGAGGAGTAACTGTTTCATATGACTATCCCTTTGTAATTCCAGTGATAGCTGAGCCTGAGTAAGAACAAGATTAAACAATTTAGTTGGTGATCCCTAATCCCACCCAAATACTCACACACATTAAGTTACATGTGTGTAAATATTTACATAAACAGCATCACTGCATGCCCAAGGGGGGGAGCTTTTGTTATTCAGACACTAAATCCAACAGGAAGTGCTCTCTGCTTGTGCAGTGCAACAGATTCAGATATGTCACCCAAATTTAGCATAACTACTGGTCTTTTTGTTTTTAAATCACTGATCAGGCTACACCACATCTGGGCAGAGGCACCCAGAGCTTAACTGAGCTATGACCAACACCAGGATGGAAGAGATTCGCTTGGCATGCAGGGCCACACTCTGGCTAAACAATGCAAACTTTCTGTGTGCTTCTGTGATGGTATCTGTGTAGACACATCAGTAACACCCAAAACGAAGCAGCAAATTGCTCCAAGGCCAGGTATGGTCCCAAATGATTCAGCCGTGTTTAATGAAGGGGGTGGCACAATGGTTATTAACTCACCTGGGTGAAAGACCATTTCTCTACAAGAATGACCTGCTGGAGCAGACAGATGTCTGATCTCCAAGGGTTATTTGATTTCATAATATTGGCTAAACTCAAAGCCTGCTGCTACAAAAGTGCTGAGCAGACTACACTACTACATTCACAGATAGATGTGTGCAATGAATAAGAAAAAGTGTCAGGGCTGTTGCTCTAGAGATCCCCCAGTCAGGCTGCATTAAACCAAAATGACACACTGTAGATGAGATGCTTGGCTTTTTGTCTCAGCAAAATACTAAGTGCCTCGCAGATAAAGTTCAACATGACACTAGTTTTGTCACCTCTTTGAGGATGTCTGGCAGACTACAAAGTTGGAGACCCCTTGGATGGGTTAAGATTTCTCTTGTCCCTGCTCCACATAAACTTGGAAAATCTCTCTAGGAAGATTAGTATTACCACACTTGTGAAACTCCTGGGACAGCTGCCAAGGGTTCAGGAAATTTTGCAGGGCTAATGCCCAGGAGGGGTGTGATCAGACACAAAGGGCACAGGGGCACAGCACGGAGCTGTGGCTGGTTCTGGCATCTGCCAGGCTCTGGTCTCACCTGCTCCGACTGGGTCAGCTTCATGGCGTCCGTAAGGTACCCTGCGGGACAGAACATCCATCAGCACCTATGGCACGGCTGCCAAACCTGAACCCTTCCAGAAAAGCTAAGAAAAGCCTTCAGACCTCTGTGCTCAATCCCCACATAAAGGCAGCAGTCTAGAGGCAAAGTATTTACCAAATTACAGTGGCTGGAAACACCTGCTGTTTTTCAGAAGTCTGAAAAAATTACTGTAAGATCTTGTAAAACACACTACACCCTTCCCGTGGTATCCTGTTGGCTTGGGTTGCTCGCGTTTGTTTTTAAAACAGAAGCAATTTCCAGAAAGTCCCATAAGAAAAGCTTCCATGAAGGGAAGAAACATAGCTAAGGACCACACTTTTAACATACAAGCAGTTTATAACAAAACATGACATGTAAGATGCTCTTGCCCATGGCACCACCCTTTTTATGAAGTCATGCTTTTAAGTTATATTCACGAAGAAAAGTTATGGTCTTTAGTTCCTCATTTTTTTTACCAACTTCCCCTCCAAACCAGAAAATGTGCTGGCTTAAGAGTCAGAGCAGCACTTTAGATTTCGAGCGTATCTTACTAGTGCTGAAAATGATAATGTGTGAGAAAGTCTCAACCAAATTTGGAATGATGCAAGACAATGGCATAGAATCATCAAAGAAAAGCAAGAAACATTCAGTGTATTTTTGGGTTTTGTCTTGGTATATGAAGTGAGAGAAAAATAAAAGAAAAGTCTGCGTTTTAGAATATAAGTGCAATCCCTCATCACTCAGAGTATTCATAAATACAAAAGAGACTTTAGTTTCTCACTTTATGGGCTTTTCTAGTATTTATGAATGGAAAGCGAGAACGCCTGGTATCTAGGTTACCATGTTCAGAGTAGCCCCTTACTTTGTCTTTGCACAAGCCCTGTCCCTGAAAATGTCCTACTTGTTGCACCAATTAAGACCTTCTCTTTCTTCTTCTGCCAAGTAGCTGCCACACTGTCAGGGAGCTGAGGGACTCCAACACAAATAAATACGCAGGACTATTTAAATGGACAGGTGAATGCACAAGATCTCACACAGGAGGGGCTGTCCCTCCAGTGTTGAGGCCTGTGATGCAATCTGCTGTTTTGCTGAAGTTCTGGGGAGCTCATCACCTGTTCTTAGCTGCCTTGATGGAGACATTAGGAAAGGGAAGTTTTGTAAGCAAACATTTGGCCTTTACCAATAGAGAAAGCACCGTGACCTCGCCTATGAAAGCAGTAAAGAAAATACAAAGTATAAAGTGAAACTGGCTTACAGCAGGTACCCAACTTCAGTCTGTGCATACCACAAGGTGTTGGCTTCATCTTCAGCCAACAACTGCCTTCACAGTGATAACCACCCCCAGTCTAAACAACTTTGCAAATGTCTGCCTGTAGCTGCTCATACGAGAAAAAAAGTTTTCAAAAAAGATTCTTGATCTGGACTGAAAAACAAACTCACATTTTAAAAGTAAAGATTTTGCAAGTAACTAGACATTCTACTTACACAGATTCATAGAATCTGCTGAGTTGGAAGGGACCCACCAGGACCACCGAGGCCAACTCCTGGCCCTGTGCAGGACACCCCAAGAATCCCTTGTGCCCGAGAGTGTTGTCCAAACACTTCTTGAACTCAAGACAGGCTTGGTGCATGCAAATCTAGAAAGTGATTTTAAGAGCTGAAATAGGAGAAATAACCTACTCACCAGCAGCTTTTCTGTGACAAGAAATTGCTTCTTCATATTTCCCTGCTGCCAACAAGCGGTCTGCTTTTCTGCTTTGCTGGTGAGCCTTACATTTAAAAAAAGAGCATTACATCAATGAGGGGTAATGGACAAATAGTTATACGTGTCTTAAAAGTAACCATTATATCTGAGAAACCTGCACTGATTCCAATGCTCAGGCTTTTAGGCTCAGATCTTCACTCCCAGGCTTTGTAATTGGACTTCTTCTTTAATACTACCTTAGAAAAATCTGTACTGTAAGAACTGAAGTTTGTTAATGCAGCAAAACTGGTGTGTACACAACAAAATACTTTTGAAGCTGTTCCTCAGAAAGTACATGTTCTCCTTTCTAGGCAGGCACTTACCATAGTCATGTAAAAAGAACGTTAAGCCAAAAGAAGTTATGAGAAGTTTTAAGTATTTTGGACCAATTTACCTGTCAGAATGCAAGATATTTGAATTGTGCTACATCTTACAGCTGATTTGACATTTTCTGCTGCCCCATGCCCAAGATATTCTGTCTCTTGGGTGAATAAATTAGGGGTTTTTTGTCTGCAGCTTACACTGATTAATGGCAACAGCACAGCCATAGTTAAAAGTATAAAAATCACGTTGTTGCTGTAAAGCACTTAAATCTATACTAGTATTTGTAAACCACTAATGTAAACCACCAACACAGACTAAGGTTGTTGCTGAAAGCAAGCATTTGATGCAAATATTTGCATATTCTCAGTGAGAAACAGTATTGCATAACCAGCACTGCAACATTCATGAAAGCAATTTTTTTTGGTCATTACTACAAGACATGGATTTTCTGGACCTTACTCCAAGACAAGCTGTGTAATGTGAACAGCCACAAGCACTGGCTGGTGACACTGTCAGCTACACACACTTGTACAGAACTGCTTTACTACATGTTGAGCTTGAAGTAAACACACATCACATACTGATACTTACGTGGTACTTATTAACATCCATTTAAAATACAAGTCCCAAAATGCAGGTCAGTTTGTCATCTTTGTCTGCCAAGTGGAGTTGTGCCCTACAGTGTTACAGTAAGTTCAGTTTTCTACCAGAATCTTAGCAGCTCTGACACCACAGAAGAGAATGACTTGTACAGAAAACACCGTTTGGGCAACAGCTGTTCTTAAGCAATCCCTGGCACTTACGTCACTCCAAGAAGACATTTGGCTTTCCTGAAACTGATTTCATATGCTAATATGGTGTGTTCTTAAAAAACCTAAAACCCAACTCCTTGATTCTTCACAACAAATACTCTTTGTTATATTCTTCTTCCTCACCTTCACTGAATCCTCAGAGCAGTGTCAGCATTTCCCATTTCTTCTACCCTGAGGTTAAATAATCTCAGAAGAGGAAGTGTTTTCTACTAGAAAATCATCTGTTTTATGGCCTTTTTCTATGGACTCCTACAAATGACATATGCCAGAAAGATAAACTTATTTCCCATTGGTATGAACAAACAGTATCAGCACAGATAGAGCCATCTCCTCAGTTATTCCTGGCAGCTTGTTCCATTACAAATTAGCTATGTCATGGACATAAAAACACCTGAGCTAGTTCTTTGCAAAACAATTTTTCAGTAAATTACTATTGATACAGCTGCTTCTGCTAACTGCATGGGCAGGTCTAAAAAAAACAGGGAAAGAGGAAACAGAATAGCCAGAGACAGAAGAACTAAGCAAGCAATTCAAGTCAGGGCACAAGTTCCATTTACTAGTTTCTACATATAAGAATTTGAGTCCCATTGTTTTCAAAGATTATTCACATATGTTTTAAACTGCTGGAGTATGATCTTACTCAAATCACCTAAGCCCATGCAGAACATCTGAGGACATTCAGTTCTTATTTGATTGAGCAATTAAACTATTTCCATTCTCAATTAACTTCCAGTGATGCTGAAGGGAGTCTGAAGAAGTTGGGCTGAACTGTAAACAAAATTAGGAAAGCAACAGTCCATAGATGCTGGCAAAACCAAAACCTAGAGTCTTCTGATGACAAGGTCACTATGCCTTTCTTGTTCTTACATCAAAATATACATGTTGGGCCATCTTACTCTGATGCAGACTTCCCAATGGAAATGACAGGAGCCACAGCAGAGAAAAATCAGTTTTAAGCACAGCCCTGTGTGAGAAAACTAGCTGTTTTGCAGTCAGTCATGGGCTAAGAATTCCTCTTTTCCTATTTTTTCCAGACAGGTTGACAAGAAAATATTCGCTCATTTATTCTAACTTGTGAGTGTTTGTTCCAATTAGTTCATTGTGGAAAGACCAAGGAATTCCTCCCGCTTTCACAGTAGCTTATTTATCAACAAGCAGTTTGAAGAAATTAGTGGTGCTGTTTCCTAGCAGCAAGTGATGAAGCTACAACAGAAGTATTTGGGTGCTTAACAGCCATTATCATGGATGAGCTTCTAAATCCTGTCTACTCTGCTGGTTTATTCTTAGTGTTACACTCGGCCACGCAGCTTCCAACCATTGTTAGCAAATCTATTTTGAACTCAGAGTGGCCTGTATCCCATTATAAAACTGGCAATGGAAGAACTGGTCCTCTATCATAAAGAGAAGAAGATTACTCTCAAGTTCATCCCTGGTCTGATGTTATGCTAGAGGAAGGTACTTATACAACAGCTCTGGAGCTGCAATGCTGGTTCCCAGCAGATTCAAGCAGGACTGCTTTGACTTTGGTCTTGCTGCTGTGATTACAGGAACACCTGCTGCTTGACTGTGGTGGGTTTATAGATCTGATTTCTCTTTCCTCTTCCACTTGCAGTGCTGGAAATTAATGCAGGATGGGGTGTGAGAATAATTATAATTTATTAACCAACTATGGAATTGAAAAGGGGAAGCAGGTTAACAACTACTTCCACATGTCCCTCCCAATCCTGACGAGCTGGAATTCCCAGCAGGCAAATGGACAGGTGTAACAACTTGACTCTTAAACAGGAAGCAGGTGTGAGTGAAGGATGGCCAAGCCAAAAAGCTTCCTCACCTTGCTCCAATATATTTGGTTCTTAAGAGATTAGTACAAGCCTTACTGTGTGAGTTGAAGCACTCTGGACCAACTGCAGAAGGTAAGATAGACATTTTTGCACACACTTTCCAAATGTAGGTGAGATGCTGAGGGGTGACACCTGCTTTTGTAAGTTTGTACTGCTGTTCTAGGGAAGTGTTCCTTTTTGGTTTTTCCATCCAACTAGCCCAAATCATTGCCTGTGTAATCTCTGAACAGCAGAATAAAAACCCAATCAAACAATCCTCTCAAACAGCAGTGAGGGTCTCCTCTTTACCTACAGGTTTCTTTAATGAAAATTTAACACTCCACTTCTTTGGTGTTTTTTTTCCCCACTATAGACTAGATAATGATGAGACTGCAGGCTGTGAGAAATGAAGCTGTAAGGCCCACTTGCCAGATCTACTACTGTTTCCTCAAAGGGAAAAATAACAATGTTAGTTTTCTTTCTAGAGACAGAGTACTGTTACAACTTACAGGATTACCACAGTATGATCCTGGCTTAGGTTGGGGGGGTAAGGAGGGAAAGCTGCTACTTTTCCCATACAGTTCTAGTAGCTATTGTAGAAAGGAGCATAACAGGAAAAAAACTGTTTGATTCTACAGTATTTTTAGAAGGCAGATGCAGTACTACTCATTTTCAAACAGAGTAGGCCTACTACCTTCTCCTAAGAGCAGTCATTTGCAACACTGCTCCTGTAGCTGAGACAGAAATATTTTGTTTTTCTCTGTTCCACTAATGGGAACAGCTCTTCACTGGACAAAGCCTTGCCAAGATGTTAAGCTTACAGCCTTCTCTGTATATTTCAAGGGACTATCCAGAAAATGATGTATTTTAATGTGATTATGGAGCACAGATTACAGTGCTTTACTTAAAATGACAAAAGCAGGAAAAACCCAGCTGCTAAAATGATGGGGCCTGATGAAAGCTTAACTGCAAAGAAGTTTCTGTTTGTAAATGTTTTAAGTGAAACCACTGTTTGATGCTGCTATCATCTATTTTATGGTATGGACTGTGCATACCAGTTATTCTTGCCAGAAAAGATCAATACCTGTGCTCTCTTACTGCTGAAAACAAAGAGGAAGGGTTTTCTTGAGGGATGAGGGATCTATTTTAGGATTTGTCTCCTAAAGGATATAGGTCTGTTTTCCATTTTGAACAGTCAGAAAGTGCACGCTGCACTGCTTCTCTGTTATCCAGAAGGGTATAAAGTGTTTTCCTTGTGGGTGTTTACAGCAGCAGGCTACAAAGGGTGGGATGAGGTGGTGCACCATGGTTCTCCCCACCCCACACACACTCTGTTACTGCTAAACCTACAGAAGCCTCTTTTAAAACCCATTCTTACCAGGAAATGGTGAATTTAGAAAGGCTTGATTGTGTATGTCCTCGTATGCAGTGAAAAAATGAAGAGAGAATAGAAGTGTAAAATGTGATGTGAGAGGTCCAAGAATAAACTATGGCCATCCATTTATTTAAAAAAAAAAAAAAGTGCAAGCTTGATCAGGGTGACTATGGAAAATGCTTGTATTTACTGGCAGTTACAACAAAAGCAAAAAATAATAAAGAGTTGTACTGTAACTTACACTAAATAATGAGAATATATTTGCAGTAAGACTAAAGAAATGGTAATGGTGTAGCTTTACCTAAAGAAGCAAGCCCCCATTTTTAAACACTTGTATTCTGTAGAGAAAGATGACTAAAGGAGAACCAAAAAATGGCAGAACCCATTGTGGCTGTTCAACCAAGACAACTAGTCACATGTTAGCTCAATTTTCTGTTTTTGAAAGCCTGTATTTAGCAAGGTTGACAGAACAATGACTCAACTGTGTAAATTATAGGTTAGTGTTCCTATAGAGCAAAACAAGGATGTGACACTCTCATGAGAATGTTAATGTTGAGAATACAGACTCCTCACTCACTTTGTATTGAATTGTAAAGATGTTAAAGTTCAACTTGCACGTAAGCAATAGTATTAGACTTTAAATATACAGGCAGACAAGCAACCAGTTGTTTAGGCAACCCCCATTAATTCACTGAATAGCTCTAATTGACTACGCGTGTGTTCCCAACCTATTCCAAGTTTCAGATAAAATGGTTAGTCTGAGTTCCTCACCATGCAAATGCAATTAAGAGATCTGGAATGAACCCAACTTGCATTTACACTGCTCAGGTTAGGTGGAGTCTTCAAAACCCCATAGAGGCAGAGCTGCAGCCCTTTCCCTGATCACCTGCACCTTCGTTAAGGTGTGGTATCCTTTTACCTACTGCATAGTCAAATCAACCTCATTGGCTTCCTTTTCATCCATTTAGTATGATAAAAGCACTAAATGCTTCAACTTGTTTGTCAGAGCCATTTTCACAGACTCACAGAATGAATTAGGTTGGAAAAGACAGTGAGATTGAGTTCAGATTGACTGAACACCACCGTGTCAACTAGACCACGGCACTGAGTGTCATGTCCAGTCTTTCCTTTTCCAGGGATGCTGACTCTACCACCTCCCCGGGGCATCCTGTAAACCTACAGCTCTTAGTTGCTTTGGCAATGTTCTTCTTGCCCCCATATATAATGTCACAGCTGGTACTACACAAGTCTTGCCAGCTGGAGGTTACAAGCTAAGTGAGGACTGTTCCATTGCCCTGATAAACAAAACCAGTCTGGGCCTCTGTGTGTAGCCCTAAACCACATGGCTCAAGCTGTTGCAGCAACTGAGCTACCTCTCAGCAGGAGCATCTGAACCATTACAACAAACTGTCCAGTAAACAAGCTTCCAAGAACAACAATTTCAAAACAAGTGGGGCAGCTGTGGCTTCAGTCTGTCTCACCAGGCCTCTCTGAGATGGCTTCATTTGGGTCTTTAAACTGCTGGTGATGCCTACTCAGAGCTGAACTCTGTGGCTTGATGACAGGCACGTCATGGCAGTGTGACACAGCAGAAAGGCACTGCTGGTAGGTACCCAAACAGCACAGGTACAGTGAGGAAATAATGCTTGTCAAGCACCCATCGCTTAGCTAATTATGTTCTTGACTGGGAGCTGCTGCAAGCTGTTTTATGTGCCACAAGGAACAGTTTTGTGTTGTACTTTTGCAGCAGTTACGTGCCTGCACACAACAGTGCTGAGCTTTTCCAAGGTGGCTATTATGGATCTGGCTGTTCAGCTGATGAGTATCTGATGCACCCCCAGTCACTTTACTCAGATATGCTGCTGCCTCTGTGGGTTCACACCTTTCAGTTCTTCCACCACTGTGGTGAAACAGACTTTGTGTTAGGCATGTCTGTCTAGTGATACTTCCCCTTTTGTTACCTTACAAGCTTGTTCTCTCTTATTTGAATTCATAATTGAGTGCATCTGCCTTTTTTTTTTTTGTTTCATTTTACACTGGAAGATCAAGTATAGCAGCTTTCAGGTTACGATTTTTTTTTTTTAAATCAAAACAAATGGGGTTCAGTGGATGTTTCTGTAGATTAACATAATGTTCCTCGCTTTCCAATGAAAATAACAGAAGTGCAGGCTGGCAATAAGTCTCAAACACATTAGCCTGTGTGGTTTAAATCCTTTGGTCTCTAGTGAACTTTCATAGATGTTTTCTATTTTCTCCTCCTACACTTCCATATTGCATATTTATTCTCCTTTTTATTTTGCCTTTTTGTGGATGTAGTATTACCTCACTTTGAAATAATTCATTAGAGTCAACCACTGATTGGCTTGCACTGGAATGGTTGCTACCAATGGCCTGCAGCATCAATATTAAAAGCTCTCATTACATGAGATTCTTGGAATACACTTTTTGTGCTATTTTAACTCCAGCTACTGGTCTGTGCTTTCTGGCTTTCACCAAAACAGCAGCTCTTCAAGCTGGGTCCTTCATGCTTCAGGAAACTTAGAGGTGATAGATATTCACCAGATTTCGGACTGTATTTTATCATAAACCATACAAATGCTACTACCTTGCAGGAAGAATACAAGGCAGAGGTGGTATGGCTCCTTAGCTACAGGACAATACTGAGCTGTTAAAGTAGAATCTGCAGAGTGGTGAAGTCCTGTGTGTCATACACTGTTTAAGGAGCAATTTCTAGTCTCTTCCTGGGGTTAATACTATTGCTTCACTTTTACTGAGTTACTTCCAAGCTTCTGATGGTCAGCAGTGTGTGGTTGTGCTTAAGAAGCTTGTAACTTTTGCTCCTCTACCTAAGGTTAAAATCATGGCTGGATGTGAGATCAAAATTCTTTGCCTAAATCAGATGGCAGTAGGAATTGCCCCTATAGCAAGAAGCACAGGGAAGCTCTTAAGATGCTCTGTAAAAACATGCAGTGTTCATAGAAGACTTATCTTCATGCTTTCACAGTGGAAGTTTTAATTGGTAAAAGGAATGTTGAGATGTTTTTGGGTTTGACACTGGATTATGTGTGAAATGAGTAATCAGCTGGGCTAGATACCTGCTATATGGCTGCCTGCTGGTGCAGGGGCTGCACTTAGTTCATGCTGGTTTTAAGTTCCATGGCATGACCTAAACATTTTATTTGTAACGTTGAAGAAGATCAGTTTCATAAAGATAAAAGATTATTTTAGGGAAATGTATCTTTCAGAAGTTTCACAAAAAGAGCATAATTGAAGCCAGGAGAATATAAGATATGGCATTAAAGTGTAAGAGGTTTTTTTTTGTTGTTGGATTTTTGGTTGTGTTTGGGGTTTTTTTTTGGTGTTTGTTGTTATTGTTTGTGGGGTTTTGGTTGTCAGATCAGCTGGCCAGGAAAATCAGGACAGTATCCATGCCTTCCAGTAACTAAGACTAGATGCTTCAATCCACAATTAATGGATAATTTTTACAAGACAAAGCAACATTCAAGTACTGTGGTAAATTCTAATGAAAAACCTTAACTGATGAAAAATCAGTTTTGTGAAAATTGGAAAGCCGTCATATAATGAAAGAGGGAAAATATCCTTTATTTAAGCCATTGATAACAGTTAAATAAGACATGATTACTGTATCCAAAATCACTTTGTAGTTTAGGTGTTGGGTGATTTGGTGGGTTTGGTTGGTTTCAAGAAAAGTTTTTGTATTTCAGGACGTTCTCAGGCAGTAGGAACACATTCACAGGCAATTTCATAATTTTGTGTATGAAAGTGTGTAAAGCAACTTTTTTTTCTGCATCATCCATTACACAGAAGTGTCTTGACCTTACTGTCAGCCTGGAGCTAGACAGGCATGGTAACTGCACCCTCCTTTTGTGGTCACAAGGTCATAAACCAGGCTTTAGTCACACTCGTGTCACTCCTACAATCCTCCTAAGTGGTCTTAGTAAGAAACATTACTGACTGGCGATACTGCCAAAAAAGTTGCTACTTTCAGACATTTACTACTGAATGTACAATTGTAATTTTCTCTTTAGAATCTTATACACTAGATCTACTTTTTAAAAAGGTTTTTATAGTGTCTGTGAAACAGCTACAGTTTAGCCCTCCTGCATTACCATGCTGTAAGTTTGCCTGACTTTAACCCCATGATATCAACAGCTTACAAGAGCTTTCCTATTTCCTGCTGTTCCTTATTTCAAGTAGTCTTTCAGTAGACAGAGTAAAAAGTGTGACAGCATGACGCTGGCATACCCAGAGTGCTTCTGCACCACTGCAGAACCTAGAGATCTAAACAGACCATCTTCCTACACTGTCAGCCCTAATTCTATGGGTGGTCTGCAATGACAGTTCTGTAAGTCTTTCTGAAACTAGGGAGAGCAATCCAGAAATACCTGACTGACTCTGTAGGCAAGGATTTGTCAGGGCTGACACCATCCTGGTGTAAATAAGCTTTGATTAAAAACTAAACTGACCCAAGTCTCTGAAGTTTGCGTGGCAATATCTAAACAAATCCTGGATCAAACTCACTCCTGGAAGCAATACAGCTGTATTCCCAGTGTGCTGCCTCTGGCTAACTGGACTGCTGGACCACAGCTTGTTTTCTAAGGGAATGCTCTGTGTATCAACACATAGCCAAGATAGAGCTTCGGTAAAACCCACAGCAGCAGAGAATTAACTCTTCTTGACCTAGATCTTGTCTATGGGACAGAGCCCTGCCAATTTAGGCTGTTTAACATCTGATAAGCTTTTGTGAAGATGCGTTTTTCAGACCCTCTGCGTTTCAGTTCAGGTTCCTTAGAATTTCAGTTTAAGCAGAGCAATTACTGACTTAAGGTTTTAAAGCATTTCACCTTCTGAAATTAAAGGAAGCACTTAGCCAGTACTAAGCCCCGACAAGCCTGTAAAACTCTTGAAACTCTCGTGGATATGCCCCGTGTCATCTAGACGTTTCCTCTAGACGCTTCCTTCCTGCACTGCCCTTGTCCCTCGCTTTTCACCGCGATGTCCCCACAGACCGCTCCAATCCCAACATGCCAGGCCAGCAGCCCGGCTGCTCCCCCTCTCGCCGCGCTGTCCCCCGGCACCGGGCCGGGCGCGCCCCTCCCTCCCCGGAGCCGGCCCGGGACGGCGCTGGGCCCCGCTCCCGAACGGGCAGCGCCTGACACGAGACCCGGACAGCTGTCTGGGGGGAAAAGAAGGGCGGCGAGAGCCCCTTTTGCTGCTCAGGTCGCGCCTCTCCGCCCGGTTACCTGGGGGTAGGACCCGTGGGGTGTCACCCCCTGCCCGCTGCCCGAGCGGCGGGAGCAGCGGCTGACAGGACGCGCCCCCCTTCCCCTCCACTCCCCGCGCTCACCAGGTTGAGGGGCCCCTCCATCACTTCCATGGGCGGCGGGGGCTGCGGGCACATGGGCGGGGGGCGCTCGCCCGTGCCCCCGGCCCGGCCCGGCGCGGCCCGNGAGACTTCCGGGCCGCGTCGCCGGGGCAACGGGCGCCGCGCGCGCCGCCCGCCCTGAGGGGAGAGCGCGCTGCCTGTGGGGAAAGCGGGAGCACAGAGGGGTTTGTTCACCCTTCCCATAAGGGTGTGCCAGTCAGCGAGGGTGAAGAAGAATAAATAAAGAAAAACGGCACCTTCCTTGCTTCCTGGAGGAGTTAAGACTTAAAATGGTGAAGGAAGAAAAAAAAAAAAAAAAAGAAATCTTACCGGAAATGCTGAG
>VZRO01002004.1:559268-631205 GCA_013397915.1 Daphoenositta chrysoptera
CATCTTACGGGATATGCTGAGTTGGAAGGGACCCATCAGGACCATCGAGACCAACTCCTGGCCCTGCACAGGACACCCCAAGAGTCACACCATGTGTTCAAGAGTGTTGTCCAAACACTTCTTGAGCTCTGTCAAGCTTGGGGCCTTGACCACTTCCCTGGGGGGCCTGTTCTGTGCCCGATCACCCTCTGGGGGAAGAACCTTTTCCTGATATCCAGCCTAAACCTCCCCTAACTCAGCTTCGTGCCGTTTTCTCGAGTCCTGTCAGTGGTCCCGAGAGTGAAGAGATGAGTGCCGGCCCCTCTGCTTCCCCTCCTAAGGCTGGTGCAGGCCGCAGTGAGGGCTCCCCTCAGTCTCCTCCAGGCTGAACAAACCGAGTGACCTCAGCCACTCCTTGGAGATTGCTGCTTATGATCTTGATTTTGATGTATTTCAGGATTAATGATTGTTCTGTAAGGATGATTAGTCTCACAGATAGATTTCTAATCCATGTTTGCGGCCATGTATGTATGTTTATCTCGACTTCAGTACGGCTTTTGACAATCTCCTGTAATATCACTGTATAGGAAGTGATGAATTGTGGTCTGGATAAATGGACACAGAGATGGACTGAAAACTGGCTGAGCTGCTGGGCTCAGAGTGCTGTGATCAGTGGCAGAGTGCCACTGGTGTCCAGTGACTAGTGGCATACCCCAAGATGTGATACTTGGTTCAGTAATATTTAATGCTCTCATTATCAGTATTATTTAATGCCTTGTGCTGCCCTCCTGCCCACTGGGGCTTGCTGGTGGGAAGAACGGGGTGTCTGTGGGGGGAAAGTGCCCTCAGCATGGCCCATAGAGGTTTTTAGTGCAACACCAGTTAAATAAGTGCATTTTATAATGCAGCACAGAGAGGATGTAAAGAAATCGTGCATGAAAATATGAATGTCTGGTCAAAACCTTGCCTAGGAGTAAGTCTCGTGGCTCTCAAAGAGTAAGAAATGGTTATGGTTTAGTTGCATCCTATTCTGTGCAGTGTCAAGTCAGCATCCCCTGGTCTTTAATAAATGTCAGGAGAATATAATTCAAAATAATGGATGTAAGCCAATATAAGGCTGAAACTGGCATGTAAAATTTGTGTATAGTTGTACATGGACACAAGAAGCCAGCTGCTATACTGTCAGTCTGAGACCTCTAAAGCTCTGCACTCAGCCACAGAAGCTTTAAAACTAGCATGAAGACCAGCACTGGGTGAGTTTAATTGAAATGCATTAAAAAGAGAACTGTCTTTCTCACCTCTCAGCTATATTCTTGCTATTTTTCTCTTCGTTTGGGTTACTGCGGTAGCTCTTTCTTCCAGAGAATGCTCATTGATGGGAATAAAGCAAAATGTGAGGTAATAAAAAAGGCTCTGCTACTAAACCCTTCTATCCTGTGGGAGCTCAAAAAACACTTTAAAAGCTCTAGGTAGAGGCTTAAGGGACAGACACCAAGGGCTGTGATGAGGGGTGAGTGGGATTCCTGTGGGCAAGAGTTCCCCCAGTGGAGTCACAAAGCCATAAAAGTGCCAGGGCTCCTCATGGCTTTTCATTGCAGGAATTGCAGTATATGGAAACAGGTGACAATGGCACTAAAATTGCCATATCACCATGTATGTGCTAACAGCACAATAGTGTCAATTCTCCCACATAACAAATGATAGAATAAGAGGGAATGGCCTCAAATTGCACTCAGGGAGGTGTAGATTTGATATTAGGAAAAAATTATTCACTGAAAGGGCTGTCAAGCATTTGGTACAGGCTGCTCAGGGAACAGCAGTCCTTGGAAGTATTAAAAAAACACTTGCAGATGTGGTGCTTAGGGTTTAGTGGTGGACCTGGCAGTGTTAGGTTAATGCTTGTGCTTGACCTTTTCCAACCTCAATGATTCTGTGATTAATTATTCAAAATACACTGTCTTGAGAGACCAGTGAAACAGGGCACTGAACAGCAAATGAGCTGAACACAGTGAGCATCATGGTCCACACAACTTTGTGCTTTGTGAAGACCAGAGAAGAAAAGTGTGATGGAGGGATTGTGTGTAACTTTGTCAGGTGGAACAGAGGGTGGCATGAGTTCACAGGAGCATGGCAATAATAGTCTGAAAGGGGAAAGAAGGCAAGAGGAAAGGGGAGAGAGAAAAGAAGGTACGGCTGGAGTTGGGACATCCAGAAACTAAGAAGTGAAAAAGCTAATTAGCAGCAAGTAAAGAAAGCTCAGCGTTCCCTTTGTGCCCTTTGTAGCTGCGCTCCTCAGACATGAGTGGCGTCTGCGGGTCTCTGAGGGAGCCCGCATGGCCTGATGTGCCACAGCTCTCAGCTACCCTGTGCTGTAGGGACCAGCTCTGCAACACGGGAGTGCTGGGGGGAGTTCTCCTTCTCACATATGTGGTTAGACGAGATAGTCTCTTCTGGCAAGGAGCTTCCCAAAGACACCTTGCTAGTTCCTATTTTCATTTGCAAGAATTTATCTATCACTTTGTTTCATTGTATATCAGCAAGTCAGATGCCATGTAGTCCAGAGGGGTTTTGACCTAGAGCCCATTGATTGAATAGGAGATAGGTGAAGTCCTGTGTCAGTTGTTAAAGGCACAGGTTGGCCTGGGTGAAGGAGAAAGGGTACTTGGCACTTCACTGTCAGCACTAACACTCAGACATGAGACCTTAAAATGGAATTGTTTTATTGTACTGAGCCATTATATTTCCCTTCCTTTTAGTTCATGGACACACACTCACAAAAGAGTAATATTTAGCTGTTATATGTAGGAGTATAGCCCCTATTTTGGCCATCCCACTTGGTCACTACCTCTCCACAGTGACAAGCCCTTCTCTAATCCTCCACCCTGTGCAGCCTGGCCTTTTCCTCTCTTTTCTGGTAGTGGAAAGGAGAAGGAAGAAGTTTGCCAAAGGTCTTTACATTCGAGCACAAAACTTGGTTGCTCAGTTGTTAATGACATTATACTGAGTTAATGTGTCACAATTTACTGATTTTCTTGCATCTAAGCATCAGCTCTTACACACTTAGCTGGCTGATTATCCTTTTCCATACTGCATTAATCCAGAGGCAGATGTTGATGATCTTGCTAAATATTATGTAGGATGAGATTTTAGATACACTGGCAGTTAAATTGCATACTGTCAAGCTGTTATTTCCAGCCACTTTACTAACTTTTCTTTTTTCTTATTTGGTGATGGAACTGCAGATTTTAATTTATTTATTTATTCAAGCTGTATTCCTGATCTGTTTGTGTATAATTTTTAATTTTGCATAAAATATTTGACTTGTGACAGGTAATTGCATAGCTGGTTTTTGCTGTGTGCTTATCAGTTATCCATAAGTCATACCAATTTGCTAAAATAGATCATTAGGTCAAACACTTTCGTAGAAATCAAACAAACTAGTTCTGAGAAATGTTTTCCATTACTCCTGCTGCTGGCTGAGGAAAGACAATTTAATTCATTGGCTTTTAAGAGACAGTCAATGTTCATTTCAAGATGCATTATCTTCAGTGGAAAAAGGAGTAACACGCTGGGCCAATTTACCACTTGTGGAATGGGGGCTAAAGGGTTGAGGGATATTTTATCAACAGAATAAAGGTTTTAGGGGCTGTGTTGTTGAGACAAGCCAGTGTGTGGATAGTACTTTTTGACTTTGGCAGAATGAAAATATCATTGTGCCCTGGTCCTTCAAGAAGCATCATGTTACAATATCCTGAAGTGGCTGCAGAAAGCAAGTAAAACCTGTAACCTTATCTTTGTAAAATTAGCTTTAATGTGATGCAGTGATGTTATTGCTACTTCAAAAAATCTGAATTTATATGGAAGTTTTTCTTTACTCAGAGAATAGTCTTGGGGCATTTTGTGGATTTTTGTCCAAAATACCAGGATTCTGGAGTGCTGGATATCACATACTCATTTCAGATGGTGTACCAACGTCCTCAGCACTGGACTGAAAATGGCTACTGTTTTCTGCCAGGGTCTACAGAGTTGATCCAAGAGATAAAAAGTTGCCCTCCAGAGAAAACAGAACCATAGTAAGTATTCTACTATATTATCTGCAAACTTATCAATGAATGCAGACTGATTATTTCTTTTCATTACCACCCTTTTTGTGTTTTGCATGTTTTGCTCCTCCCAAGGGACTGCATGGGAATAGCATGTTGACTGTATAAGTATAAATTAAATGTTTGTCTAAAAGAAGAGCTATTAAAATGTAATTCTGGGCAGGATGTGCCTGTCAGCAGGAAGCTTCCTAAAATACCCTGTGTTTTAAGGGTGGAATTTTAGAGTAGGAGGGAAGTGTAGAATTGCTATTTACCTGTCTGATGCAGCTTTTGACACACATGATGAGCCAGCTTCATTTGACTGTCACCTCCTTAGGAGGCAGAATTCCTCGGCCCACACTTTGCTTAGCATTGACTACTTCTTTATTTACTCTTTGTGCCTTTGCATTTTATCTGGACTGTGCATTTTCAGCAAAGCTCCAGTTAAAGACAGGCTTCTCAGTCATGGCATTGTAGGAGGGCCCACAGAGCCTCCCACACAGTGCCTTCCTCAAAGAGACATGGGGATGTCTGTTTCTTTGAAGAAGCACTTTTGAAACAAAAGGGATTCCCCTATGCCTCTGACAATTTTTTTCCCACCACACACGTACAGAGCCATCAAACCGATGGGCCTCCTTCTATTTGTCAGATTTTTCAGAATGACCAGATTTTAGGATTTCCCCCTGGATGTGCTGTGTCTCTTTGGGTTGCCTCTGGAGAATGCCTGAGAGGAGCTGAGGGCAAGGTAGAGGGTGAAGGAGGGCTTTGACAACTGGGACTGAAGGAACCTCATTCAGAGGACTGGGGGGGTTCAGGACAGTGAAATCTTGGAGAAGTGTGAACTAAATAATAAACTTTTTCAGTCACCCTTACCCCTTTTGTGTCTATTTGGATTTTGCCTTCTCAAGGTCCTCTGTGACCTTTTCCTTTATAATTACATGTGGTCAGCAATCAGAACCAAAAGAGCAAGTCATTAAAATGGGCAGAAAACTTGCAATTTACCATGCCTTGGCAAGAGAATTTTGTCTCTGAAAGAACTTGAGCACAGCTTAGAAATCAGCAACCACAGTTTGGCACTTTTCTTAGCTACCAGAGCAACTGACAGGATTTGAAATCAGTCAGATTTGCAGGGAAGAAAGAACTGGTGAGTTAAAAAACAAGAACACAACCAAGACCATGTCTGAATAAATTTCCAGTCGTCTGTACATAGACCATTTATTGAGAAAGATAAGAAAAACTAAATTTTCATAATCCTGATTACATGCAGAGGATTGACCCAGATGCATGATTTTAGCTGTATTTATTATATTTAAACACAATGTATGCCTTCACATGTGTTTACTGAAAAGAGGAACCACAACCATTTAAATTAAATGCATTTTTAAATATTGTTGTTTATAAAAGAAACTATTGGATTCCTGCATACTAAGAAGTAATGTATATGGCTGTGGTGCTCTAGAATTAATTAGGTCTCTTATTTTAGTTTTAGAATCAAGAAGATATTTTCTCATTGCTTGCAGAATAAAATAGCTAAATCCTCTGCTTAGATCTGAAAGTAGTTTTGCCCACAGCAATCAAACTAATATTTTCTTTATAGCTCATTCTCTCTGTAAGCTTTATGCTGATTTCATTAGGCTTTAGATCAGGTTCCAAGTAACTAATTATATTTATGGTGTGATTTCTTTGCTCAGAACAACTAATTTAGGTAAAGGAGTTGGTGGGAATGGTGAGAGGCTAAGTAGTATTCCTTTGCATTACTTTGTCCAGGTGCAAGATACCATGAAAACTGTTTGTCTTTGTGTTCATAAGCCCTCAGTATTAAGCTGAGCAGCAACCTTCCAGTTTTCAGTATTTTGTGAGAGCACAGTGATGAGCAGTTGATACACTGACTTTTTCTTTTATATAGAGTAGGGCTGATATATTTCTGACATCAAAAATGCTGGTCAAAGAGAACTGGCCATCTGAAAGTGATGAGAAATCAAAATGTGAGGATTTCCATGCTTTTCATGAATGCTCCATTGCCCCAAGTCTCTTCCTAACATTTCTTAATACATTTTCTCTCATACAGCTCCACTGTAAAGCCACCACCCTCCCATTCATCACTTTCCCACCCTTGCCACAAATCCCCTCTCACCTATAACCCACTGGCCTGCCCTTATTTCCTCAACTCAGACCTCCTGCTCTACTCTTGCTCATCTTTGAAAGGGCCTGTGCTTCATTCTTGCTTCTGTTCCTGCCTTTCTAAATGCTGCCACAGGCAGCTGAATAATGCTTCTCTCAGCTGGCCCTATCCACAAATGTAAAAGACAGCTTTGGTTTCTGGGATTTAGAAAGCTTGGACAGAAGTAGGTTTGTTTAGCCGCTTTACTTTGCTAAAGGATAGGAAGGTTCTGTTCTTGCATCACTAGTACTGATTCTGTTTCTCTAAACTGGCTCTCTTATCCTGACTCCACAGCTGTGTTTCTCTGGACAGAACATTATTGCTTTCCTTGCCCTTAGAAACTGACACATTTTCAACATACAGTGAACATCACATATCCTGAGTGCTCAGTCGAAAATTTTCTGGATTCTTTTGTTTTTCCTCTCTGAGACTGTAATGCAAAGAAATAGGTCCCTTTCAAGTCAACTTTTTGGCAAATGGTCTGCTATTTGACAGAGCCCTGTACACTACAAAGCTTTGTTGGGTCATTAAAAGCTGGATCTTGTTTTTAACAGATGATTCTAGTGGAAACCTGCAGATTTTTGAAGGCCTGAGCCATGCTCTGTTCTGAAGTTTACTGAGAACCTTGAGTTACCTCCTCCTTTTTTCTAGTGTGTTTCCATTCCTGAGAAAAGCAAGAGCTGCAAGACTGACTTATAATATACTCATTCAATTAATCAAGTGAGAGTGAATCAAACCTTTCCAGGCAATTTTGTTTGAAGTATCTGCACTCTTCTCTGCATTGCATGAGGTGCCAACACCAGTGGGAGTTTGCCTGAGGTAAGAGCTGTGGGTTTGGATGTATTCTTCCATTTTTATTAGGTCTTACACTCACAGGAATTTTGTGCTTTTTAATCTTGTAACTGTACAAAACTTATCTGGGTATGGAGGAAGATAACTTAGTGATTTGCTTTAATTATTCTCATAACTGTTCACATTAGGTTTTATAAGCTAGTCACACTTAAAAAAATGCAAACCCACTTTTACAGCAAGAAGGTGTTTAACTGACTTCCTTGTGCCATACATCTAAGCAGTAATAAACCAGTAGCTCAACTGAGCTACCAAGATACGTCAGTACTCAGTGCTCCTTCCCAGTTGGTCCTTAATTTCATTGTATCCATTTAAGCATTTTAATTTCCTTTTCTGCCTTTTTTATCTGTGTGCTTTCCCTTGAAATACTTTATATGGAATGACTTCTAGCAAAAAGCAAGTTGTCAAAAAAAAATCCAGCTAAGCATGTTAAATATTTATTGCTCTTAATATTCAGAGTATAGCTACAGAATTGAGTGGTATTTATTTGGAGTGCAGTAGCACTAGGATTTCCCATGCTGGTAAACACAATACAAAGCAGTCTTACACCCCTCATAATCTTTCAAAACAATAAAAGGGATTGAAAGTTAGACTAGGGCCTGAAGAAGCAAACAGCATTTTGGAAAGCTCTTGTGGCAAGTACTATATAATGCATTCATTTTTGAATACAATTAATTATGCAGTTAGGCAGGACTTGTATGCTACTTCACATAGTCAAAATTAGATCCAGTAGCATCAGGTATCTTGGCATAAGAATCTACCAAAAAGATGGTTATATGACAAGACTGTCTCCCTTTTATTTTTATATGTAAGGTACAAACAAATGAAAGAAGAGACCAGTCTAGTCTGTACCATGGGACTGAAATGCTACACAAGAGGAGTCATAGATTATAACATTGAACGTTTTGAATTAGCACCTCAGACTATCTATTTCTAGGAGCTCTAAATTCTTTGGAATAAGTTTTTTCAGGACATGTTAATACTTGAAGTGTTTTGTTGCAGCCTTTTAGCTAGTACTCCCTCTAGTACTGTTTTTTAGGATTTGTTGTTTAGCTTCTAAAGGGTCATTTAATGCTCATGAGATGGAGTTTTACTCTGGGTAAAGAAATTCTTTGTTATAAAGAAGAGTAATGCTCAAAATTGTAAGTTGAATCTTTCAGTTATTGAATGTGGGAGGTGGATGTCCAAGGCAGACATAGGACAACAAGAGCACATCCCATCTGAAATTTTATTAGAACAGAAAATGTAAGTAGATGAATACAATTAGGTCTCTCTCAGCTTTAAACACACCAGTAAAAAGCCAGTTCAGTGTTTTATTTCCTGGCTGTCAGTTGAAAGTGCAATATAGAATTATGGCCAAATACGAGTACCAAATTTTCATATGAACATGTTAATTACTGGCGTAAAGCTGAAAAGAAAGCTGCTGTCTGCAGCAGTAGAGGCACATGCTCTGGCATTCCAGAGTGAAACCATCTTACATTTGTAGATCTAGGCTGTGAACATGAACCCCCATCTGTCTCTCTGCACACCTCCTGCAAAGCCACCATAGTGTAATTTAGGTAAAAATGAACAGACCAAGTGCATTCCTTGTGCCTGACACCCTGCTGCTTAAGTCAGAGCAAGGTTTTAAATAAACTGGGCTAATTTTTCCAAACTGCAGTGGGGAATAATGTTCTTTCCCCTACACAGGCCATCATCTTTTGGTAAAGGCCCTTGTGCAGAGTATATGTTAATCCATGCTTTTTAAAGAATGAGACGACTTGCAGTATAAGAAAACAAAGCATTCATATCAGTTACAGACACTGGAATACTTTTGATGGATCTAATATTCAGCCTTTGGCTGGAAGGCAATTTTAAAAGAACCAACTAGTTAAACTTGAGATACTTCTATTTCCTCATAAGATTTACTTCTCCTCCTTAATCTGTAACTCTCCATAGTGAGTTTCTCTAACCATCAATATGACAGTACAACAATATTGCCTCATCAGTCATGATTTACTTAATGTTTTCTGAATTTAGTAATATTTGATTAAAATTTAATGTGAACATATCATATCATGCCACATATATTATTGCATCCATTAATCAGGTAACCATAATAATGAAATGTCGGAAGATTGGATGAAAAAGGAGCTGAAGTCTTTGATATATGTTTGGCATGGGTTTATGAGTGATTAACGAAAAGATATCCAGTCAATTGTGTAAAGCTTCATTAATATACATTTACAATCATCTATGTACTGTATCATCAGATATTTTTAACCTTAGTTAAACTTGATTTTTTAATTTACTGAACGACACTAAATATTAATAATCCTGAAAAATATATAGTATTCTATTAACTCTCATAATGCCAGAATGATTTATAACGTGTCCTAATGCTTTTGTAGCAAACTATGTACTAAAAATATGGCCAGAGTTAATGGATCAGTTTTGTTAAAGGTGGAATAACAAATGCTTTATGCATGGCTCTATAAACCTCAAATTACACAATTGTATTAAAATAAATGTAAGTTGGTATTTCCATCTACTTTTTTAATATGCAAAGTTAACATATGATCTAATCTAGCAAAGCATCTACTCCAGTTTGGTAGAGGAGATATTGAGAACAGTAAGACCTGAGTTCATACTCTAAGTATTTGGTTAAACATATGAAGACTTTCTTGACTAAAAAACCCAAAAACCGAAGCAAAGTTGAAATCCTTAGGCTTCAGCTCGTGAAGCAGGATTAGGACATGTTCTCCAGGTAAGCTTTGGGAGATGTGTCATTGTTTGCTTGGTATTTGTGAAAAGAAACAATTAAAGCAATGATGCTACAGCCTGGATCCATGTAGGAAGTTCTTTATTGTGTATGATTTGATGGATCTTATTGGGGCTGTTTGTCGTGGCAGGAGTGTACACGTGGCTCTTGAGTCGTGTGTGTCCTTGCGCTCAGGGCTGGACACAGAACAGATCACAACACACATGCTTTGTTGGTAACCATGCTGAACATTCCCAATAACTTGCAATGTATGTGTCCTTCATTGTATAAGACATGGAGCATGCTTGCAGTGTCCTGGGGGCACCTATTGAAAGGCTGCAGCTGTTATACATCTGATACTTGTCTCGTATCTTCTCTCCCTTTTGGTGAGAATTTAATTTATGTAGTTTTCGTATATTGTTTACTTTGAATCATAGAGAACACAATCTTTTTTTTTCACTGCAGCTGCAGGTAGCTAAGTACATGTTTATACTACAACAACTTCAGAAAACAGATCTCTTCAAAATAGTTTCAGAACAGAGTTGCCCTTTGTTTTTTAACATGGTCTGTGATTTTGAAGTATGTTTGATTAGAAGCTGGATGCTGATCTCTAAACTGAAATATTACCACTTTGGAAGGTTGTTTGGAGATCACTGTTGTGTGGTGTTGATCTGTATAAGCACTGTGCAGCATATTGGCATCCAGTTTATATTTTTATTCCACAATGTCTTGTCTTCAGCTGATTTAAGGATGCTTTCTTCAGTAGTGTCTGGTGGCAAAAGCTGCTGGCAGTGCTTGGGTACTTGGGTAACAGTTTAGTTCTGAGCAAGCCGGATGAGCATGCCCATCAATCTACTGATAAAGGGCATTAAAAACATTCAGGCCAGGATCTGTGGCTCTTCTAAACTAAATTCAGCCAAAATAAGCCTAGGTAGCTACATCTGGTACCTGTTCTGCTAAGAGATGTGAAACTATGAATTGAAGGAAAAACTGAGGCTGGTTACTACCAATTTAGTACAAATGTATTTGTAAACAGTCTCACTGAACACTATACAGAGCCTGTTTACT
The DNA here is from genome assembly GCA_013397915.1 of Daphoenositta chrysoptera. Classification (NCBI taxonomy): domain Eukaryota; kingdom Metazoa; phylum Chordata; class Aves; order Passeriformes; genus Daphoenositta; species Daphoenositta chrysoptera. Next base: position 570,148 of record VZRO01002004.1, read on the forward strand.
TGGAGATTGACAGTGACATAAGTAAAATAATTATTATTCCACCTAAAAATAAAACGATCCACCTGTGCTGGCAATATTTTTAATACATGCTGTATTAAAAAAAAATGTAATGTGAGTACACAGGCTCTGTATCCTGTTGCACTACTTGTTTAACACCATCTAGTTCACATACTGCCTTTGGCACCAACAGGTCTCAGCATACATCTTGAGTGTGCAGACTGGTAATGAAGAAAAACACATTGTGTACTTTCATTATGTACCTGTGAAGAAGAATTAAGAAGACACAGGGTACAGAATTCTTTCTTGGGCTTAGGTGGACTTTTGAAAATAAATTTGCTTCTTAGCTCCTGTCAGTGAGAGTAACCATAACTCATTTTCTGTGGCTGTTAATCCTGCCTGTGAGGGGGTAGGGATAGTCATTTTCTTTGTAGTTGAAGGCAGGAACAGCATCATAACAAATAATGACTTTAGGATAAGCCTAAATGGATGAACTGCAATTGCAGTTGTCCTTCAAAATTAAGAACGAGAGGACAAAAAAATGCAGAAAATATGATCTAAACTAATATTACTTTCAGCTTTCATTGAGTGCTCTCTAGCCTAGGACCTGTAAAGGCTTGCAAATGCTAAGGCAATGGATGTTGAAACATCTATGTTAAGCAGTTATTTCTTCACCTTTTTACAGGTGGGTAAATCAGAGGTAAAGGATAAGAGTGACCCTTGTACAGGTAGCAGTAATAGAACAGGGGGTTGCATCCCAGAGACCTGTGCTTTGACTTTTAGACACTGCAGCTCATCACTGTAACAGCACATTGAATATAACATACATTCCCAATCTTTTCAGGAAAGCAGGCTCTTTTCCTACACACTCACAGATTTCAAATAGGAGAAAACCCATCAGAGATTTGGTGATTTCAAACAGTGTTTCCTCTTTTCATCTTTAATTATAGCCGGGCAAACGGTGTCAAGTGTAGGTATGGAAAGCCATGGATGGGAACTCCTAAGAGTCTGTAGAAAGATTCTATTTTGGTAATTCTTTTTGATGAAAGGCATGAGAAGAAGTTGTCTTTGGGAATGTGACAATTGCTGCAAAGCACAAAGTTGTTTCCTCCTAGTAGCATCTGTTTTTCAGGAGAGAAAAATGCTGAGATTATGCTACAGCCTGAAGCTCTAGCATGTTGATGAGGTAGAAGGAGTCCAAATAAATTAACTGTTGTCAGACTCTGATTCCAGTGACTGGGATTTTATGTGGTTGGGAGAAAATGGTCTTACGTATTTGGAAAATCGTAGTCTGTTTTGGCAAGAAGGAAAGTGAGCAGATCAGAGCCTGTTTCTCATGTCATTGAAGTGTTTGAGAACTTGCCTTCTGCTGAGATGGGAGAGAACTTTCTGCAAAATTAAAAGTGTTATATCTAAAATGTGTAGCCCTATTCTTGATGTAAGAAGCTTTGAAGGGCTTCAATCTGCTCTTCTGGTCTAGGGAGGTCTGCCTCTAGCAGTTAAAGGAGGGTTTTTCAGGAATGAACTTTGACAGTTTCTTGGGTTTATGTTGCTGAATTATGTAAATATTGATGTGGGGCTTGAGGAAAAAGGGCAATGTCAATTTCCCAGTGCTGACGTCCTTGTCCTGTCTCTTTGGAGCTGTCTCTGATATGATGACTGAAGTATTGCAAATACTTTTAGTTATTCCTTAACATTATGGGTGCAAAAAAGGGAGGGGGGATTGTTCACAGCTGACTTGGAAGTTGAGAATTATTTGCTCATGTTCATGGTTCTGTATTTTTATATTCATATCCAGTGTCTCTCTGATGGGCTTATGAGAACAATGGGGAAATGCCTCTTACACTAAGATTTGGATATGAAGACGAGCTTTGAGTTTGGAATTTCCATTTTTATGGACTTGCACGTTTTCAGCGTGGTACTGGAGAACCTCGTGGTGCTTTAAGCACAGGTTCTCCTCACCCTTGCAGCTAATTGGGAGAGGAACTGCGTGCAACCTAGGTCCTTGTGTACAGCTTAGGTAGGGCTTTAGGTAGGTGCTGTAGGGCTTTAATTTGTTTATGTGGAAATGAGGGTGCTGCTCTGTGTAAATCAGGGAGACCAAGGCGATGGAAGGTTTCTTAGCAGAGAGTGATTTAGTTGGGATAACTGGTAGATAACAATTCATGCCGCACACCGAGAGCCAGCCATTGAGAAATTTCTCTCTTCTGTAGAAACACACAGCCACTCAGTAGAGATTCCTTTGTGCAGCACTGAGCTGAGTTACAGTACCTGAGATTTCAAATGACAAAGGAATCTTGCTGTCAGACTTTCTGTGCTGAGCAGCTGATACAAAGGGCTGTGGGAGGCGAGTAGGAACACCAAAGCGTCTCCAATTGTTATCAGATAGCTGTTCACAGAAAGGTCTTCCCAGAGTTTGCTGCATAGAAAGCACAACCCACACATCATTGTTATTCATTCGTTCAGTTTAAGAGGCTTGTTTTTCACAGATGTGCTCTTCCTGTTTGGCATTTGTAACTGGGGATTGTTGTTAGTTGTAGAAAAGTGTCATCCAACTATAAACTGAGATTTTCAGCTGATTCATGAACACCTTTGTTAACTACAGCGTAAAAAGGAATATGGTTGAGTGTGAAATGTGGGTTAAGCTGTATTTCTACCCCAGTATACTATACTACACTACTCAGGAAGGGTGAAAAAGAAATCTTACTTAACAGCTATGCAAAAATTTCCTGCCCACTTTTATATCAAAATTAGTAAAGCAATTAGAAGATAGAGGTAATTGCTATATGTTAGCCTGTATTATTCATGTGGAGCCTATATATAGAGATGTACTTATATGGATTTTAAAATAATTAACCAAAATTGCTGTACATGGTAAGTAGAGTAAACAATCAGTATGTTTGAGTAAGGCTTTCATGTTAAAAAATTGGCCAGACATGCTAAGAAAGGGCAGTAAAACTTGGAAGAAGGGGAGGAAATTAATTATCTCAAAATAATGGGACCGGAAACATTTATGTCTGTATAACAGATAATTTGTGGAGCTTATAGTAATGTGATCTTGAAAGTTTTTATATCTAAGTTAATGCTACAGCCAAGTAGGATGATCACAGATAAGCAGCTGTTTATTGTTGTTCCAGGGAATAATGATCAGATGTGCATTATTTCTGCCCAAGTTTTGTTCATTATATACATGTCATCTCATGTCTAGCTTTAGAAAAAACATCTAGATTTAAAAAAATAGTAAAAGTGCCTTTTAAAAGTAATTTTAAAATAGTTCTTCATACCAAAGTGCAACTGTGAAAACACTTCTGAATTGAAAAAGCAGCTTCCTTTTGGCATATGGATTAAATGTGCTCTCTGATGGTCGCAGTCACATCTGTATCTGGCTGGGTACTCCATCTCTAGGAATTTACGCTCTTTGGAAACAACATTAGGCATGAATCTGGCTACTCGTCAGAAGCCTGTCCTTGCTTAGGCTTCCTTAGATCATGGGGAGTTTTAAAAAAGTAAGGTTATCTTTTTAATGCATAAATATTCTCCTAAAAATTGATAAGCACATAGAAATTGTTCATTATTAAAACACAAAGGCTGAATGACAGCATTTGCCAATACGTTTGCAGCAGAGTGAGAACCCAACACATACCTCTTGAAAGCTGGTTGACTAAATTAAGTGTAAAATAACTATTCTGAATTAGCTAATTGTCTTTTCATTCTCCAGGTTTTATTTTATTGCTGCAGGATTCTTTTTAAACCTACAGTCAAAGATCTAATTTCTGGTACCTGAACGTTGGCAACACATTGGAGAGAAACATCCAAATGGGAATCAAATTTATTCACTCTGTAAATTACAGCTGTATTTAACATTGAGTGTTCTGGTATTCTTGGAAGTCTTCCTTTTCAGTGAAGTTAGGACTAAAAAGCCAGCAAATCAGTTTTAGTGGTATTGATATGATATGTATTCAGTTGGAAAGAATGAGTGGAAGAGGGAAGAGACATCTGGATGGTGTTACTTCTGCAAAGAAAATATGTACCCTCTGTCATATGGTAGAATGAAGTACTACCATACTGCTACCAAGAGTGACTTTTCTGATGCTATGCAAGTTGTGGTTGTCCTCAGCACATTCAATTTCTGTTCTGAGACATGATTTTAAGATCTCTTCACTACTAGATCCAGACATTCCAAACGAGTTGCTCTCTTTCAAGATTCTGAACATCAGTTGGCTTAGGCTGAGATTTATGGGGGTGGGGGCTGTAATCTTGCTGGCAGCTGCCCCCAGCTAGTGACCTCCTGTCTGTCCTGGGGAAGAGGGGCACTAACAGTGTGCCTTTAGTTCCAGTCAGCCCTCCCATTACCCAGAGGGAGGTGCAGTTGTTATGCTTCCTTCCCAAATGTTCACAATGTCTGTTGGGGTCTCATATCAGTGTAGGATAAGGAAATAGTCCAGGTGTGCTCTCATGCCTTCAGCCCACAAACCAGGATGGCCGTGGGACTCCTCACCCTCAGATCAAAACATGAGAAGTCTCTTTACATTAGCTTTTCTCACAAGGACTTTCCCAAATGTGCAGAGCAACAGGGAGCCCTGAAGCAGCCTGTCTCCTCATCCCTTTCCAAAGCCACATCCTTGAAGGATCACCTCATAATGGGGACTGATTGCCTGTTTGATCTTGGTGAGCCTCAGTTTCACACTAAACCATGCAGATGCCTCGGGGGCCACCACAGAAGCACTTGTGATGGAGGGATATTAGTGCATAGCCAGGTTCCTGCACAGTATCTGCTCTGTAGTTAAACACCTTAAATAACCCTTGGAAATTATTCTGGCTGTATTCAAAAGTGGTAGCTTAGCAACTGATTTTTTTTTTTTTTTTTTTAAACCAAACAGTAAAGGAAGTGAGTTCTAATCCTCTTGAGGGTGCTGTTTATTAAAATTTCCACCGTGGAAATTAGACTGTATCTTCCTCTTTCCCAAAACAATTCTGAAGTAATTGCAACAGAAACATTTCTTTTAGTTGAGGTGACAGAAATAGATGTTAGAGAGAGTAAACAAAGTTTTCTTTTTTTCCAGAAAACTGGAAAATATATGAGGTTTGTTAGTGCATGTGTTAAGTAATGGCTTTATGAGATTAGATAGGAGACGATACAGGCTGTTTAAGTGCTCTGTATAATGGTTCAAGAGCCCATAATGAGAATTAGGTTGCCTAAATGTGTGGCAGTCACAGCACCAAGGTTAAATGGAATTGCCCAATCAGCAGCAGTGTGGTAACAGGGAGTTGATGTTCTTAAGCTCATTCTGAACTTTGCTTTCCTGTGGTTGGTGAATTCCATGGGAAGTGATCTGCTTGTAGGCCATGTTACTGGAATAGGGGAACTATATGAAGGTGAACTGGCATTTTGGATTTGACCATCTCAGCTGCCCATCTTAGAAGAAGAAAGTTACACCATTTTTTTTTTTTTTGTTCTGCTGAAGATGTATATTCTCTCTTTTTCTTTTTAATATGAAGTGTCTTGTTAGTATAAAGCACCTCTGCACAGTGTAGGCATCTAAGTCTCAATCCATTGAAGAACTTCATCCTGTCATAGTATCCTTGACTTCAAAAATGCCTCTGGCTTTGGGGGGAAGTACAGAAAAAACTACAAATAAAGTTGAGTTCGTGCTTTGCTGTGCTGCACCCTGAGATGTTTCCTGTGCAGCCAAATTTGTACTTGGCTATGTATCTCAACATTTGTAATTTCACACCTGAATTGGTGATATTGAATCATTGTCACTATATGTGCAAGGTATTTAGAAATGTATTCTGTTAATGATTCCTTTCATATTTGAGACATGGAAGCCAATTAGAAGTCCTTGTGTATTTTTTGTTTGTTTGAGATGTCAGTGATCCTGGAATGGCACAATTTGGTCAGTTAATCACTGTTTTTTATATCCACCTTCTTTTTTATAGTGTTTTATTGGTGTTCCCTTTTGCAGACATTGTCCACTGAAAGTCAGATTACTCACCATAATATAACTGTTACCTCCTTGCGCTTGTTTTGCACCCCTTGGCATTAGGTTATTTGGAGAATGCTCTAGGGAAGGAAATGCCAGAATGAAAGAAGAGGGAAAAAGATCAATGCTCAGTCATCCCTCTTGACCATTTTAAATAGAGATAATCGCAATAATAACATCTATAGTAAATAAGTTAAATATCAATAGTAGGTTAAATTTATAAAATTGTAATAACTAACTGTTGATGTCTGAGCTGTGTCCAAATGTATACTAATAACCTTGTAATTCTGAAAGCTTCTCTTATACCTAGGATGCCCCTTTTGCCTCCACAGCATTAACAATGTTCATCCAGTGTCAATCCAGCCATGTTTTTTGACAAAAGGTAAAATAAGGGTAGCTGTGGTACTGAAATAGATGTGCAGGTGCACACAGATATGCAGCTGTAACGTGGGACATGGTAGCACACTCAGCCTGCTAACCACTGCTCCCTGGACAGTGGCAGACCCTATCCAGCTCCAGATACTCACACCTGTGCCAGGCCAAGGCACAAAATCTGTGTTTCATTGGGAGGACTTGACAGTTTCTGGGCTGGGAGGTGAAGAAGGGCACCAGAAGGCTCCTGGAGAATTTCTCCCAGCTCTTGCCAAATTGTTGAGTTGTGGCACCACACTTGCATGTGTGTGCTGTAAACATGTAGGGTGTAGAGCATTGAAGGCTCTGGCACAATACCTGTGCCAGACTTGCTGTATGTCACTCTCCAAGGCCAGGACCTCACAGGGGCCTCATGCCTCCAGCTCACCCCTGAAGGGCTGTAGTTCATAGTGCTTAAATTCCTGGAGTGGTTCTGTCTTGCAACTCCGTTGGTAGAGCAGGAGACAGCGTGGCAGGGTGCTCTGGCAGGGTGCTGTATGCAGAGGAACTGTGTCAGGGCATACAGTTCCCAGCTCCAGTGGAACAGAGCAGCCCCTTCTATTGCGTGACCTGGCAAGTGACCCACTGCAGGTCAAAGCAGAGGGTCTGCATTTGCTGGTGCTTAACTTTAAGTGCTCATATAGATACTATGAATACTCCAAAATAGTGTTGAAACTCCTTACTGTTTCCAGCCCACGCTGCTTAACTAACCCCTTGCAAACCCATGCCCAGGGAAAAATTATTCTAAATCTTCCATGTCCAAATTCCAGATTTGAGTGGAAAGAATTACAAAATTACATGCAAATGTTTTGGATTAAGACAGATTTTTACAGTGAAACCTTACAATTATTATAAAGTAACTCCTGTAAACGAATACATTATTTTAAACTAGTTTGCAAACAGAAGTAATACATTGGCTCTTGCTTCAGAATCAGAGATCATGGTTTATGAAGGGTTTTGCTGTTAAAGCTGAAGAACCATGTTCCATTTGGATTGGGAAGAAGCTGGTATCAGGTACCCTCACTTGAAAAGACAGTCATTAAACTACCCACCACTCAGCAGGACAAGGATGCCTGGCTGTGTACTGCCAAAATGGAAGAAGAGAAATCTCTCCTCTCTCCCTTGGCAATGGTTTATGGTGCTTACCTGGAACAGGCTCTTCCATTTGAACATCTCCATAGCCACACGCTAGATGAGAGCACAAGATTAAAGCAGAAATCTTGTTCTTCCATCTCAAGAGACAATCTGTCATCTGCACAGCTTGTCTTCATAATACAAGCGTAAGTAAAATTTTGTAAATGCTTTTCATTTCAATAATTAGAAGTTTATGTAGGTAAAGGAAGGCATTTTTAATGATTTTGCTGTTTAAGGCTGGGAAGGGGAAGAGGGGAATATGCCAGAGGCCAAATGGGTGGAATTTTTGTGTGAGTAAAAGAAACATGAAGGATTTGATGGCTCAGTCTTATCAATGTTACTAAACATGGGGCAGGTGCTTGTATTAGATGCAAACAGCATTAACTCAGTAAAGATCAAATAATTTTTTAAGGGGATGTGAAGCAGTATAAATGTGACAGAGAACCACATACTCCTCTAAAATGTTTGAACTTCAGAAGACTGCATTAAACTGTATTACACACAGTTACAGAGCAAAGTGAACTTCATTACTGAAAAGTATCTTGGCTGTCTATCTCTTAATGACGTAAGTCAGCCTTGGATTTATCATATAAATACCGCTTAAGAAAGCCGCATGTGAAGTAATAAAATTGTTTCATCTAAAACCACACACTGAATTAAAAAAGGAAAGGTTTGTGTCCTTGAAGAGGCTGTGCAGAACAGAAAACTTCACAAATTCTTGTGTTTAACATTACTTTTTAATATCCTTGCATTAAAAATGAATGATTGTTTTTTAATATTACTTGTAGCCAACTATCCCCTACCGTATAGATAAATTTCTTGTATGATTTTATTATATGCTCAATAATAGTACCTATAAGCTCAGATTTCTTTTGAATATAAATGATTGGAAACAATATCTACCCTAAAGCGTCTTTAATGTCATTATAGATGGGTAGGAGTAAATTAAGCGGTATTTAGCCACCAAAGTCTTTAATTTCATTGCATTTGAGTAGGAGTTAGACATTATGAGGTCCAATTAAAAAAGTCACTAATGTTTTTACATCTGAGTAGGAGTAAATTAAACAAAATCACTCCTGAGCTGCTAATATCATTTTAATTGAATGTCATTCAGTTTCTAACTGCTGTTACAACACAGTAGATAATGAGTCAAGCTCAACAAATCATCTGAGCTGCAGGTACCATGGCTACTAGGGGTGAAGGCAGAGTTTAGGGATGGAGAGGGAAACTGCTGGAAGTTAGGAAGCTGACAGGAATGATAGTAGACCTGACATCTCTTGGTTGATGAGACCTATGTTCATCTAAAAATATCATCCTAACAAGAGCTAATCTACCAAGGCTGCAAGCCAGGTCATTATTTCTAGTGTTCAGACATTAAAAAAAAAAAAAAAAGGGGGAAAAAAGCATTTATCCAGAAGATGCGATTTACAGAGTGAATGCTAGAAAGGCTAATTCCATTTATTCACACCTCATGAATAATTCATTGTTTGGTTTAATGTTCATCTTGATGATGAGACAATGGTGAAACAATACTAGACAATATATAGACTTACATATGCAAAAATAAAAAATCATATCCTATCACAAGCATTATTATTTTTTGATCTATAACAGATAATATTGCATTTTCCTCATACCTGGAAATCTTTTCACTTTGGTAAATAGCAGGTTTAAGACAAGCTGTGGCACTTCTTATAGCGACAGTTAAAGAGACTAGAGTGAAAAATACCCTTCATTGTAACTCAAATTACTATAAAACAGTAGATATTTTGCCCTAAAAGCAGTTCAAGCCTTTACACAATGTTAGGCTTCCATCTGGAAAAACTGCAGGATTTAAAACTTATTATTTGTTTGTGAGCATAAGGTCTGTTCTGATGTTGCTCTGTGTGTACATGTTTGACTGCTGAAAGCAAGTACTGCTTTAAAGCGTGCATGTAAGACTGAGAGACCAGGGTCTCCTGACTGAAGCTCTCAGTCCTTGTTCCAAACTCAAGCTAAGTGTTTGCTTCAGGTATAGTCACACACTTTCCTTTGGCCTCTGTGATCTGTGTGGCTCCAGTCTCTCCACAGAAAACAGTGAGGTCAAAGGGCCACTATGGTCTGTGTGCTCACATGTATCTGGTATTACTTCCTGCTCACTTTCAGAAAGTCCCATTAACTATCCTTTGGCTATGTACTCAAAATCATATAGAGGGGAAACTTGCAGTTCTGTTTCTATCTTTGTGAGAAAACTGGAGGAAGATAGCAGATACCATAGACCTACCTTTTCTCTTACTTCTCTGCAAGACTGAGGCCCCTTCAAAAGCTTTGATCCATACACCTTGTTCTTCTTTCAAGGGCAGGGAGAAAGTCAATGCTGCTGGACAGGGAAAGCAACTGCAGAACTACAAAATGTTTTTCCAGGCATCTGAGGATACCCTGTTATAAAAAGATAGATTGTATGTAGCCACAGCAGCACCCTTTTCCTCAGGCCTTCTCCTGCAACTCCTGTCTCCAGATAATGGAATGTACCAAGGCAGCACAGAGTTATCACAGGAGAGATATCTTGTGCCTTTCCAGGATGGACTTCCCTCTATTCTCCATCCAAAAGGTTACTTACTTAGCCCAGGCACTGCTAGGTAGATTGGAGGTATGTTACAACAATGTGGTTTTGGCCATATATCGTTCCCCAATTTTTGCAGAGAGCAGCATGGATATGAGAAGGTAACTGTAGAACGTCAGTGGTAGGATAGGAAAGTTACAATTCCTTCTTGACTGGAAGGACAGATTTCCCATTGCCAAGGACACTGTCTTTTCAAATATGATGCCTTGGCAAAAATAACAATTGTCAAATTCTGCTTCTTCCTAGGTATTTCTCCTATTTAATTGTGAGATTCTCCATGTACTCTCTCAGTTACAACACCCTATGTGTCACTCTGTAGATCTGCTTTTACTTTTCTTGCGATAAATGGATGTCTGATAAGACATTCTGGACAACTTGAAATAAGTGAGCGAACTAAAACAGTCAGTGGATATAAAGAGGGAGGCAATCCACTAGACTCTGGTGAACCTCTCAAATAAGAGGCTGGAGTTTGGGTCAGATAGAGAAAGAGGATGGGAGGTAAAATTGTTCAATTAGGTAGGTTTTACTTTTAGATTTGATTTTCAAATGAGCAAATATGAGCAGAAATTCCTGCTTGGGATTCAAGTCTGGTTACTTTTTGCATTCACCTTCCATGATGTGGAACGCCAAGGAGCCCCAGTGCTGAATTTTGGTTCAGTATTCCCAGCAGGCAAGAGAGTGAGCTCTGTGAATTAAGACTTAAAGCTTTTATGCTGGGTGTGTGAAGAAAAGTTTGAGATTGAGCGTGGGCTAAACTCACTGTGTAGATGTATTGTTGCAAACATGCTCTGGGACATATGGAATTATACTGTTACTTGGGGGAACAATGATGAAATGTTTTGACATAGCCTTTTGTCTTTTCTGCGTAGATTGCACTGGAACATGTTACAGCTTGTTTTAACTAATGTGCTACATAGGTTAGTTGTGTCTTATGTCTGTGAAATTCCAGTGGTAGCATTGCAAAAAATAATTACTAACAAAGCCCTTACAGCATTTACTTGGGGAACTCCTAAGAAGCTTAATGACTTCTGTCATGTTAAGATACTTAAAGAGGTAGGTTTTTAGATATTGAAAGGCAAAGATACAGATTTCACTTTGGAATACCTGCTTAGTGCCTTGCCTGTGCATAAGTGGCAATTTGTGAAACATTTTGCATCTGCACATGAAGTTGTTCCAGTTGATCTCCATGTCTGTCAATCACAGAACAACAAAACTTCTTCAAGAGATCTAAAGACTAACTCAGTATTAAAATATTAGACCTGGATCTTATTTCCTGAAAAAAACCAAGTCTCATTGCAGTCTTCTGTTGCCATTTTTCTCATTCTTCCACTGCACTTTTTACCTCCCAGAGTCCAAGGTGTTTGTGAATTGTGCTTAGAAGAACTATGATGAGTTCCCAGGTAAAAAACAAAGGTCTCCCACCCATGGAAGTATTGCTAGGGAAAAGACTGCATGGCTGATACTTCTGCTTGCAGAGAGAGCAGTTTGCTGCAGTAAAGAAAGTTGTCACAGTATAGTGGAAGATAAAGTAATAAATGTTTTCAGTTATTTTTCTTGTCCTGGCAGTCCTAATTTGAGCACCTGCTTCCTTTAATTGCTTTTGTTGGTCAGGCAAAGTTCCTTAGCTGTTCAAGTCCCTACTCTCTCTGGTTTAGCAGTCATGTTGGAGGTTTTTATCTTAAGCTTAAAAAGGGTGATCAAAACCATCTTTCCTTTCAAGTGGGCCAATTTGAATCAAAATGGATATGTTTTTCAACATTTTCTAGTTATAGATGGGGTTAGACATGTCTAATGTAAATTTAGATTACTAATGAGTCTGCCTTTGCCCCATGTTGCTCTTGTAGTCAAGCACTTAGTTTTGTATTTCAGAAATATTTATATCCTTCATAGCTGAAAAGTCAAGCTTTGCTTGGTGTCTCTTAGTTCAGAGCCCAGTTACTCTTTCCCCTGTGACTGGAACATGTAAACTATTCTCAGCATGTAACATGCAGATACCTCTGAAGTGTGTGGGCACAAAATCAGGTAGAAGAGCTCTTGAAAATGCATCTGGTCTCAAATGAGGAACTTAATTTTTTTTCTGTAACTATAAGTTATGGAATTAGTTTGATGGTAAGAGTTATGTTTACAGTGTGTCCTTAGTTCTTGCTCTGAAGTACGGCAGTAAATATAAAAATCAAACTACTCATGGTATTAATCACAGGTGAATCTAGTTTGACCTTTTGCAAATGGCAGTACATTCAGTGCTAGCTGAAGATAGGAATGGTGATCTTGAGAGTGCTATTTGTTCACAAAAATCATACAACTGGCTCTTTATGCCCTCTGCCCAGCCATGGCCTGCAGAAAGCTGAAACAATGAGATACTGGAGGCTCTGTGCTTGAACTCCCCTGTAAACTAATGTGCTGGAGTTGGTGAAGTTATCCTCTTTGCAGGTTTTGTACTGTTCTGACAGATGAAAAAATCATTGCAGGTTGTGATCAGTGCCATTTGTGCCAGGCATTGACTTCATATATCTTTCAGAGCACTTTTAGTTGGAGTCACATGTGGGCAGTCTGGGTATCCGTGTGCTTGTGAAGTGCTTGGGTTAGAGAGAAATCCGGACCATTAAAGGTCTCTACGTGAAGGACTCAGCTGGTATTTTTAAGGAGGAAGAAGGACTGCTAACCCCTTCCCCCATGCTTGTCACGGCAGTGCTGCCTCTGACCCATTGGCCTAGCTGAGTCTCAAGGAACAAGAGACGTGACTTTGCCTATTCGAGCAGCTAACAGTCCTAGGTGGGACCTTGCCTTTCTTTAGGGGCACTCAGGACAACATGCACACACCACTTACATCCTAGATTTGAGCCCAGACAGGCAAATTCTCTACATATCCAGCTGGAGAAAGATGCCCTCAGAGTACAGTTTATGGCATTTAAGTCAGATGCTTAAAATTAGTCAGTCTCTATGCATCCTCTGTCTGTATTTTGTATACTAACCTGAAAACCTGGATGATAGGAATCTAATGCTTCCTAAGCCTGTGGGCAAGACTGCCTAGATGATCTACTGCATGGATACTCACACACAAATGCACTGTGTTGTCTTTAATCAGCTCTGCCAGGGAACAACAGGAGTGAGACTTGTGAAGTTTTCTGCCTCTGCATCTCTGTCTTTCCCAGGCATGCAGTCATCAGAAGTGCTGCCCAGATAGGACTGTTTTGCTTACCATCTTACAGGATGCAGAAAAGCAAAGTTTTGCCTATAATTAGTTACACAGTGTTTTCCTTAGCAGTTACGAGTTCTTGATCAGCTTAAGGAGTTTTGTATGACTTAGTGCTGACTTTGAGTATCTAATTCTATATAAAAGGAACAGAAGGGTTTTGTGCTTTTGGTGCACTTTTAAATGTTGCTTCTTTGTATACCCCTTTAGATAAAACTGCAAAATGACCTTTTAAACTTGAACAAAGCAGAGTAAGGTATGGAGTAGTGCATTTTGAGTACAAGTTAGACTAAAATTTTTTAATCAAAGTCAACAGTGTATCACAGACCTAAATAGTGCTCTTTGGAAAATAGGTCACAAGCTAGGCTTTCAGATTGTTTTAATGACTTGCATAGGAAAGTACATACCTATACTTGTAGTTACTTTCTCTGATAGTATCACAACTTTCAGAGTCTGTACCTGTGTGATAAACATGAATAGATGCTGGCAAAGGGATATCACAGCACAAATACCCTTTTCCTTTTTATGAGGTTTAGATAGACTCATTCTTGTCCAAACCGTTAAAAGCTGAGTTCAGGCAGTCAACAACTCAAAAGAAATGTAGCTGTCAGAATGGGTTTCCAAATATAGTCTACCCATGTACAACACACGAGACTTAACTGTTCTGGCATCCAGGTGGAATGTGTCTGTGGTTCCCTGGTAGAAACCAAGTACAATGCATTGCTTTTAACATCTTGTTCTGAGTATCCTGGGTATGTTTAGAAAATGTTGGTGCCAGCTGGCAGAATGCTGGTGAGGCTGAATACATGAGGCTGCTGCTCTTGCAGTGTCATCACAGCCCCACAATTCCTTCATCCATTTTTCTAATTTCTGTAATTCAAGAGAGTCGCGTTGCATGCACCTTCACTTGAGTTTGCCAGGAGTGCTTTTCTTTATCAAACCCCACCTTTGCTGCAAATTTTTGTTGCAGGATTTAAAAAAAAAATTCATTTTAAATCAAATTCATGCAACTAGTTTCTTTTTTTTCCTCCTCACTAATTGCTTTTACGTTAGTCTCACTAATCCATAAGTGCCAGTAGTCTCTGAGATACTGGATCTCATTTAATTTCCAAAGAAGCAGAAGAGAGCTAAAACAAGAAAATGTCACAGCATAAACAGACAACAGAAGGGAAGAAAAAACTAGATAAAACAGTTTCTTATCCTCCTACTTTACATTCATTCACTCAGCCATATCACATGTAACATCGGAGCATTCTCATCTTTTGAAACTTACTTACCACAAGAAGAGTGACAAGTTGATCTCCCTTCATTTGCACAATTGTGCAAACGTCACAGAGCCTGAGGAGAGAGGATTGTCATCCTGCCCAATAACCATTGCAGGTTTAAAGGTTAGTAGAGGCAGTCAACATTTTTTCCATTATTTTGACATTTTTCCCCAGAAATGAAAGTATGAAATCAAAGGTGGATTGTTTGGTTTTTGGTTTGGGATTTGTTTTTGTTTTAAGGATGATTTTTAGCACAGTATTTGTTTAAAAAAAATACAGAAGAAAAGCCTTAGAACTATGGAAATATTTCTCTGGATTTTTTTTTTTTAAATTAAAAAGTTACATTTTTAGTCCAAGTGACTTTTCACTTAGGAATTTAAATTGATTTTAAAAAAATCAAAGTGAAATGTTTAAAAAATCTTGAAGGATTTTGATTGACTTAATCAGTGTTGTATCTGGATCTCCATTTGTGGAAAGTTTCATCCTTTTATTCTGATTCCATTATTTTCTAAAAATAGAGGGCATATTGAAGAAACTTAAGTATTATAATTTGAGCCATTGAGAGGAAGAGTTAATACTCAGACTTGAAATTATATTACCCCATTTACTTGAACAGGTAGCAAAAAAAAAAATTAAGATTTTGCACAAGTTCTAGTTCATAGGAGTACTTGGTTAAAAAAATCTTAGGTTATGTATATAGGGAATTTCACTGAGAAAAGAAGAGATCAAAGAATCAGAAGATAATTTCCTTTTTCAGTTACAAGCCCCTTTTAGCCAGTGCTACCTCAAAATTTGTTATCTTTTTGAAAGGTTCTTCCATTGGTTTCCCAGGGTAGCAGATTTGGATTTGCTTTGGAGAAGTGGGATAAGCTTTATTGTTTCCTACAGGCTAAGTTAAACACGGATCTATTTTATCCATCCCAATCATAGTTAGCCAAACTACAAAGTTATGTGATAGCCTAGGTTAAAAAAATGTAGCTAAGGATCAACATTTCAAAGTATCATATTTATTAAACTTTGGCAAAAGCACTAGAACTTGTGATTTCAATCCTTGCCTTTTATAAATTAATATTAGTAGCAATTCTTTTTACAGTTAAAAGACTGTGCTGTTAAAAACAAATTTTATTCAAAACCAAATGTGAAGTAAAAATTGTAAGATGTCTTTTAGAAATTAATTCAGTGTTGCAAATTTCATGACTGAAATTTTGTATTGTTTTCATTCAAAAAATGTGTCAAGATTTTGGCATTTTGCTCACATTTGAGACAGAAACTGTTTTGCGATCTTATATTCTCACAAAATGGAGAAAACATTTTATTCTGGGTAGAAATTATAAATGTAGTGAGGGTAGCTCTGTGATTTATCCTTCCCAGAGGCATTGACTTAGTGGATGAGTCTAAGAGTGAAAACTTAAGAAATATTAGAGACAACAAACGTAAAGACAGCTTTTATCTGGACATTCATCTCTGAACAATGGTGTAGTGGAGAAGCTATTTGGCTTGCACCTGCTTGAGGCTTACCACATCCACTGTTGCTCTTGATGTTTTCTAAGCTATTTTTCCAAATAACACTTGCATAGCGAAGTATTCTGTTGCCTGAAACTATCATATGAGTCTGAGAGAAATGGCAAAATGAGCTGTTGCACAAAATTTCAGAAGTGAAAACTGAGGACAGTTGCTGATAAATCCAAAGGTTAATAGCAGAGTACAAGAAAAAGTGTAACTCATAGTATAATTTTGAAGGTAGTTGTCTGAGTGGGTCTACAGATTGAGGAGTTTTTGCCTGCTGTGGATATACATTCATTGTAGCAGAAAATCATTTTGTAGTCAAACTGTTAACACAATACAAAACTGCTTGAGGAGTCATAACTCTGAGGAGAATTGCTAAGCACATACATAAGGGAAGACACTTATGTTCACAAGCCTTTGTTCTCATGGAGAGAAGCCAGCTGTAGTGTAGTACTAATGATTAGTATGGATCTGCTTACTTTTCTCATATCAATATAAATAATACTCATGAGAAATACTCTGGTTTTTAATTTCTTTTGATGATTGCCCACGTGGTGGGTAGCAATGCCAACCCTCTTTCCTCCAACCCCCAAATGGATGGTCCACACACAGCTGTTTTATATAACATTCTATCATGGACAGGATTAGGCCATCACAGCAAAGCAGAGACTTTTGTTTATCTTCACCAACAAGAAGATGTTTAAAAGCCCCTCAGCCCACAGGCTGTCATACCGACAGTCAACCTCATCCTCATCTTGCTACTCTGACTCGAGGGTTGGACTTGTGGTCACCCTCCAGCAGCTGCAAAACAGCAGATGAACATGGGATGGACATCTTTATTGCTAGGGAAAAAAAGGCTGCTCCTCCAAAAAGCTGAATATTTCCCTTCTACCTGGCAGCTGTTCAGGGCATTTAGTACCTCACAGGAACATTGCAAATCCAGCCAGCTAGTTAACATTGGTAGTATTTTTGAGCAGGTCTGCTGAAAATGGTGATTATTTGTACAGTAAATGAATAACTGAGAGGCTTGTTGTTTTAAGTTTAGAGCATATTTTGTGGTTTAATGGTTTCTGACAAGCAATACGAACAAATGCTAAATTGAAAAAGGCAATAATATATGGAAGCTCACAAATGTGAGTGTCAGTGGCAGCAATTTGTTCTTTCTTGTTTGCTACCCAGCCACCTCTCATTATGTTATTCTTCATGTCTTAAAGTCGACCAATTCCAGGAACAAATCAATACCAGGGAAATCCTTTTGTCTTCTTCTAAGGCATAACATGTAAAGAAAGCTCAGTCAATATGTCTTTTAATAACATCTAATGGAAATGCCTGGATTTCCCTTCATGTTCTATAATTAATTGAGCTCCTTGCCACCCACAATGTATAGTTGTTCCCCTCTATAATTCTCTTTTGGCCTAATTGTCATTTGTTTTCTGTTCTATTTGTCTTTAGCTTTTTTTATTTCTTTCCTTTTTTTTTTTTTTTTTTTAATGGTGTTGGATGTGCTTTGTACTTAGTTTTATCTTTCTGTGCTTTTGCTTCTAAATGTCAGCATAATTTTTCTGCCTTATAATATCGGAGAAGTTATAACCATCAATCAGTCCAATAGAAGAGCAGAAAAGATTAGATACCATTTATCTGTATTGGTTGCCCATTGTAATGACCCAGTGGACAACATGAACAGATAATCTGTTGCTTTGATGGAAACTAATTATTCTTAAGAGTGACAGCGTCGAAATAGCTTTTGTGACATTGTTTTTAAAAATGATGACTACCTAGTCATTGCTAGTGTAAGACTGCAATTTCTGTGCTGTTTTCCCTATATAAGCAGAAGGAAATGTAGATTTTTAAATTTTTTTTTTTTAAGGAAAGAACCCTATTTGCAGAGACAAAAATATCTGACATCCCATGTAAAATGCCTATTAAATTTAATACAGAAAACACTGTGCTAGCTGCTGAAAAGTAAAAGTGCACTGCCATCTTATTTCTGTCGTGTGTAGCTGATCTTGTTGTTCTGTGAATATGAAGCCTGTTTTATTTTGACAGCTAATGGTTCTGCTAGTGTACTGTGCTGGCATTTCACCTCTTGAAAAGAAAGTTTCCTGAAGCTAAAAATATAGGTCTAATTGAATGATGGAATTAAAAGCAAGTGATACGGTTAAAAATAGCTGCTTCCATCCTTGCCAGGCACATGTAAATCACACAACTTTTACTCTGTGTCAATTAAAGGACTGGGGGGGCAAAAATGCAAAAAAGCAAAAACTTTCAAGAACTTCCTTAAAACTTGCCTGTATGAGGACTTGGTAAATGGCAGGATTCTTCAGTGTGTCCTGAAATTCAGTACATGCCAGCCACTGTTGACTAGGAAAGCACAAAGAAAAAATGTGGTGAATGGGGTATCCTCGCTTTGCACAGGGAGTCTGTGACCTCAGACCATTATGCAGTTACAGGGCTGCCTGTGCCACGTATCGGGTGGGCAGTGCTGGCATGGCAGGTGCCACGTGCCTTGGCCAGACAGGAGCTTCTTGAGTCTCCTCCTAAGCTTGTGAAACTGCTGGTCTTTGGGGCAAAGGGGCAGGTGAGGTGCTGTTTGGTAGGTTTGCTTTCGGTTGCACTTTGGGTGTGAGCTGGGCAGCCGCAGGGCTGGTGCTGTGCCCACTCCCAGAGGTGTGCGATGGGCAGCTGGAGATGGCAGTGCTTTTATCTCTGCTGTCTGGCAAATTATTGACATGTCTGGGAGGAAGCAGAGCAATATCCCTGTCTTCCTAAAGAAATTGAAGGGTATACTAAGTCAGGAAAGCTCAGCTGACTCTGCTCTGTGGGATGTCTGGACACACCACCTGGCCTGGTCAAAACATCTCCTTGGCCACTTGGTCAGCTCTGATGTGACTTAATCTCACTTGGGCTGTTGTAGATCAAGATACCAGTTCCACCATCCTGCAAACCCATGGAATTGGGATCATGGAGCTTGGACCTCTGCCCAGCACTAATTGGAGATCACCAGCAAAGGTCTGTGCTCTTCTGTGGTCTTGGGTAGCCCAACCACAATTTGACATGGCTGAAGAAGTTTGAAAGCTCTGAGGCAATATCAAGCCTTGATTGCTGTGCCCCTCTCTGCACTGCTTCTCTCTGCACTGCTTTCTTGGAGGCATGGGAAAAGGAAGCTCAGAGGTCAGAAGAACTGGCTGACAAATTTGAACAGTTAAAACTGATGCATACTGTGAATACTGTGATAGCCAACATTAGACTAGATTTGTTTTCATGGGCACTAATGAAAATTTCTTACTTACATAGTTGCTTAGAGTTGGGAGCAAGTAGTAAGTATAAAGGTCTAGACTACTAACAAAATAATAACCTAAAATAACTTAAATGCATAAAATATTCCATAGCAGAGCACCTAGAAATCCTTCTGAAGCATCTGAGAACTGAATTGTGATGGTATTTCAGAATGGAAAGAGTCAATGGTACAAAAGATTTCAAGTGGTTCTGCAGTGAACACAGCACATTGAAAATACATATTTTAAGCAGCACACTTAGTTCAGTGTGGCTTCTGCAGACAGTTCTTTGCTTTTCAGTCCAGTCCACCTCTACTTTTTCTTCCACAAGTGTCTCTTTTTCCCTCTGTAAAAGCAACATAAACCTATGGACTGAAGAATTTTTCTGATTGCTAGAAACTGGTTTTGCATTAATATTCAGTAAGCCGTGCTTTAATCCTCTATATGTATCTTATTAGAAATACATTCAGTAGAAACATCTCTACATGCATCTCAAGTGTGCTTATGTGTGTGTATGCATTTTTAAAAAATTCTCATAGAAATCCCACCATCTCTTCCTATGCTTTTCTTATTCTTAAATTGCTCTGATGGTAGAGCCTGCTGTAATCAGCCCTTTTTAAAATACACAAAGCAATCTGTCATCTTCTACACAGCATTTCAGATCTTTCCAAAGTGTCTATCTTAGCATCACTGAAAGAAAAAAACCCCTGATGTTAAGAACTGCAAAGTTAATGGTTAATCAACGGTGTCTGGCCCCCATCCATGGGACATCTTGTAGAACAATCAAGCCCTGCTCCGTCATAGTCCCAGGCAGTGATTGCTTCTGCGTCCTATGAGGCATGAGGCACTAGGGATGAAGATGGAACACCTCAGTAGCTAATTAAACAAGGCAACTTACAACTAAAGTACATGCCTGCCTAAATAGGCTGGAGTACAGAATCTGTCAAGCTGATCTGTCTTTAAGTGCTTTGCACCCTTCACTGTACCTGGTTGAACATTAACATCCCAAATTTGCTGATTTTCACCAATATCCTGCCACATGCAGAGAACTTGCTGAAAGGAAGCTGGTATTTTTTGTAAAGTAGCTCCTTGAAGCATTATCCTAAAAAAGACATCAATCTTCACTGTTGCAAAGAAAGAGCACAAGATGTTTTAAACATTTTGAAGGCAAAATGCACTGTCTGTACTTTCCTATTTCTCTTCTACTACTTCCTTGCTCACTGGGATATATGTTTTTATAAGAATTCAGAAAAGAAGTATCATAAAGGAAATGAAGGAACAGTAACAAAGCAAGTTCTCAGCTCTTCCCTGCCTGTTCACAGATTTTCTAACCTTGTCTTTGGCTGAGCCTTCTAAAATTATCTTATCTGTGCATTACAAGGGTCACCAGGACCTCCTTCCAAAGAGTCAGTGAAGAGACTCATGTAAAATAAAAGAAGGAATAAATACGGGAGGAAAGTTTTCCTCAAAGCATTTTATCTTCTCCTGATCTTGTCTGAATCAAAAGAAACACATATGCAAAAGCTAAAGGAAATAAGCAAAATATTTGTTGGAAGTATACATTAAAAGAGGATGGAGAGAGTTGGTAAAAAATACAGATGTAAAAGCAGGAATGTGAGGCAAAACAGCACCAAGAAGCTACTGCTATTGTGGTTGAGAATAATGATCTTCTCTGAGTGAGGACAGCAGAGATCACAGAGTGGTATTCCAAAAATCTGTGGAAAAGTCTGTGCTGTAACAGAAAGATGTCAGTGTAGAGAAAAAATATTTAACAAATTTGGCAATAGTTACTGAAATAGAGCTGCAAATGAAATATTCCTTTCTCTAGAAAAGGTTGCACTTTTAAAATTAAATTATCTCCTTAAATGCATGTGTTGACCGTGGACAAAGAACTGTGCAAAACAATTGACATATACAATACTGGAGCTCAAGACTCTTAGGTGATTTTGATAGGAAGCTCAATTCTTGACTCCTCAGAATAACTGGAGAGTTTGGAAGGTTTGGGGTGGGCACCCAACTGACACGGGCAAACTTTGTTGATAATTACTGTTGACTGTACCAGTGAAAGAGTAGGAATGGTTTTGAGTGGAAGATTTTGACCGTCTATTGTGAATGATGAGAATTTTAAGGGCTAAAACCAGTCAGCATGAAACTTGTGCAGATTGCTGGTGATAGTGTGCAGGTAGCTGTCACGAGGAACTGTTTGATGTGGTGGAGGAATGGAACAAATACGGCAGGATAGAAGTCTAAAAATTGTAACTGTACACACTTTTGTAGCAGTGTTCCTAGGAAATACTGCCAGTCATGGCACGTAAAAGTTCTGAAAATTCGTGAGTGAGAGTGGGAACCAAATTCTGTCTTCAAAAAGGGTTTAGGCCACAGAAGGATCTGCATTGTCTGAGCTGAAATCAGGATGTCATATACAGAGTTCACAATTAGTCCTTGAGCAGGGGCTGGGCTCCAAGCCTTGCTGCAGTGTTGCACCACAGCTCAGATGTGCACTTTTCTCTGTCCCCTTTTGTAAAGCGGCTTAAATAGGAAAACTGGAAATTGCCTTTACTGCTGAGGAGGTGGGGTGGTGGAGGCTTCTCAGATGGAGCTGAACACACTTCAACCATTTGGCAATTGCGCGCACACGTTATTACACCAAAATCACCAAATCCACCTTAGGTGCTGAGAAGGAGTGTACAGAAGGAATAGTGTCTGCCTTGTTTGCTGCTGAAAGACATTCTGAGCAAGTCATTCTCTGGGCACTTTGACAAGATCTTGGTTTTATTATGACGGAAGTTCCTGGATGTTTCTGCCCCCAAGAAATTACTTTGGATTTGTTTAAATGTCTCAGTCCTCAAATGTCTATTTCTATTTTTTTTTCAAAGCTAAGATATTTCTAAAGCTACATTTGAGACATTTTATAGAAAATGGTAGGAAAATGGAAGACTAAATTTTACTAAACTGTGGACCAAGGACGTACACTATAAAAATACTGACATAGGCTGAAGTCTGGAAGTGCAGATGCATCCTTGCAATAACTTTCATCTTAATTGTCTGTTTTCTGTTAAATCAGAGAGAAAATGCAAATTGCTATGAGATCGGACTTAATTTATATTCTGTGTAGCTGAAGTGTTTTATGAATGTTTTCCCCTACAAAAAATGCCTTTTGAGATATAGAAAATATTCACAGCCGTTTTCAGATATGTGGAGATATTCCTGCTTTCAGTACTGTAATTCAAAATGGAAAATGTTCTAAATGAACCAGAAGCTAAAATAAAAGCATCTGGGATTTGATTTACCCCAGTAATTCCCCTTCTCCTCTCTTTTCACTAATGGGAAGAGGTGGGGGAGGGGAATCCCAAAAGCAGAAAACCAAACCATCAAAACCTTTTGGTTTTATTTAGTTTGTTTCAAATCCTCTTTTGTACCTGTGCTAGATTCCTAAAATTAAAAATACTCACAAAGTAAGTGGAAAACGTTTTACTCCTACTGACATTTGAACTTTGCTACTTGTTTTTTTCAGAAAAAAGCTGGGAGAAGACTGAGCCAGACCATCTTTGTTAAGGAAAAGGCACCTTTCAAATCAGGTGATGTATCAGCCGTGGTTTCAAAGGCAGTAAGGTTCTTAATGCCCCTGTATCTCCTGACAGGTGTGAACATTTACCTAATCATTCTGCATTACTGTAAATAACTGCCCAAACCATGATTAATTGTGAACTTGTCCCTAAGGCTTAATCTTATAGCACTTGCAATACAAGTGCTATAAGAAAAAGTGATGTCCCAGTTGTACATTGGAGCTCAATTTTGGTCTGAATACTGAATGTGCAGAGTTTGGCTAATAGCAGTCAAAGTTTTCTCGTTATGTGGATACTCACTGAAACACCTAAAGTAACCCTGGGCTGATAAAATTAGAAGTGGAATCAGCAGAATGCTGCAAGACAATATTTCATTTCCTGAAAATGTTTTTCCAGCTAATAAACATCTGCCAGAAAGGACTCCATGGGGGCAAGAGCATCTAAAAATATGGAAAATTGAAAGAAGTATTCTTCCATGTTGCTAATGACTTGGTCAACTGAGAGTGTGAAACACAGCTCATTTTTGTTTGTTGTTAGGCAAAGCATGCTTGATTCCTAAGTACAGAAAATATGAGCTTTTGATACCACTACTTAGTCTAATTGACTCATCTGAGTCCTGTTTGAGCCCTATGATTCATCATTTTTCAAATTAGTAGGGACATAGGTAGGATAATATGTGGGTATAATCAGTAAAACATTTACAATGCTTTCCACTGTAATGGATTATCCTGTCATTTACAGTATCTCTTATTTCTGTTGTTATCAGGGCTTCATATCCCAATTAAAGGCCTCATTAGTTCATTCTTGAGGAAGCTGCCCCTCTGCATTGCTGCTGACAGCTGAAGGAAGTGTGTCAGCTTGTTGTGCAGAGCATTATTTGCTTGAAGATGGCAGCTCGCTTTAGCGTAGCCGTCCTCCTGCTACACAGGAGATACTTAAGTGTCAAGCATTTTCAGGCCATCCATCTTCTTTGGCCATTCCACCCACCCATGCTCGAGCCACGTCCACCAGTGCTGCTGCCCCTCTCTGCCTTCCCTTTGTCATCATGTCATTGTCAGTTGTTCAGTTTATTCAGTGATTAATCATCATTTGGAAGGTTCTGCTGGGAGTAAACAGAAAAGGGGGTATTCCTGCAGGTGGTTTCTCTCTGATTAGTTAAAGCCACAATGGCTGGCTGCTGAGCCTTTGTTTCGGCTTCTTCTGAAGATTGCATGGGGGTTTTTCCTTACCAGAATCTAACTGGGCTGGTAACTGTGGGCCTGCCTTGGGTGTCCTACTGGTGTATGCTGAGAAGTAGACCTGTTAAGCTCGGTGGATTTGTGTCACTCCAACAGAGGAATTGGCTCTTTTACAGAGATTGCTGGAGGGTTTTTGTAAGGAGACCCTTGTTACATGTCCACACTAACCCTGTTACAGGTTTAGCAGCAGAGCTTTTCACTGTTCATTCAGAAACACCTGCCTGGCTGCTTTGTGCATAAAGGATAAAATGTCGCCTGGAAGATGAGGGCAATTCAGCTTCTCATGCCTCCTTTGTATTTGCACCAACTATTTGATGAAATCAAGTAATAATAATTTTCAATAACCTTCGAGGAGCGAGAATGATAATATTTGAAACTGTGGAAAACAAGGGAGCTCTTTTAAACTTTGCTTATGTCTTCTGCACAATGGCCTAGATGCAACCCTTTCCTCATCTAATAAAGCACGGCTAATTTTGCACCCCTTTGGGTCACAATGAAAAACCATATAAATTCCATGTATTCTCTCTACTTCTGTATTCCTTGGCAATCCTAACTTACTGAAACTTATCCTCAGTTAGAATGGCTGATGACAGTAACAGCTATACCATGGCTCCAGATCTGTTAGCTTGCCTGAGTATTAAATTGCTCTTCATATTTCCCTTGCAGATTAATATTTCTTTTTATGCTGCAGCAGCTTTTAATGTCATCAAAAGGAGACAAGATGAATAAGATATGTGTGGGAGGATGAAGCAGTGGTCACTCAAAGTATCCTGCTGTTTACTCTGGCTGCAGAGTTTATAGTCCCTCCCACAAGGCAGCTGGCACTGGGCTATGATTTTAGTACTTGCATTATTTGTAATTCACAGCCTCCAGTCATGAAATGACAAACTCTGAGCATTCAGGTAAACTTGCAGCAGCTGTATTCTGACAGGCAGACTCGTGAATGTGACGGGGGAGCTCTGAGTGACATGGTGAAAGGATTCTGGGTTTGCATGTTTACTGTTTGTTTTATTATATGTGTAAGAAAGGGTGGATGGGTGGGTAGCTGTGGGTGGAAAAGGCTTGAAGAGCTGTGCAGCTAGACTTACTGAAACCTGAAGAAGATGCAGTTGGTAGCTTAGGTGGTTGTATGTTTAACTAAGAGCATTCTCAATTTTTTGGGGAAAAAAAAGCCTTCTTTTGGTGTGTTTGACCAAATCACTATGTGATTCACAAGGGCTCTGCTCCACACCTTCTCCACGTGTAGGAAGTGAGAGGCAAGAAATCCAAGGCAAGCAAATAGCAGTGGTGAATGGGATAGCTTTGAGAAGAGTTTTGTCATGCAGACCTGCTATTCTAGCTCTACTGGGTACGGCCATAGTGAGCATTCCTCTGCCTGGGAATGATTCTCCGGGGGTGTTTCAAAGAGTAAAAAAGCAGCCTGCATGCCCTTTATTGTCCCAAGGCCTAAGCTAGGACATTTCGGGGGAGGGAGGAGGGATAAGACAGGCCAGCAGTCGCATGTATAAGTCTGTACACGGTCCCGTGTTCCCACCAAGTATGCGGGCATGGGTGGTAGGTAATGTGCTGACAACTGCTGCTCTAAGCTGCACCAGCAGCTCTTCATTTCTGCTGAAACCGTGAGTCAAATGAAGGGGGGGGAAAGAAAAAGCGAGCTTAAAAATCATTAAGATTTTGAAAACAAGTTGTTTGAGAGTTTATTTGCCCATACTCCTGAGACAAAAGTGATATTTCTCACCAAGGCTGAATTTGCTATCTAGCAGCATAAAAAAAAAGGAAACAGGGGTTTTTCCAGAACCAAATGCCTCTAAGAGGGAGTAGCACCTTGAGGTAAAGCACCAAAATCCACATAGCTTTTGATATTGATACAAGACCTGGTAATTCCCTTACCTACTGCAATGAGAGGGCTCACCCACCTGCTTGCATATGCAGGGCCCTCTTACAGTTTGTGTCTTTGAAGCACTCCCAGGGTACCTCCACAGATGGAGACTGTGCATACACTAATGGGAACCCTTTGGCTTTTGCAAACCCGAGTGATTGTTCAGCCCAAAACAGGAGCCTTGGACTAAAAGTCGAGCAGGAGTAGGTCTTGAGAGTCAGGTCTTGACACTCAGACTATTCTTCCAGGAGTTGCCCGAGTCACATGCAGAAGGAGCCTTCTTTGGCAGTTCTACTCTTGGCCCTTCTTTGCACTTTGCATTATCAGAAAAACCTGTCTATAAAACACTTGTCACTCATAGTATTCATGTTTTGCCAGTTAATGACTGACTTGTGCTATACCCCAGTTGTTTTAGTCTTTTGCAACTGCTGTTTATCGTAGTACACAAATTAATAAAAAAAATCAGTAAAAAGGCCTAGATAGTAATAAAGGTTCATAGAGACTTACTCAGAACAAAGTGCTGTAGGAAGGACTTGAATTGCACTTTTAGAGCTCATGTGGGTCCTTCAGATAAAGTTCACAAAGTTGGGTGCAGTTTGTTTTTCATGAAACTTAAGGAAATGACAAAGATGGGGGCATGGTGTAGCTATCACAGGACGCCTTGCCCTTCTGGTGCTTCCCCTCCCTTGTCATCCCAGGCCAGCATGGGGGAGCAGCAGTCAGCAAAAAGCAGGAGCCAGGGACACTGGGTATACAAGGGACCTTTCCCCTTTGGAGCAGCAGGCATCTTCTCTTTCTCCCCCAAGGCAGGAGCCTCCAGGAGGTGTAGCCAAAAGTCGTCCTGGCCATTGGGGTCACCATCAGCGTGTCAGCACGGGGTGCATTCACTTTTACTGCACCCAGTTCTGTGCTTGGTGGGGTGATGGGGATTCCCCAGGGCCGGGAGCGCTGCCTCCACCCCGGGGCCAGGCAGTCCCTGCAGCCTCAGGAGCTGACACCAAAACAATGGCTGATTAATGCTTTTGTGTTGGATACTTTATAACATTAACATTTTCCTTTTATGATTATTTTTGTTTACTCAAATTCTATTTAGTGCATCATAAAACAATGTGAATATGCCTTCACCCTATTGTAATGGTTATTGTCTTTTAACCAAGCTACACAATCAGGTGGACTTTGTATGCAAGCAGAGGTTTTACATTTTTTAGTGAAAGGTAGGTTAATTTTAAAAGCATGCCAGTTAAGTTGGTGTGTTGTCCATAAAAGGGTATCTAATTTGCCAAGGTTTTATTTGAAAAATAACTCTATGTTTCTGATTGAAAATGATACTGTGCAATTTTTTAAAGGCCTGATTTAAAAGAAAAACACTTAAAAACATGGAAATGAAGTACCAGGGAAAGAGAGGCCAACAAAGGAAGCTGACTACAGGCAGCAGTTACTAATTTTAAAAATAGAAAATTATCATTACATTAAATACACAAAATAAAGTATTTATGCTTTAGCTTATGTCAGAGAATCTGTGCATACTGAGGGATTTCAAAAGTGTTTGGTTTTGTTTTTGATGTTTTTGTTAATTGATTAATGCTGTTAATATACCTGGTATTGTACAGTGAGTTCTACCCTGTTGACAATAGCACAGCCCCCTCAGTGTGAGGACTACACTAAATTAACATATAGCTGCAGGTGACATGGCATCCTATTTTTACACAAATCAAATATGCACTCTGATCCATCTATTAGATGCTTTTCCTCAGACCTCCTGTCACTGAAGCCATTTTGGGAATGGGGTTTGATGCTGTGATTAATTCTAGTTCAAGCAGCTATTTTTGGTGTTTGGATATTTCCTATAGCGCAGAGCCCAAGACTTCACTCAGATGAAATCTGATCTGGTCACATGTGATCTGTGTCTGAAGGATGCTGGAATAGTAAAGGAGTGTCATGCTTCAAAATGGAAGAAAAGCCATGAATCGTAGTCCCCTCAATTTTTAAACATGATTAACCCAAATTATTTTACACATGCACGCATATATAATATATAGAAGGATATTTTTGTTTTTGTCAGTCTGGTGGGTGTTTTTTAGATATTGAGAGCCAAATAGTAGCATCCAAATTATATCCTATCCTTCCTATACTAGTGTGCTTTTTGAAAACAAGATCTTTTTGGAAAGAAGGTTTAACTGGTTTTATTCACATAGACCTCA
Organism: Daphoenositta chrysoptera; assembly: GCA_013397915.1. Lineage (NCBI taxonomy): Eukaryota > Metazoa > Chordata > Aves > Passeriformes > Daphoenositta > Daphoenositta chrysoptera. The sequence goes on from VZRO01002004.1 coordinate 598,399, forward strand.
TGAGCTGACTTTTTGTGGCAGTGGGTCAACAGTGCAACTGCATTATTGAAGAGTTGGGGGTACTTAATCCTCTCACCTCTTATTCTCAACCAAATTATACATTGTAAATGGCACTAAGTTTGTCACAAATGGGAACATCTCAATCAATATACTGAAAAAAAATCATTTATTAATATTTTACTTCAAGGATAATTTTCCCCCCAGTTATTTTCATTGTTTCTAGCAATATCTTTTATGATCGTAAACCCCCAAGTGAGCTCATTAATGCATATTGTGTGCATTGGTATATAAACAGCTTCTACTGTGTGTAGTAGTCAGACCATACTTGTGGGCTGGAGCAGGCAAATAATGTTGGTTGTCTTTATTCATTCTTACACTCTCACAGCTCTCAAAGTTTCTACTTGTGTGTTCTCCCCATTGATGCAATTTTGACTCTGGTGATGACTGAAAGTACAGCTTTTGGTTTCTCAAATAAAATAATGAAGGAAAACAATTGGTTCACTAAGTGCCATTAACTATATGATACAGGAATTTTTAATGGAAGTATGATATGGATCAAAAGTACAAGACTTCTTAATTAAGGGCAGTTAGTTTCTGGGAACAAGAGAACAATGCAACATAAGTGTGTGTACAAAAACCTGTCCCAGAAAAGACTTGCAAATGTGTTTAGTGTGAAGAAGAAGTGTATTTACCTGAGCCCATGGAAGACTTGGGACTGCATGAGGACTATTTCTATATAATAGAAGCATTTCTTCTCTTAGTATGTATGGAAATACTTCTATTATTTAGAAATAGTCCTCATGCAGTCCAATAAATACTTCTTCCTATAATGATGTAAAGGGAGACACACACACTGACTGGTATCTCCTTTCTGCCCCAGTAAAACTGATGGAAGTTTCTCAGCCAAAACAATATCCAACTGGAAAATAGGATTTTGTTCAAAAATTATATTTTCCTTGTGTAAAGGATGCAGATTTTGGTGGGAAGTTTTAATTAAATGTAAGAATTTCAGCACCTTGGGTTTGTGGGGTTTTCTTGTTTGTTTATTTATTTTTTAAAATTTTTAATCAGAACCACTAATTACACATCTAATTCTTAATGTCACTATTTTTTCCCCCTTCCCTCTGTAATGACTTTTCAATGTATCTGTCTCCTCAGACTTCAGAAAAAAAGAGAGAAAGTGAAATTACTTCTCATTCTGCAAATCTTAGAAGTTGATGGCAGTAAAAAAAGTATTTTTGCCTCTCTAGGCTCAATGTTCAGCTGCTAGACAAGATCCCTACCCAAACTGGACTGGCCTGCAATGGATAAGAATCTAGAATAAATAAAATCTAGTAAAATTGAGAGAATTACCCAGTTAACTAAGAATTATTCATATGAATATATATTGCAGCTTGGAGTACTGTCCCTCAGCTGATAAAATGTTTTATAGCAATGATCATAAAACCACATGTCATTTCCTTTGTTTATACTCTTTTTGAGCTTTGAGAAGACACTCCAGAGATCTCGAATGGTGTCTCCTGACATGACAAACCTACACAATCCAAGTGTTGACACACGATAGGTGTATGAAAGAGCGGAAATCTCGCCGATCCCGCTGGCAGCGCCGATGCCAACGGCGTTGGCTGGAGGTGCGAAAGTTCCTGCCGGGGCCGTTGTGCTGGAAATGTGCACCAGATGAACAGCTGCCCTCCCGGCTCCGCAGCACGCTGAAATAGCTGCTGCATAAAACACTGAGAGAAAACAGCACATAAGCACTATTTCAGCTGGAAAGAACAGGAAGATGTGTTTCCCATTGTAACTATAAAAAGTGTTTGAATATTTATGTAGGATTTATTCTCATCTCTATGAGTGGGGGATTTATATAGATTATTTGCTGTACATAAAGATAGGAAAATACCCTGAATATTCCATTATGTTAGTTATTCCTCCACAAGCATCCATTACACAGTTCATTTTCCAATTAATCTTTACTATCAAACAAATGTTATTCTCCTTCTCCATTCCCAGTGGTAACTTCCTTCCTGTGAAACAGTTTTTCAGTGAGTGAATTAATGAAATGACGTTAGGCCATTTTGTTGCCCATATATATATATTGTATAACAGCATCTGGGAACCTTGCTATTTAAGAATGACCATTTGCAAAAAGACAAAAATCAGTTTTCAAAAGGATTGTTTTTGTGGCAGATTATAACCAAGATGCATGTCTGAAAGAGGGAAAATGGGAGATAAAGAAATGGAAGTGGTTTGTTATTTCTTTCTACTCTTCCCCAGTTTTAGACTTTAATGTGGGCCCTCCCCAAAGCTTCCTAAAGAAGCTGAACTGTGAAAGATGGAAGTTCTTCACACGGATAAAGGAGTTAATTAAAGGCAGAAAACAAGGAGCAAGATTAAATTATTAGGTTGCTCAATGAAGAGATACCACAGGAGAGTCCTTTGGGAATGAGTGCTAGTCCTGGGCTGTTCTACATCTTCATAGATAATCACTTGTAAGGTGGGTGGTGGTGTAGTGAGAGTATTCACTGATGTGATATTATTAGGGTGGTTAACAAAAAATATTGAAAGAATAAAGGTTTTAAAAGATATATAGAACAGTTTCATCCTATAGAGTGTCTAGGAAATGAAAAAGGCAGATGAAATTCAGTACAGATTAAATCAAATTAAGGTACATGGGGAAAACACCTGATGCTGCATGCACAGTAATGGGCTCTGAACTGCTTACTGTCATGACGGCATTATCACAGCTCTTGAAAAAATTTAAGCAGTGCTCAGTAGCAGGCAAAACCCACACAAAATTAGGAAAAGAGCAGGAAACAAGATAGAAAAACAGTTTGGTCATTGCAGGTAACCATGAGTGCAGTTGAACGGCTAGTACTTCTCTGCACAGATGAGAGGGAATTGAGGAAGGGATTATAGAAAGCTGTAAAATCCATGAAAAAATTGAATTGGGAATCCTTGTCTCCTCCTATACAGCTCCCAGGAGCCATTAAAAACCCCCCTCAGGTTGTAGACTGAAAACAAGCAAAAGAAGTAACTTCTTCACACAGTGTGCGGTTAACCTCTGGAAATCACCACCACGCCATGCTGTGGACTGTAACAGGCTTATGTGTTCTAAAAGCAATTAGAAAAATCAATGGAAGAAAATCCATCTACTAAGTGCAAAGGTGCCCTGCCTGGCTTAGGAAGCTCCTATATGTACATCTACCCTGTGTTACTTTCTTTCTGACACTCTGCCACTGGCTGTGGCAGGGGCACAAGATTGTTAGCATGTGACTCAGGATGGTTGCTGCTGTCAGGTGGTGGGCACAGCCAGGAAGGTGGAAGAAGCAGCTTGCCTTTCCTCGGAGCTCGGGAGGTCCAATTACAATGGGTAGCAAAAAAGCCAAAAGATAAGACAGCTTCCTTCAGAAAGGAAGTGGTGATTTGGTGAGAAGAGATGGAACAAGATACAAGTGAGAAGAGAAAAGCCAAGCCTCGAGAATTATGAGAATCCTCTTGACTGTTAATGTTGGCTCTTGCAAGGAGGTGGGTGTCACTGCATTTTCACAGAGTTACCTGTTTGAGGCACGTGAAAATTGCTGTTGCAAAGAGCTGAGGTGGGTCATCACCTGCCATGGGGACCATGGCATGGCTTAGAGCCAGGAGTGCCTCACCTCCTGCACAGACAATCCTCAGCAAGAAGCTGACTTGTCAGGGCTTTTTGCATGGAGGCAGGGCTGACTTCCATGAGTACAGTTTGAGTTTGCAGTCGCATTGCCTATGAAACCTCATGTGAATGCAGGTTTGCAAGGCTGGATCCACAAAAAGCCTGCTGGACTTTGGTTATATTCTTATCTGTTTAGGTAAGGATTACATCATTTTAGTCAGTTTATTATTCAAGTTTATATTTGTCTTATGAAGAAAAAGAGTTTTGCTTTATTCTCCGGAGAAGAATGCAAATAGGTGGGGAGTGTGTTTTTTACATATTGAGTATCTGGTGGCTTAAAGGTTGAGCTCAGTTGCATAACTTGAGGGCTGTGTGTCTTGATGTACTGAACAGTTACAAAGAAGTCATTGTTTTCTGATCTTCCTTTTTTTTTTTTTTAAAGTAAAATTCAAATTTGAAATCTCTTTTGAGCAATACTTTGAAGTAGAGTGTAGCTCCCAGAGGTGGGTAATCTTCATACTAATTTACTATACAACAATGTGCATTATTAAAGGACATGTGAATGATTCATCCAGTGAATGAAGAAAAATTATTCCAAATTATTATTGATGAGTTAATCAAGATAGCCATGTCAACTTTCTTTTGTCCATTAGTGTGAACAGTATTTCACAATCATCATAATAAGAGCCAAATGTTAATGGCTGAGGTAATCAGACTCTAATGAAGAGCAGTGAAAAGTGCTCTCTTTAAATAGTTTACAGTTTTCATAATCACTGGAGTGGTCAGTTGGTCCCATGATTCTTCATATTTCATAATGTATGTTCACTATCAGCTTTTTGTTTTAATTTACTTTTTCTTCTCCAGAAGATGAGTGAACAAAAAGTAAGAAGCATAAAACTGTGTAATAGCAAAGCAGATAAAACTGATTTTGTAACGTGAATTGTTTCTAAAACAAAATGGTTTTACATCTGGAATTACAGGTATCTGCTAGCTTCCTTATGCCTTTAATTTTTGTTCTTCACGTAATTCTTTTGTTGAAAGTAATCACTGTAGTTTTTAAGAGCTCAGCACAAACTTAAACCTCATCCAGCAGACAAAGATCCTTGACCAGTTTTGGGGAAGAATATTTCAACTGCTATCTGTGTTTCCCAAGTAGTATGCGTGTGATCCACAAATAGGCAGTTCAGGAACTGGTTTGTGTGACTGATACTGTGAGTAAATTTACTCAAGTGGCTTTTCAGGTTCTATGTCTTTGTATACTTGTCTTTCTCTCCCTGTAGTATCTGAGACTGCTCTTTGAAAGTATGTTTTCTCCTTGAATGTAACATTTTAAAAATTAATAAAAATTATATAATTTTGTGTCATTTTAGGCCAACAAACTTACCAAGTCCTCATAGTCCTGACTGGTCCACAAAATATCCATTTAGCTTCCTCCTCCTTTTCCCAAGGGATGAAACTTCCTAGCACCATCTAATAAAATGGAGACTGTTAGCATCAAAGATCAAAAGCCACTAAATGAGAGCCACAGGAGTGTCCTGGGTCCCTGCAGTGGTAGTGGATAGCAATAAAAAGGGAAAAAGTAAGTTTGGCATAGCGGAAAATGCCTTTCCGACTCCAGTGTTTCTTTCCAGTTCTCTTCCCTGAACAAAAACCTTTCCATCCATAAGTTTCTCATTTGATGGATTGCTCTGGAGGCTGGAAGGAGTAATGTGAATAGTTTGGTTACTCACAGTTTGTAAGGTGGGACAAACAATGTTATTTTGCTGTGCTGTGTATCTACACCAGTTCTGAAGACATTTTGGACTAGGACATGGCATCCTTGAGTCATTCCCCAGGCTGCCAGGGACCAAGCACCAGACAGGGAACAACTTTCCATCAGCAGGCCCAAGCCAGCTATCTGCCAGGAGATGCTGTCCCTGTGCTTGCACAAGGCTGAGGTCTCAGAGCTGGGGGGTAGAAACCTTCTGCTCCTACTGTCAGATACGTGTCTGAGCCCTTGCCCTTGAGGGGGACTATTGGGCAGGAATACAAAATCTCCAAGTGTTTAGAGCTTGCCTAGCTTACAAGGAGGCAACTAGCATTCTTCTTTTTGTTTAAAATATTTTATCTGTTTTTCAGACTCAACTATTCAGGAATGTTCTTGGAAATCTGGGGGAATAGTAATTTCTGGGGATGCATAAACATGTCAATAAATACAGAAGCTGCTTGCTGTGGCTCTTACTCACTCCAGCAACCTGAGATAGCAGAGACAGTGTCAAACGAGAAGTGAGAATGAAGATCTGACAAGGTTTGAGAAGCCTCTATGCAGATAGTAAGTGTACACTGCATTAAGAATGTCTTGCTCTTCCCTCCCCAAAGAGAGAACCTCTTGGAATGTTCAAATTAACAGTCCTATAGTAAAGGTCACAAATACACTAAGAAATAAAAAATAGAGTAAAAATTTCTTTTTAAGTTGTTTGACACTATCTTGGATATATGTACATGAGTATACACCAGCATGGCATTAGGAAGGCCAGGAGGAAGGTGGTATTTTTCCTGTTACGGGCTTGCCAGTAATAACTTTTCTTTTCATGTTTTGTTAGCTTCTGTTGCTAATCTGAATTTTCCATGGTGTGTGTATGTGCATTTGATGTGCTCTCTAGGGATGGAGGGAAAATGCAAGCACAGTTTTTGAAAGTGTGGCCTGTCTAAGGCATAAGGCTACATGTGACACCAGGCACTATCCCATGTACATCAGAAGGACCAACTTGTCCTGGCCTGGCCTTCAACTTTTGAAGTCAAGCTTGCCTGACAAGCTATAGAATAGAGGTAGTCTTGTAAGTTCAGAATTCCTCTTATGCTGGGTACTGCAGGTTTTGGAAAGTGAATTTCATAACTAGTTCTCATTTTATGTCCTGAAATGACCTGTTCAGAACATAGGATGTGGCCTTTCCCAGAGTCTGGTGGGAGTGAAGATCAGATCTGGAGCCAAATCCAATGGTTTAACACATCTGTACTGGAAAAAGAATATTATACTTTCATGTTATAATCGTTTGATATACTTGTATACTGTATACCCAAGAGTAAGCTCTCTTATGCTGTTTTATACAACAGTAAACTTGGGATGAACTGCCTTAATGGGAATTTCCTGAGTTTTAATCTTTATCCTGTCACACTACTTATTCTTTCTCACTTACATAATGCTTATTTTTTTTATAAACACTATTATGTTATATAAGCTATTAGTAGGATGCTCAAATTATCACCTGGGTAAGCTTTTGTATCCTTTTTATCTGTTTTTCTTTGCATTATCTGACCTTTAGAAAAATACCATTAAAATACATTTTAAGCTGCACATAAATGATTTTAAATGAATTGTTTACTAGATATATGACATTTACATGCAGTGTGAGTTACTTATGCATGTGAAAGAAGAGATTAAGAGAGCTTTTTTATATAAGGTGTACAATATCACATTTATGTTAAGTGTCCACCTGTCACCGGTGGCCTTGTAAGACCTTTAATGTTTGATTTACAGGTTACAATCAAATTTCTTGCCCATTGTTTCTCTGTTGATGGTTTTAATTCCAGAAACCCTTGTTATCTTGAGATACTTTTTTGTGAACTTAGTTCAGAGACACACCATAATGCTGAATTCTACTGTATCTCTGTGAGCTGGTAATTTCAACCTATTCATGGGCCCATCTGGTTCATTCTGAGGCTGCTGCCTTTGATTGAACCAAAGCTTTGCTTTCACACAATATCTAGTTTGTGTAAATGTATATATGGTCTAGCTCTCATGCTCTTAGGAATCATTTAGTCCGTAGCAAAGGCTTATCTTACCTCTGGAAAGGAGGTGGGGCAGCAATGATATTCTGGAAAACAGCAGCCTGAGAATGCTGATGGCTTCGAGCAGCAGCCTCATGCCATATTCCTCTTGGAAGTTCAGCACCCTGAGCCATAGGAATAATAAGCAGGTCTCCAGCTTCTGAGAGAAAGTGCAGCCCAGGAGATAAGGCAGACCAGCACAGAGTTTGTCATGCCCATTCCCTGCAACCCTCTTTTGTACCTTCATGCACGTTCCTTCTCTGTTTGGAGCAGTCCTGTTCACTCACATATCTACCCAAATATGGCACACAAGCCGCTGGCTGTAAACCAGCATGAGACTGAGGGTGTATGTGAGAAAGACAGAGGTAAAATAAGGTAGGTGAAAGCCCTCCCCAAGCTTTTTGTATCACTCCAGTGTCTTCCAAAGGCATCAAAAAATCATGTTTACAAAGTGGCACAGCTTCTTCCTGTCTTTGGGGCCTCTATCATCAAGGTGCTTATAAAAACCACACGGAGTACAATATTGGGTTTTTATATTTTTCTGTTATTTCTGTGCTTGGCTTGGCAGAAGTTCCTGTGTACCCATTCAGTCTGCTTCCATGCATCTTCTGCAGATACTCATATGCAGCACATAGTCCTTGTAATCATGTTGGCTCCCATTTAAAGGCTGCTCTCATTTCTTCTGCTCCCCTGCCTCAAACCCCTTCCCAAATGGGGGTACAGTGATGTCCAGTATCTCAGAACTCACAGAATGGGAAACTCCATACTTAGAGGAGTGTCTTTGCTACAGCCAAATCCTCTGCCAATTTTCTTTGGCTGTGATAACATTAGAGCTTGCTTTATTTTAGAAACATGTTCTGTCAAATGATTCAGTGCTGGGTTTTTTTCCCAAAAGGTTCCTCATTTTTTTTCCAAAACAAGAAGATAACTGGTACGGGGAGTACCACTGACCATCAAAGGGCAGCATTTGTGCTTCATGAACTCAGCTGATGGTCGATGTTCATGTGTCTTTGCTGCTTTGATTCAAGCAAACACTGGGATTGAATTTGGCAAATTAACATGACAAAGTCAATGTCAAGACCCATTGCAATGAAGAGAGAAGAGAGAGTTCTTATTTGCAGGGTAGTTTCTCAACAGTCTGGTCGCAGAGAAACACTTTCCCTCCTTGAATTGTATGGGTCATATGGTCATGAGGATAATAGTTCATGGGGGATTAATTTGTTGATTTTTGCACTGCTTTTTTTTTTTCCAAAAGAATTCCTAAGAAGGCAACAGAACTGTCATTTATCCTGCTCTCATCACAGTCTTCTAGCTTAATTTTTCAGAAGCACCTAGGTAAGCTGTTTCTCATTCCTGAAATTTTATTCAAGGATTTCAGCTGAGGAAGACTGGCACCTGCTTAAAGCTGCACCTGGTAACTTAAAGGTTTTCTTTTTTTTTCTTGAGAATGTGATTACACTGTCTGGAGGATCTCCCATCTGGCTCTCTGCAGCTTTCAGCTGGCTCCGATGGCCATATCGGGCTCCAGCTGTATCTGTGCAAGGTTTGTTACTGTAACTTCATTGTGCTCACCTGCATGGCATAGAGATGGGTGTCTCTCGTTTAGTCATGTTATTTAAACGGGTTCTTTCTCCTGATTATGAGGATGGGTATGTCTGTTGAGTCCTGCAGTTTTTCATCTGGCAAATATCCTTGTCCAATCAAAGGAGCAGTGCCTGTGCTTAAACAGAGTGACTGAAGCAGGGCCCTTAGCATTGGTACAGGTGACTCAAGCAGGACTGCTAACTGATGTCAGTATTCTTCATACTCTTACTGGAAATGCCAGATTTTGTACTGATTGTGCATAGCCAAAGAGGTTTCTGTGTGTAACTGTTGTTGGAGTAACATCCAGAAGAAGTACATTTAGGCAAAAGTCTCTAATCTGTGTCCTTGAATCAACCCTGCCAGCACCTTGAGTTCATGGCAGGTGTGTGTTACAGGACCTGACTAATTGCTGGTATGCTGTTTTGCCATGAGGCTATTGGCCTCCCTTTGCCTGGCAGAAGGCTATTTTCCATTTTTTCAAGGTGAATGCAGGTGGTTTACCTTGCTGAGACTGCTGCATGGGGACATCAGTGGGGAAGTTTGTCAGTGAATCCTCAGAAACGCTGAGGATAAGCAGTCTTGGGAAACCTGAGCCATCAGCTGTCTCTTCATTTAAGAAAATTGTTTCAAGTGTGTTGTAGTTCCCCACTGCAGAGAATTAATTAGTTATGAAATTAAATGCTTAAAAGGGTTATTTTGGGGTTTATATAATCTGTATAAAACCAAATAGGAACGATTCAATTGTTTATATAAAGAACTTCTTCCAGGAATATTTGATCTCTTTACTACAGTTCTCACTATTTCCTACATCTATGCTTAGGGAAAATAGACTCCTGAAATAATAGTTTTAAATATCTTTCACTATCCCTTCCTTATAATTTCTTTTTACTACGTGGTTGTGTAGCTTCATGAACACAGCATGTTAACAACATGACACTGTCTTCCAAATACAGCTTCGCTGAGGAATGTCTTTTTCTCACAGTTGATATTTGGGTTTGTTGCTCCTTTGGCCCCTCCCTTTGGAGCTGCGTGGTGGTTCTGCCAGCTTTGGGTAAAAGGAGTGTGTGTTTGTGTGTGTGCATGAGTGTGCAGGCAGGAAGGGGGGCTGTCCTTTTTGGTACCGTGGTGTCAGAATAATGGGGGTTTTGTTACGGGTTTAATTGATAAAATAAATATCTCCTCTTTGATAACAAATACTGTGGTGGTTTTTAAACTTTATCTTGCAATTTAAGGTACTATGTTTCATTAATAAAAAAATGATCTTTCTAGTGATAATATTTTAATTCACTTCAAAGTGCTGTGGATTCTGATTCTATAGTGTTAGGTTTTAATAAGATGATACGGCTTTTCTCTTCAGTGACAACTACTCTATTTTATTGTTCGGTACTGATTTACATTTTAAAACAAACTGAATACAAAGGTTTTGAACAAGAAAGAAATAGCAAGGTAGCTACCAAAATACCTTTTATTACTACTTTTTTTAAGCAGGTAACTTTTTGAAAGGCTATATTCTTGAGTCTCAAAAATATTTAAGTTGCTGTCATGTGAACTCATGTGAGAGAAGGAAGACAGAGAACTCAAGTGCCTCATTCTATAGTGTGAAATGAAGTTTGTGGGTGGACTTTTCACAGGGCTGCATTATGCTTTGTCTCCATGTGACATGCTGGTTAATGGACAGGACAAGCCTTTGTAGTTTTGCAATGTCCCAGTGTTGTTTAGCACATAAGAAGAGCTCAGTATTGGTGCAGCTGTTCATAAACTGGTGATTGAAAAACCTTGTTCAGGCCAAGGCAGAAAATGCTACATCATAATTCTGAGTCTGAGTTTTGAAGATGCTTCTGGCAATGTGAAACACTCCCTTTCCTTAAAAACATGATTACCTCTAATCCTCCTTGTGTGATGCTGCAGATGGAGACAGTACTGAGCATCTATTAGCAATTCAGATACACAGGGCTGAGGTTGAAGTTTTGATCTTTTATGTTCTCTGAGGATCTCTGAAGAGTATTTTTGGCCTGGGGGTTTTACACAGCCCTATTTTGTGAGAAATGCTGAGCTCCCATTTCTATTCTTTCTGCTTTGCTGAGGGTGGGGTTCTGAAAGCCACTGCTGAAAACTTCATTTGTAGCTTGTCTTTTTGAAGTAGTTGCATTTTAAATACTTAGTGGGCTTAGAGTATTCTAATTTCTCTGGTAAAACAAGCACCTTCCTTGAACGGTAGCCGAGAGGAGACTCGCCAACAACACTTTTCACGCTCGCTCCCAGCTCATGTGAAATCTCATACCCCAGGGGACCAGAGCTGTTCTTCACTGCTGACCTGGACACTAACCTCTTACTTTAGGAAGGAAGGAAGGGTTTGGCCTGAATTAAGAAGTGGAGATGTTTGCTAAAAGGCTGGAGTGTAAAAACCACTAATGAGATGTTTTCTGTTGCAGCTGCCACCTTGCATCAGGTGCTCCTGGGAGTTTTTGCTGTTTGTAGAGTCCCAAAGAGCTGGTGCCATGCAGGGAGAGCAAACTGAAGGGCCAAGAGGATGTCAGTTATGTGCTCACCTGAGGGGTTTCAGATGTCCTGGAAAACCCATACAAAAATGCTAGGATTCATCTGACACCATCTCACATTTCTTGCCCAGGTTGTGGAGTGGGGGAACACGACTTTGTAGCATTTTAACCCTGATCTGTTGAAGTCTAGATGTTTGTCTGGCAGTTCTGTGCTGGTGATTTTGAAGTTTAGATTTTCTGTATACTGAGAGACTTGTTTTCTGCATACTTGCAGGTTTTATCATGATCGTTGAAATTCAATATAAGAGGACAGATCTGTCCTTGCTATTATTTACTCATGGTTGGTTGGTTTAGGAAGCAGCTATCATGGAACAGAGTGAAAATATCAATTGGCGTGTCGATCACAGTGAAGGCAGTATGTCACACATGTATTTTGTCTGCTGAATGTGTACAAATATGGGACTCATGAGACAGTTTCTGTTGCACTGGCTGCTGTATAAAAGACTAAAGCTTGGAGCAGTTTGTTTAATTAATTCCAGAGTAGCGGAGCCAGTTGCTAGTGTGTGACCAGAGGCACAGAGACAAAGGAGGGTCTTCAGAACGTGTTAACTGCGGGGCAGCGGGGGCGGCTTCACAAAGGTCACAGCAAAGAGCCCATCCCAGCTCGGGGGGTAAGCGATCTCCCTGCAAGAGAGAGCAAATGCTGCTTTCACATACGTGAGGCTCTTATTTGCTCACGATGTGACAGTACAAAAGAGAATAAAAATTAGCTCATATATTCATTCTTTTATTTTTTCTTTTTCTTGATGAGTCCCCATAATTACTGAAACCTAATGTTTTCCAACATTAAAGTATTGCATGGACTATCAATATTCTAGTGTACGCTTTCATGTTCAGAATGTGGAAGTGGATTGCTAGAAGAGAACTTTCTGTATTTAATTAAGTAGCTTATATATAATTTTCAGAAAAATGAACTGAATAATCTCAGGATATTTCAGGGTGCACAATATGAAATGATATATTGCACTGTCCTACCATATCAATATTTGTTATTAATGAAAATCTTTAAAAACAGCAACAAAACCCCCCAAATCATGATTATGCAATCATTTTACCAGTTATTGTTCTCACATTTGTTTATTTCGGTTTATTTCTTACAATCAGAAAATAGTGCCTACAAAAACTCCGTTGGTCCTTTTATCTTTGCTCAGGGTCACCTGGAATGATCTCAGCATTTCCATACAAGCAGCAGAGAGCTGCTCATTCTAGTGTCAGACTTGCTTTCTGGACCAACAGGTACTGGATTACGTGCTGAGGTTCTATACTGTCAATTGTATATTTATAATCTTTAAAGCACTTCTTTTCAGAAGCAAATTAAACCCCTTGGACAGGATTTGTAAGGTTATTGATGTTCCTGAAATGCAGATAATCTCTAGCTGGGACTTTTAAAATATTGATTGGGACTCCTTTATACTTCTGAGAATCCAGGTTAGTACATTACTTGTATCTTTAGGCCAAATGAAGCCTCATTTCTTGAGGATGGCATTTAGCAAATGCTGTCATTTGGAGATGTGTCCAAAAGCATGCAAATATTTTGCTGAGTAAGACCAGACTTTAAAACTTGTGTTTCAGTGTTTTGTGTCATTTGGCTGACAGACCATGCTTTCAATTCTGGGGGATGTGTGTGGCTGGCTGAATTTCAGTTCCGTGTTTCCTGAACATGCAGGCTTTGTGCAAAAAATGGTGAACCTTACTGCTAGCACCAAGGTATGAGAGGAAGGTTTTATTACAAGCTGCCTGATGTGTCACCCAAAGTCCCTTAAGGTAACCACTGCTGGTGAGCCTGGGCTTGCCTGAACTTTATAAACAAGCAGCTTTAGGCTCTGTGTTTTTATCATGTCCTAAACAGTCTGAGGTAATCTCTCAGACTAACATGCAAAGACCTATGTAAATCCTAAATATTCCTAAAAGTCTGTCTTTGTGGGCATCCTTGTTCCTTGCTGAAAAAATACAATAATCCCAATAACATATTTTATAGAAAAAGTAGCCCATCTTTGCTTTTTTCCCCACCTATTTTAGTCTCAGTCATGAGAAGAAAATCAACCTTTTTGTGACCAAGGTATGTTTACAGGTGATACATGTTATGGTTTTGGAGATCATGGCATTGCCAGGACAAGAGGTTTAGGATTATGATCAGCTTTAAGGTTCAGCTCTTTAGCAACAAATTTCTCTGCAAAGCTGCTGTTGCAGTATCTTTAAACAAACTGAACTATTCTAGCCTGATTCTGGGATTAGGAGTAAGGATTAAATTTCTCTAACTTTCTCCCATTTTGATACAATTTGGGAATATTTACAGTTAAATATACTACAGTTGGAACTTTGCAGCCAGTGTTTCATCACAAAGATATTCACTGTTAGAAGACGACCTAGTTTTGGTTCAGAAGCACATTGCATCCATGAAAGTGACAATGCATTTGTTAGGATTAATTTTAATGGCGAATCCTCAGTACATGAAGATGGGCAGTTTAGTGGCTGAGACCTGTTCAGTGCCTCAATGCACATGCAGCAGCACCCACAGCTCAGCCTGTGCCACATCCAGGGGCTCAGCCTGCAGCTGCCCTGACTCAGGTGAGCATGCAGTGGGGCAGAGCATCCTTGCTGCCATGCAGCAGCATCCAGCATCTGGCAGGTCCACTTTCTCCCTTGACCAAAGGAGCCTGACCTGAGAGCACATGCACTGGCAATACAAAGTTTATATAATGCACAAACAAGAGAACACCTCTTCAATTATGACAACTCATTGAATGGAGATACAACTATTGAAGCACTGAACTGGGAATTCTGATTTACTTGCATGAAGATGATCTGTACATCAGTCCAGCACAACCCTTGGATGGATGTTTATCTGTAAGCCTGGGAGCTCCCTAAGGAAGTATCACATGGGACATTTGCAGAACCATTTCTAAAATCCCAGTAGTACTGGTGAGAGATGAGGAAGCATCCTTGTTGGTGGATACAAAAGATTGGGTGCCTGCTTTTTGTGTTTTTAGAAAAGAAACAAGCGAACAAAAACTGCATAGAGTAGAATAAAAATCATAGTGGTAGAAAGATTCAGCAGAAAACCTGACATTCTTCTGGTGTTCAACAGACCTCATAACAATGCATGTTGTTCTATTGCAGTGTGTCAGCCACCCAGGGTATTCAGATCAGCAGTGGCAAGATTCATGGTCCTGCAAGAAAATTTATACTCATGACAAAAATTGAATGAAATCCAATTCCCCCCCTTTTTACGTATTTTATCTTGAATTGTACCTTATGTGACAGGACTGCAATTAATATCTCTTGTAAAACAGAAGGCTCGTTAAATTGGCCTTGTTATGGTTGCTGAGGTGCTGTGCTGCTGCTGAAAGGGATTCCCCCCGTTATCTGTGTTTGACACATACTCCTAATCAACCAGGCCAATTCTGCTTTATCAAAGGTCTGTCACATGAGTGGAGATAATATTTATTCTGACTTGTACTAGCATAAAAAATGTAGGTTGCACTGGCGGACACACAACCCTCTGTCAGAACTGGTCACACAGAGCATTTATTGAGGTGTTCCCTTTCTGCAAAGGTGATTCCAAATATAGCCCACTTCACCTTTCACCACTGGGGATCCAGGTCATTCCGGTTCTTTAAAACCTCTGCTTTCAAGGAATATTTGTGAAATGAAATCTCACAGCAAGAAGTGTCAAAGGGCAAGATTAACATCAATTCTGCAATTTCCTCCACAATTTATTGATGAAAAAAAAAACCCATCAGCCCTACATATCCAGCTTAGTTTGGAAGCTTCTTAGCAATATATACATTCTCCTTTCTAAGGAGACCTCTAAGAGGTCTTAATATGTGTCACAATATTACCTCATTTGCTGAAAATTTTCTGAACACTTGGTTTTGCTTCATATTGATACTCAGTTTATCAGGGGCAATAATTTTCTCTGTTTACAAAACTGCTCATAGAAAATGGATGAGGTTTAACAGAGGTGATGCTGTGTCAGTCCATTTTCTTTAGCAATACTAATACACTAACTCAAGGTTTAAGAACATCACCTGTAAAAGGCTTGCACAGATACTTTCATACTATCACAGTGTTAAGTGATCAAAAGAAACATTTGTAGCTGTAATGCAGCCTCATTTGTTTGCATGAGAAACCACCTGCCCCAAACCACAATCCAAATGCTCTCTTATTTACATGTAAGAAATCTTGGATAAGAAGCTAGATACATACAAATTATATATATATGTGTGTGTGTGGTATGTGTGTATGTATGTATAACCTATACAAATGCTAGACATATTTTTGATTCTTCATTCTTGTATACATACAGCATCTCTAACCAGAGGAGGATGCTTCCTTGTCTCCAGTAACAGAAAGCAGTTTGTGATTTGAGGGAAAAGATGGGAACTGGGAGGAAGGGCAATTGACAGTGCTCATGCCAAATTGTTGGAATGATGCTGCAATACCCTGTCCAGGACTGTTTGCTGGAAGAATGTCAGAGAATTGAGGCAGAAGGGTGTTGTTTTCTATGCAAGTCATTATTTGGTTGTTTAAACTTTTTTTGTCATCAGTACAATTTCTCTCTTGGATTATTAGGAAACTGAGAGAACACCGACCTGCATTTTGCAGCAGACCTCTTGGTACCACAGTGCTGAATATTGGCAGATACTTCGGACACTGAAGCCAGGAGAAAACAAGCATCCTTCCTCCCCAGAAAGAAGTGTGGGAATGTGCTTGCTGCAGAAGTTGCCCTCACATCAAGGAGGAAGGTGAAGAGTTTCAAGGGTGCTGAGCCTGAATGAAAGCAGATACTGTCCTACAAGTGCCTGGAAAAGGTTTTGCAGCAGGGTCCTTATGAGCACGCTTTGTGCCAGAGCCCTTGGCCTCCCCCTTCCTTTTGTCTTGGGGCTGATGGCTGAAATGCTGGATGTCCAGGAATTAGATGATTTCCCTGTCACTATTCTGTTCCTGGAAAAGCTGCTGCTGCTAATGAGGGCCTTATGTTTCTGATTTGCTTCACTGTGCAGAAAAGCTTCTGCTGAGACTGTAATTCAGAAGACAACATTTGTCTCCTTCTCCAAGAGATGATCTGAGTCAGTGAGTTGATGCCAAGAGATTGGGTCCTTTATTTGCTGTTGAGAAGGAAACTTTCTTTTTTTCTTCCTTTCTTCCTTTTCTAAGGCAAAAAGCTCTTTAGTGTTTCTCTGGTCCCACACAGAATGATGGGGGAATAGCTGTGTTATACAAATGAACAGAGACAGAACACTGCACTAGAAAGTCTTCAGTCTGATTGTTCTTAGGTACATTGTGCAGAATGTTAAAATATCATATAGAGACATCATCTTTTAAATCAGTCAGTCACAACTTGGAAATTATTAATACTATTTTCAGTCAAAACATCCAAAACAGATGAAACTAAAACCAATTGAGGTTTCTGATCATGTAGATAATAATCTTTCCTTTTTTGCACACTCATCTTCCATGAGCTCCCAGGATTGTGTGTACTTCTAACATCATGTATCTTGATGCCTAATTAACGAGCTTAGTATAATGCCATGTTTGTTTATTCATGTCTACTTCAGATTTATTAGATGAAATATCCTGAAAGTCACAGTTGGGAAGCAGAAAGCATGGAGCTAGGTTTTTGATGAATAATTTGTTGTGAAGTTGATGCTGTTGCAGACGTAGATCATCAGTTAAATAAACATGATTACAGACAACAAAATGGTCCTGGTGGGGTAGTCCATGCCCCCTGAACCATAGCCAGTCCCATTTGCACAAAGTTCTTGCAGGCTTGTAGAGCTGCTGCCTTGTACTTGCAATGTTCTGCTTGTCAGCTGCACCGTGGCAGTCTGGGGCAGCAGAAGCTCCCCAGGCATTGCTGTGCTGGGAGCACTCAACACCTGCATCTTAAGCTGAGGAGGGGAACTGCTCCTGCCTTCACTAGGACTTGGAGCCAGACCTCTTCTTAGTTATTTATAGTACTCAAAGATGACACCTACATGAACTGGAGTTTGCATGGATTATCAGAGCACAGCTCTGCTTGTGCTTTCAAATTTTCATTCATTTTTGTCTTAAGCTTTTTACAAGATGTGGCAGGAAGGATGCAGAAACACGTGGCCACATTTCCTGCAGTAAGTCTGTCTTTCCCACTGTAGTGGACTGAGGTCTCAAAGGGAAAGTCCAAGAACTGATAATGGCTGGGAATAATTCAGTTACTCAAAACTGAGAGAGAAAATGCTGAGAAAGTTGTAATTCCAAGCATGGTCTGATGCAAGAGGTTGATGTACTGTAGGCACTTCTTAACATAATTAGCAAACAACAGTGGCCAAATTCTTTCCTCTGAGTCTTCCTAATCTGAAAGAAAGAATGGAAAGAAAAATCTTGCATATGCAAAGCTCAGAGCTGTGCGTTATTCCAAAACAGTGGGGCTAAAAATACAACTTTAATGTTTAGAGCAAAGATAACCCTTTTAAGAATCTTTCATTTGGAGATCTGGCAAAACCAGAGAAACAGAAGTGAAGATCTCTGCTTGCACTGAGCGCTGATTTCTTGAGGTCAGTGACACTGGGGTTGGTTTTGGCTGATTGTGGAGAACTCACTTTTTTTAAAAAATTGCACAGAGGCATATCAATGTTTTGTTAAAATATTTAATGAAACCAAATTAAGTGGTTTATCTGAAATACTGAAGTATTTCTGTTATGAATGTTAGACTGTAGGAGTCAGGCTGGTATTTTGCCAGAAAATGTGATTTTGGGGAATTCTGTGGAAATTTCAAGTGATTATAAACACAAGCTGACTGGAAAAAGGTATCAAATCCAATGTTTTTGTCAACTGAAATAAACTTATTTAAGAAATACTATAGATGTCAACAATTGAGGGAGTGCAGGGAGTGGAAGAGTTTATCCTTTAATCCTCCTTAATTTTCTTCCGATCAACCTAAGTATCAAGATGACTGATTCCTAACTGCACCCAGAAAAAAAGAGAATTGTTTCTTTTTACTCTTTAAATTTTAAGCCCGATGTGGATTTTTAGAAAGGAATGTCTTTATGGAAATTGGCTATGCCAATGGACATGGAATTTTTGAAGGAAAGAATTGAAAGAAGTTAGACTTCAATGCAGCACCTTATCTAAATATTCCCCACAGGGAGCTACATATTCAGCTGACTGCTGCTAAATTGATAGCTCTCCTGGAAACACTGTCCTCACACTTGAATATCAGAAAGGCTTTCTGTTTTAATTCCTTATACATAAGGAAAAGCAGAATGGGTTCCAACGGGAATAGGACAAGAAAATGGGATGCACATGTGTGAGAAGTTTAACATATGTGTAAGTGCTCCAAGTACTGCAGCCTGTACTAATAAAAATTACAGATTTTTAAATTTTCAATTGCTTTTTCACTCTGAATTGTTGTTGAATGGCTTTCTATTTTTGTTTGGAAATATATTATATTTTAGAGTTTATACAGTATTCCAGACTGCACAAAATATAGAGCTCTTACTGGTAGAGCAGAGAACAAGTCATTATGCTGGAAAACTACTCTGCCTGCATTTTCTCTCCAGTTTCTCTTAGCTATTACAGACAGCTTGAAACACCTTACTTTTTTGCACTTATGCCTATCTTGCATCCATATTTTCTATCCTATAGATCATACTATATTAAAACAGTATGGCAGTTAAAAGTGATTATGGCAATGTATCAAAGTTATTTCAAGAGTAACCTGTTTTTTAATTTTCTATTAATAGGCAGTATTTTTATAATAAGTTTTTTTTTCCTGGCAGTCATTATTCATCATAAAGGATTTTTGTGTATCTCCAAAAGGGTAGCTCAGTGCTTTTTTATTGGCTCTAGGCCTAAACTTCAGCAAGTGTGTGATCAAGTATACCGGAAAAATCCTTTGTCCATTGCTAAACCTTATGAAATTGTAGATCAAAAGAGTTTTCCTATCTTACAAGGACTGTGGTACCATTCATGGGCTAAAAATGACTGTCAAAGTAATAAAACAACTACTGTTGTCAGGGAAAGATTAAAAGCAGCAGCTGGATTGTACACAGTCAACTTGAAAATCTTTCTCTAGGAAGGTAGATGCTTTAGAAAATGATCTGGCTTTTCAGTTGATTTGCCATGATTGGCAGCCCCATAAAATGGCTACTGACACAGGAACTTACAAAAGAAAGAAGCCTTTTTTTCGCCTATAAAGAGCATATTCTGCTTTTTGCCTTCTCCCAAATTGGACTCTGCATTTGGAAGTGAGATGTAATGCAAGTGTCATGGCAATGATGGCTGCCAGCCTTTCCTCTGTTTTATCCAATTTACCTATACTAGTTTTTTTCTGAAATCATTCCTGCTGTCAGTTTTCTGCAGCTTGTGTTTTAACCTATGCTCATTTTACTGTTTTAGTTTTGTTCCTTGACTTCATCTGTACATTTTGCAATTCTCCTTAAATTCAGTATATCGCCACATCAGTTTCCATGTTATTTTTCCAAGATCATAATCAGCTGGAACAGTACCAAATACATTTAATCTCCATTCAGATTCTACCATTATCCCTGGTATAGAGGAGTGAATATTTTTAATTGTCTCCATACTTCTAGCCATCCTGCTCCTCAAATTAGCATGTGTGCAATCTTTGAAACTTTATTTATGCAAGGTCAGCGTTAATGATTTCTTTAATTAGTTCCTTTCTTTCCATTTAATTATCTCTCTTATTTGTAGCCATCCAGGCTTTCTTGTTCTTCTGAACGAAGTAGATCCTCTTTCTATCTGTATCACAAGATTTGGCCATCTGCCTTCCACTTGGTGATTTTTCCCAGGCTGTAGTTGTCTTTGGGGTTTTCTTTCCTGATACATTTTTGATTTATATCTATTTCTTAATGTCTTCCCTCAGATATTTCTCACTACATAACATTAACTTGGAGAGTAGTTTATCTTTCTTACATCCTGACAACACCATTGGAAATGAACTCAATGGTTTGCCAGCCTTTTTCTCCCTGCTTTCTGATTCCAGCGCTCCTCGTGTTGTAATTTTGGGCTCCATATTTCCCTGTGAGCATTGCTGTACCTCTCCTCACCTCTGCTTGGCCAGATTCTCAAATATAAGACCTGTTTGTGTTGTTTTCCCTTTGGATTACGTACAATCGAGATATGGACAGCTTTGTTTCGCTATATCCCATTTTCCATGCACTGGTCTTAAAACCGTGTCTGTGTTTGGCTTTTGTGGGTCCAAGAATGCGTGTGTGTTGCACAACTGGTCACATCCCGAAGCCACTGGTGGTGGCTGTGCCAGGCCTGCAGCGTGCCCGGTTTGGGAGCAAGCACCAGTCCCTCTTGCCCATTCCCGTGCTGGGCTCGGCACACGCTGCCCGCAGCTTCACGTATGGTCAGCAGTGCTCTTCCCATCTGTGCTGAGGATGGAAAACATCTGCTGGGAGCCAAAAACTACTGTCCCTTCTGATCTTTTTTCAGTGCCCTGCCTGAGAAACACAAGCTCCCACAGTAGGTGACAGTTTCAGAAGGAATGGTGGTAAGGAGAGCTGCTGAGCAGGAGAGGTGCTGGATGCAGCCTCTGGCGCAACGGCAGGCACTGATCCACCCCCTCGGCAGTTACCCTGCTAAAAACTCCTTTAGCCAAATCCAGAAACACTCTGAGTCCCTTCAGCGTCTTTTGGGGCTCAAGCTCTAACAGCAGCACCAAGCCTCACCCTTGCTGACCGTGGACCTTGAAAAAGAAAAGAACAACGTCTGATGTTTTTTTCAGATCTTTCTGAAGGAGAAATACAGATAAAAGCAAAGCTCTTTGTGACTGATTTTTTTTCACTATCTACTTGAAAGGCAGTGGGTCAGAATTAAGGCATTTTTGCTGCGGAGGAAATGTGTGGGATGTTGGCTGCAAGCCAGTAGCCACTAACATCCCCGCTGCTCTAGGAATACTTGAATGAAGTGGGCGTCAACCTCGGGAGAGCGGGCATTTGGTAACAGCACTACCTACATCAGAGGAAAACCTCTTCATTGACATTCAAGGAGTAAAAATATTGAATGGAGATAAACCGGTTTGGTAGATTCTTCTGAGGGACAGTGAAAATGGAAGAATTATCATCCAGTCTGGAAGATCATCCTCTAAGCTCCTGTGCTTGTCAGGTCCCATTCATTTCGCGGGAGACGAGATCCAATACAGCCGCTGACTTTTCTGACAGTATTAAAGTTTCATCTTCCAGTTCTGTTTTCTCAACACAAAGAGTGATGAAATAATATCCGGAGCTTTCAACCAGTA
This sequence comes from Daphoenositta chrysoptera, assembly GCA_013397915.1. Classification (NCBI taxonomy): domain Eukaryota; kingdom Metazoa; phylum Chordata; class Aves; order Passeriformes; genus Daphoenositta; species Daphoenositta chrysoptera. Next base: position 620,243 of record VZRO01002004.1, read on the forward strand.
GTCCGTGCTATAGTCAGGCTTTTAGGGTTTTTTTCCAAAACCAGAATAAAAATCTGAAATGTGTCAATTGTCTCTATAAAATACAATTTATTCAGATGCTCATTCTGCTTGTGTCCAGCTGGATATCCACTGGGAATAAGAAAAGTGATTTCAAGAGTTTCTTTGTATCACTAAATTATGAATCTGAAGGATCAAACAGAATACTCCCAGTGTTGTCTTTCTCATTGTTATCTGTCCTAGTTACAGAGTTAAACTATCTTGCTGAGGCAGGCACCACTGCTATCCAGTCAAAATATGATTACATTTTCCTTAAATCAAGTCAATCATCACAACATGACATCTATGAAATAGTTCCTCTTTCCACTTCCAGTAATGTGATAGGTAAGCAACAGATTTTTTTTTTTTTTTGTCTGAAACTGCAAATCTTGTTCTCAGTGTGTGTAATGGAAAGGAGATTCCCATCTTATTTGTGACATCACCGAATTATTAGAAAGTAAGACATTCATCTTTTTCAAACAGGGAAATGACAGTGATGGAAAAAGGGAAGGAAAGTGTTTTGGCTAAATGTTGACAATGGACAAAAGTGGCCATAAAAAGACTGAATGGCTAGAATAGAGCATCCCAAATACTTTAAAAAGCTCTTCTCCTTGCAGAAAAAGTAAAGAGATCCTGGATGAGTGACAAAACTACTTCTGTGTAAATCTAAATGTTTACAAGGTAATAATGATTTAGATTTTGGATACAGTTGTGCATGTTGGCTCAAACATGCCTGGTCTAATAACACTGAGGTTACAGAAAGCTAAGGGATCTATGACAGCTAGGTGACATGGATGAAAAATAAGTGAATTTGAGCAGGATTTGGGAAAGCTAGACCCATGAACTGGAGCAGGTCTACCAAAGTAAGGTAGTTATTGGTTTTAGGTTTACTATGGATAATAGCTTCCTGTTGACAATTTGCCTTTCAAATTCTGTTTTTGGAAATGTACAAGGTATTTGTGGACAATTGGTTTCCAGTGTCCTAGCCTCTGGGCAGAATGCCTGGGTCAGGGGGAAACAGCTTTGATGCCTCAGGGCTGCATAGTTCCTGTGGCTGGCAAATTGGAAATCACCAACCGACCAGCAGAGCAGGTCTGGGTGGGTTGATGGCTAATGTCTGATAGCAATCAAGCCTGAAAGATTAGGGAGAGAAATGTACTAATTGTTGGACTTCTACTGAGTTGGAAAAGTGAATCAGGGCGGCAGCTTGGAAAAAGGTGTGAGGCTGAGTAAGTGTGCAGCCATGGACTGATGGATGTGGTGGAAGTATGATTTGCCAGCATAAATGTGGACATCTGTGAGAAGATACAGAATAGAGCCAGCAGTCAAAGTCTGAGATGAGGAGAAGGACCTGGAAGAAAGCTTAAGGGCAGCAAAATAGAAAAGAGGGAAGGAATGATGGAGAAGGTTTGGATGCAATATTGGAAGATACTTAGACACTTCAGCAAGAAAAATGGTCTGAGGAGTAACATGCTCAGGAAAATGGAAGAAGAAAATGTAACTGTAGTGACTTCTTCTGTGAAGAACCCTTCTTTTTCTGAGATCCCTGGGTGGCAAGCAGCAAATTTGCAAATCCTCAAAATGAATCTGGAAAGCAACCACACTATCTGCTCTGAGAGAAAAGTTTAAATTGTCTAACATAGTTTTTGTAAGGAAAAGGAAAATGTGCCGGAGGGCTGAGAGTTCTTAAGACCAAGTTATAAACCTTTGAAAATAGGATTTTATAATGGAAATTCAGAGATCATTAACTATTGTAAGCACCTCTAAGAATGACACCTCTATAGTAAATTACATTCAAATTAATATAAAACTGTAAAGATTCTCTGACAGCTTTGATTATGTAAGTTGATTTTAGTAGTTAAATGTTGACTTTCTATAATGCATTCTCCAAATATTATACTGAATGCTGCATCATATATAACAATTACCATGTCACAGTGCTATTTTGTGTAAATTAAATTATTGACAGCAATATAATTTTGTATTCACTTTATTATTTTGATCCATTTTTCTGTCAAAATATACAATGACTCTTCACTAGATTTAGAAACCAGAAAAACTCTTTAGATGGTGAAGTATTATTCTCCATACATTATTTTTCCTTAGCCTCTAATGAGATTGGGGGAGAGAGGGGAAAGCAACGTTTCATTCCTCCTCTGACATAGTGTGTGTTTTGAGACACGTTGTCAACTTTAAATTGTGTTTTAATAATTGTGCTTATCAGAAGGTCTGCAAAGTCCATGGCAACCCTGGCCAGGCTGTCCAGGCATGGAGCAGAGATGGTGTTTTTAGTGTGCTCCAGCACAAGTGCTGTCCTGAATCACAGCATGGAGTTTGACGTGGTTATGATCATGGGTTATGATCAGAGGTGGGACTTGATCATCTCCAAGGTCTTTGCCAACCTAGTCGATTCTTTGATTCTGTGATTCTATGATTATTCAGCCTAGCTTTAAGGAGGTTCTATTGTACACCCCAGGGTGAATATTTCCTGTTCCTTGATATCTCTTATGAGTTAAGATGTAAAATGTCATCTGTGTGGTGCAGCTCTTCCTTCACACCTTCTTTTCCCATGTCCTTTGTGGGGGGTTATGACAACAGTGATTGTCCATCCTTGGATGCCTGGAAGGTGCTTGCAGGTTGTGGTTTTAACTGCAGATCAACACTTGTAATGCAGCACTTAGAATTTTCTCATTCACCCTTTTACAGATGCACAGCCTGTCAGCTCCTCAGGACCTGCACGACACCAGAGTGTGGAAATTGGGACACAAGCTCTGTCTTCCTATTGGATCTCGGCTCTTCTCCAGGCAGGTACCCTGACCCCCAATATGGAGACAGCCCAGCTGGCTCACTTCAGATGAAGCCCAAAGCCTGAATCATAAAGACACAGGGAGGCCCAAGAGTGACTCTGAAACATGGGCTTGGGTGCTGTCCTGTAAGGTGAAAGAAATGGGCTGAGCTGCTTTTAGGCACAAAAGAGGACTGCCTAAGAGCACATCACACACCATGGGCAAGGACTCTAACTCTGGGTACAAAAATTTCCTCCATTCTGAATGGTGGTAGAAAGATGCAGAAACTGCTCATTTTATCAGCTTGTCCAGACAGGAAGATTGGGGAAAACATACTTTGCACATCTCAGTGGAGTTTAGTTATGGCTTAGGTACAACCAACCCTTAGTCACATCTGCATCTACTCAATAATAAAAATCAAAGACACATTGGCACTCCTGAGAGCCTGGGAAGCAGTTTCTGGTCCCTGGGCCAGTGAATGCAGACTTGTTTCTGGCCATACAGCTGTGGGCTAGCTACCTCTTCAGTAAACTGGCCCAGGTCTATGCCCTTAATGCCCTGTGAGCCTTAAATTACAGTTTATTTTTCAGATGCTCTTTGCAGTTGTTATTCAGCTGCACAGAGCATGTGGAATCAAGGGGACTGAGAGGAAAGCTGCAAGTTGCCAGCATGGTGAGGATGGGACAGGGGATGAGAGGTAACAGGGGAGGGTGTTCTGAGTTCACCATTTTTAGTGGTCTCTAAATATGCTGAAGTTCATTTGTCTGTTGTCCTTGGGTTGAGAACATATAAATAAAATACATGTCCTTTCCATGGCAGCACAAAATTACAAAAACTCTCCTGATACTGATGAAATGCCCTTAACTATTGCACACGTGCTTAATTCAGTATGAAATGTTATTATATTGTTATGTCTGCATACACCAATTTGGCATGCACCAAATTCCCTTGTGCTCAGTTTTAAGGTACAGAACCCTGGAGACACTTGGCAATCTCTCCTGGAAATTATTGCTAGTGCTGAAAGTAGATGTCGCTTCTTAGCCTGGGTCATTCATTTCTCCCTTTGCTTAGACTCTGTTTGTTATTGATCTATACTGCACATTCAAGATCTGCAGTGTGGTGGCAGTAGTAGTAGTGTGAACATAGAAAAGAATCTGCTTGAAGACTGATCTGTTTTTATATTAGTCTGATAGAAAAGCATTAGAGCTCTGTCAGCCTTGCCCTTCTAAGATACTGGTATTGACTTGCATTCTGTAGGCAAACTGAGCTTATTAGCAATTATTGCAGACACAACTGTTGAAGGACGTGTGTCAGCATGACCATTTTTGTTAGCTGGAACATTTATAAAATGCCAGGAAGTTGTCAATGGGTAGAAGAATTACTTCCTTCTAGTTTCTTGTCTAACATCTAGTAGCTATCCCTCCTTTGAATGTTTAACTTGTAAGGAAAGATCTTGTCTTTGCACCTTTCTGCATGTAATTTCATGTATCTTCCCTTGTACGAAGCTGTTTCACACACAAACATGTTACAGCAGTAGAGTTTTAATAGGACCAGCTTCACTTGGGAGTAGACAAATAGACTTGGGTCTTGTTATGGCACAGGCACAAAATGCTAAGCCATGATGCTGAATTTCTTATTTGGCCTAATTTCTTGTTTGATTTGCCAGTGTGGGAGTTAATTGTATAAACACGGAAATATGGGACATAGGGAGAAATACGCTCTGTGCTGTCCTGTTTGGGTAGCTCTGTTTCTCACTGGCTTTGTTAATGTGTTGCTTACAGCAGTTTAAATGGCAGGGGGGATGAGGAACAGTTGGTGATGAGAAGGAGTTAATGTGAGAAGACACGGAGAAATCATATTGCTTGATAGGAAATAGTTCCTCCCAGCACATTTCTGTGCTAGCCCATGTAAGTGGGACTCTATAACAGTACCCTGTGACTACACCAGGAGATGCAATGGCATTGAGTTCAGGTGTTAAACAAATACATATCCTGGTTTGGTTCATCTAATTTTGGCATCTGAGATTTTAGGTAGCAGTCATTCCCCTTGATGTGTGAGTGCCCAGACGTTGTGGTGATGAGCCAGGCCTCTGTTAGCACCTGGGGTTACTAACCTGGAGAGGGGAACTATGCACAAAAGGAGAATTTAAAGCTAAAACAGAGCAAACAAGAACTAACAGCTGATTAAGTTACCCTGGGAGTTGGGAAAAATGAACCTGCTGGGCAGGTATTCCCTAATGATGTTGTTTTGACTTTACTAGCCTGTCTTCTCGATGTATCCTCTATTTGTTCAAAGAAATCATCTGCTCCTCTCAGTTATTTCAAAGTAAAGTCACAAGAATAGCTTGTTCCCACTCTATTCCAAATATAGATGTTGGCAGCAATTGCTGAGATAAGGGGGAAGGAAAAGGAACTACCAAGGAAGAGGAAAGACAGGAGGGGGAAGAGGGAAAAAGAGCTGGAAAGGTTGGACAACAGAGTAGAGAGAGAGAGACATGAATGAGAAGAGAGGTGAAAGAACCAGCACAACACATCACAGCAGAGAAAACAAATCAAAGATAGCAACAAACTCCTGAAAAACAGGTGGAAGCAGCCCAAATATAGGATGAAAAGGACCATGCCTGCCCTCAGGAGAACCTGGAGTTTTAGCCTTGAAAAGTAACCAAACGGTAAATAAAATTACGTCCAATTTTTTTGTTCACTCAGATTGTAGGGGTTACATGATCAGAAAACTCAAGCTAACTTATACCACTTAAAAATCTGGCCCTAGAAATTTTAAAGCAAAACATGTTGCTTATTTTAATCTCTTGGGGGGTGGAGGGTGGGTGTTTGTTTGTTTATTTGTTTTAATTCTCTGCTCCAATAAAATTTGCTGTCAGTTCCTGACAGAAAGCCATCCATTGGGTAACTTCGCTGAAAATTAATCTGAATCCCCTTGTCCTAAAGAATTCACAGTCAGGATGGTCTTCTGGTAAAACTGGAGCATGTAGACATACCCTCAGGAGCAGAAAATAAATGCTGATAAAAACTGAGGAAAAGCCAGAACCACACACAGATTGACTTACCCAGAGGAAAGAGCTGAGGGTTTTCAAGGCTGAAGACAGATTTGTTTAAGACCAAAACACAGAGAAAGGAGACACAAATGGAAACAGGTTCTGAGAAGTAGCACATAGACAGGGCAAATGCAAACGAGTGCTTGGCAATCTAGAAGTCCTGTAAGTGGCTCCAGCTTCCCTGGAGGGATAGGAAGTTTCTGGGAAACACTCCACAGAGCTCTTCTTCATCTCTTCTCAAGAGAAGACTGCTTGGAAAGTGGTGTTAGAGGTTTGCTTTCCCTCCTGGTTTTCTGGAGACAGATGCTATACCTGACCTTACTTCTCACCTGAGGATAAAAAGCTATGCCAAATTCTGAAGGCACTGTTTCCTATAAACTGAATATGTCCAGAGACCCTTCTGACAGGCTTTCTAAGCACTCAGAAACTAGGTGATGAGACCAAGAGAACTGAAAATGTGACTCTCGCTATACTTCTTTTATTTCAGTCCTTCAAGGAAGGAAGGCCACTTGCATCATGAAGGGATGTGCTCGATTAGTCTCTCTCTCGACTAAAGGCCCAGCCATGGGACAAGGCAGTATTTACACAAAACACAGGAGACACGTTAGAGCAGGAAATACAAGGCTAAGTGAAACTAGTTTCAGAAGAAAGAACTGGAAAGTAAAGCTTTGCAGGCAGACTATCACTATTCAGAAACAAAGTCGTCATTATTTTGAGAGTCTTGTCTCATGAATGACATGTGTATCCCAGTAATTTTCACAGTTGAGAAGCAACTTTTTTTTCTTTTCTTTTTCTTCTTTCCTTTGTTCCCCCAGCAAGCAGCATGCAGAGCTGATATTTTAGCCTTTCAGCAGGGATGCCCCTCTGTGGCTTGCTCTCATCAGTTCACTGCAGTACGTGATCCCCCTGTCGACACTGTTGGGGTTGTGGGGGTCACAGGCTGTGGCCGGGATCTCTGACTCAACGGGGCTATAGTCTCTCTGTAGGTAGCACGACTGTGATGAAAACATTTAGGGGTGCTGTTACGCGGTGAAACAGCAGCAGAACTGAGCCCAACGCATGGCTCTGCTCAGCTGCTGTGTCCTCGCTGGCTCCCGGAGCGCCTTTCCCCAGGAGAGGGCAGTGGAGCCCGCACACGCTCCCCGCTCCCCTCCCGACGGCGGCGGGGAGCATCCCTTCCCTCGGGTGTTCCGTGGGGAACTCACGGGCTGAGTGGAAGGAGGATTACGGATTTAATACATCTGCTAGAAACCGTGTACGGGAACATCCAGGAAATGTTCTGCGTGTTTAATAACGAGAATAAATTTTGAGCAAACAAGTTTGTTTTTGCTTTTATTTGACTGGAAGTTTTCTCTGTCACACATCCTTGTTCACAGCCACAAAAACTTAAACTAGTAGTTTGCTGATTCCTCATGGGTTTATTTAATTCCTATAGCCCGAATTAGAAAAAGTTATTGACATTTAAATAGCCCTTTAGAACGTTGCTACTGCTATCCTAAGCCAAGTCCTCACAATAAAGTCATTTACTTATTTCAAATTTACAGGCATTCATCCTAAGACAACAAGCAGCCTTGGCTGAAAACCACGGAGTGGTTTCAAGGTACTGTAATTAGGGGCAGACTGGGATGCCTTCTCTGCTCCTTAACCACCCCCTTCCCCTAGCATGCCAGCTGTTTTCTGTAGGTTCATGTTTACAGCAGGTTCCCCTGGCTGGATTCCAGGTTTTGGTAACTGGCCAGCGCAGACTAAGAGCCTGTATCAGGCCTGTGAGGGGCAGGCAGGGCAGGCTGAAGGGAAGTGGCTTTTGCCTGCAGCCTGGGAATCCAGCAGACACTCCTGGCCAAAACAGAAGGTAATAGTAAACAAGCATTTCTTCCTGTAAGGACGTGACAAATCTTTCTACCCCCAGTGAAAAGGGGCAAATTTAGGAAACTCTGAAATCTTCGGAGAGAAGATTTTCTCTTTTACATGAAACATTAAAAACCAACCAACCCCAACATGAATCTAGCTCAGACTTAGGACAGACATTCTTTGCTGTTGTCAGGGTCATTCATCTCCAATCTGTAAACAACTCCCTGTTCCCAGATGAGTTCCTACTCCCTAGGAGTAGAGCTGGGGCCACCTTAACCCTCCCAAAAGCAGCGGGATGCAGAGTGGAAGCAGCAGGGTGTATTTCCCAAGCAGGCCTACTACCATCGCTGCTGTTAGCACATGAGGTCGGGTGAGTTTTGCTGCAAAAGCATAGCAACCCCCTGGAGAGATGACTCAAACGTGTGAGGCTAAGCTGGTTAAATGTGTTGCCAGCTCTACAGATGATAAGCTGCCTTTTCTTCCTCAACCACTCTCAACTCAGGTATGGAGGTAAGGAAAAATTTATTTCTACAACTCCTGTCTCAGGTACTTGTGGTAGAGAATGACTGAAGGAAAATATACCCCCAGTGCAATGTCAGCTAGCAACTTGTTAAAAGAGCGAACATAATAAATCCAAAGGGGCCTGGTTTCAAAGAAGTTGGGAGTAGGAGAGAAATTCTGCCTTTTAGCTCTGAACCCTCCTCAGTCACTACTATATCCAGTAAGATGTCATGCATGTTCAAGGCTCTTGGTGTGAGTGGAGATTTGGCAATTTGCACCAACAATCTGTCTATCATATGAAACCATGTGGTTTATAGGAAGCACAGAAATGAGTAGGATATTTCTGCATGTAAGGGCCATTGACGTCAGCACGAGCTGGACAGTCCAACCCTAGGAGTCTGCTGTAATCAGCCAAATGGGGATCAAAGGCACAAAGCACATGCAAGGCAATACAGCAAGGATATCTGAAAAGGGCCCAGAAACATTTGAGTTTCATCTGTCAACAACTTCCTGAAACTGAGCATTAAGTATGTTTCCATCTTGCCCCATTCCAGAGCCTGCTGCCATTGAGACAAAGCCCCCATTGAAAGATGTTGAGTGATTTGATTGTCCCTGGAAAGGCTGGAAATCAGACACAATTTACTCCATTCCTAAGAAGGCTTTTAAAATTAACCAAGTCAACTACAGTAATATTCCACAGGTGAAGTTAGCCAGGAGGTACAGTAAATTTTATTTGTGTCTGTCTTTCATTGAATCCTTTTCCATAGTGGAAGAATATTAAATTAGCCAAGGTAGTTCAAAACTAGAGATGATTCATGGGGGGATTAAGGTGGGGTGTGAAATCTTGGTTCTCCTTTCTCCTGTGTGCATTATGATTTACTGTCATCGGTGGGCATGTGGTATTTTGAGTTAATACAAGAAGATGATGTAGAATATCCATAAGCCCTAAATCTGATATATCTGCAAGGTTTTGCATTTAGGAGGATACTGCACTTAGAGTTACTGTTTCTCAAATTCATGTAAAGTAACTCACCCCACTGCACAACAGATTCCAATATTTTGTTCTTTCATAGTAGCGATTAGACCAATTATAGCTCAGCTGTAACGGAAAGGTACAATACAATTGCTCCTACTTCTCAGTCAAATTTCCCAGAACCTGTCTCTCTGTCACAATTTAACTTTTAAATTGAGATGGGTTTTTAAATGAAAATATCTAGAATCCCACTGAAAGCTTGCTTTCAACTAAATCTCATATGTCAAATTGTATTGGCTGTACCTTAAGTGCTAGAAAGGACTGGTAACAAAAATCTATGTTAAAAAACACTGTTATATATTTACTAATTACTGTGCATACTTCTCTGATCACCCATCAAGGCAAATATCTAGGTTTATACCTACTATTCCTTAGCAAATGCCCCTAAAACTTTCACTTTTCCAGGGACGCTGCTGTCTAGTCTGGACTCTGTGGTGCCTGGATAAGAAGTGATCCTGGAGCATCACCAAAGGCAGTGAACTGGAGGAACTGAAAGAGCCTTTCTCAGCTGGGGTGTGAGGTGTGGCATGGATAAAGAGAGTCCTGGGAGACACTGTGACAGTGCTTGGGAGCCAAGGCAGAGGTAAGTCCATGCACCATAGGAATGCCCAAGCACACCCCTCTTCTGTGGCACAGGCTTTAATGTATTAGATGTGTAAATATTGGTATCTGCAGTTAAAAATGAAAGCAAAGAGTTTTTAGCCTCCCTATGTATTCTCTGGCTCGTTGCTTTGGAACAGGAATACACTGTTGTAGTATCTCTCATATGTTGCCATGTCTTGCTGCTGCTTGGGTTGTCAATGGGTTGGTTTTTTACTGCAGACTATTGAAAAGGGGCCTCGCACGCTACAGACCATATGTGAGAGTTGCTTTCCTAAATACAGTAATAAACAGCCACGAGATGAAATATCCCCAAGTAATGAGATTAGTGACATGGGATACAGCTTTCAAAAATAATTACATCTGACACCCTCATCAGCAAGAAGATGTAGGGGCTGCAAGCTCTAAGCTTGGGAACAGCGTATGAAAGATTGGCTTCTCCTGGGAAGGGAGGCACAAGGGAGGTTATTTTTAGTACTTTGGAGAAAAAAAAAAAGAAAAAAAGAAAAGCCAGAATTTAAGCACTCTTCGGTTTGATACCCTCGTTATGGAGGAGATCATGGAGAAATAAAGCAAAAGTGGGAGTGGAAATGTTACTGAGGACGGAAACTGTGGGAGCAGGAGGTTGGACTGAGCAAAGCGGGAGCAGCAGGGTCAGAACGGAACGAGGTGGGGCGGCGGGGGGGCACTCCTGTCCCCCTGCCACCCCTCGCCGTCCCGTCCTCGCTTGTGCCCGTCGATACAATAACAATCCAGCGACGGCGGAGCAGGCGGTTCCGTTTTCGCGACGGTATATATAGATCAGACACTTTCCAAAAAAAGCAGCGCCGCCGAGTCGGCTCTGTTCGGCGGCTCTTTCCACCCGTAATTCAGAAAAAAAAAAAACAAACTATTTTTTAAAATTATTTTTTCTTTAAGAAAGCAGAAGCTCTATTCCGTGAATGCGGCTGTTTCCTGACCCGCCGCCGGTTTGCGGTTACGGGCTGCTGAGAAAGTGAGCGGGGTCTGGCGGGGCGGCCCCGGGACCTCCTCTGCTTTTCCGAGCCTTTTTAAAATTTTCCGGAACGAGCCCTAAAAGGGCAGGCGGGGCGGGGCCGGATCCTC